>OX369257.1:0-25000 GCA_947284805.1 Coleophora flavipennella
CTAACCTAACCTAACCTAACCTAACCTAACCTAACCTAACCTAACCTAACCTAACCTAACCTAACCTAACCTAACCTAACCTAACCTAACCTAACCTAACCTAACCTAACCTAACCTAACCTAACCTAACCTAACCTAACCTAACCTAACCTAACCTAACCTAACCTAACCTAACCTAACCTAACCTAACCTAACCTAACCTAACCTAACCTAACCTAACCTAACCTAACCTAACCTAACCTAACCTAACCTAACCTAACCTAACCTAACCTAACCTAACCTAACCTAACCTAACCTAACCTAACCTAACCTAACCTAACCTAACCTAACCTAACCTAACCTAACCTAACCTAACCTAACCTAACCTAACCTAACCTAACCTAACCTAACCTAACCTAACCTAACCTAACCTAACCTAACCTAACCTAACCTAACCTAACCTAACCTAACCTAACCTAACCTAACCTAACCTAACCTAACCTAACCTACCTAACCTAACCTAACCTAACCTAACCTAACCTAACCTAACCTAACCTAACCTAACCTAACCTAACCTAACTAACCTAACCTAACCTAACCTAACCTAACCTAACCTAACCTAACCTAACCTAACCTAACCTAACCTAACCTAACCTAACCTAACCTAACCTAACCTAACCTAACCTAACCTAACCTAACCTAACCTAACCTAACCTAACCTAACCTAACCTAACCTAACCTAACCTAACCTAACCTAACCTAACCTAACCTAACCTAACCTAACCTAACCTAACCTAACCTAACCTAACCTAACCTAACCTAACCTAACCTAACCTAACCTAACCTAACCTAACCTAACCTAACCTAACCTAACCTAACCTAACCTAACCTAACCTAACCTAACCTAACCTAACCTAACCTAACCTAACCTAACCTAACCTAACCTAACCTAACCTAACCTAACCTAACCTAACCTAACCTAACCTAACCTAACCTAACCTAACCTAACCTAACCTAACCTAACCTAACCTAACCTAACCTAACCTAACCTAACCTAACCTAACCTAACCTAACCTAACCTAACCTAACCTAACCTAACCTAACCTAACCTAACCTAACCTAACCTAACCTAACCTAACCTAACCTAACCTAACCTAACCTAACCTAACCTAACCTAACCTAACCTAACCTAACCTAACCTAACCTAACCTAACCTAACCTAACCTAACCTAACCTAACCTAACCTAACCTAACCTAACCTAACCTAACCTAACCTAACCTAACCTAACCTAACCTAACCTAACCTAACCTAACCTAACCTAACCTAACCTAACCTAACCTAACCTAACCTAACCTAACCTAACCTAACCTAACCTAACCTAACCTAACCTAACCTAACCTAACCTAACCTAACCTAACCTAACCTAACTAACCTAACCTAACCTAACCTAACCTAACCTAACCTAACCTAACCTAACCTAACCTAACCTAACCTAACCTAACCTAACTAACCTAACCTAACCTAACCTAACCTAACCTAACCTAACCTAACCTAACCTAACCTAACCTAACCTAACCTAACCTAACCTAACCTAACCTAACCTAACCTAACCTAACCTAACCTAACCTAACCTAACCTAACCTAACCTAACCTAACCTAACCTAACCTAACCTAACCTAACCTAACCTAACCTAACCTAACCTAACCTAACCTAACCTAACCTAACCTAACCTAACCTAACCTAACCTAACCTAACCTAACCTAACCTAACCTAACCTAACCTAACCTAACCTAACCTAACCTAACCTAACCTAACCTAACCTAACCTAACCTAACCTAACCTAACCTAACCTAACCTAACCTAACCTAACCTAACCTAACCTAACCTAACCTAACCTAACCTAACTAACCTAACCTAACCTAACCTAACCTAACCTAACCTAACCTAACCTAACCTAACCTAACCTAACCTAACCTAACCTAACCTAACCTAACCTAACCTAACCTAACCTAACCTAACCTAACCTAACCTAACCTAACCTAACCTAACCTAACCTAACCTAACCTAACCTAACCTAACCTAACCTAACCTAACCTAACCTAACCTAACCTAACCTAACCTAACCTAACCTAACCTAACCTAACCTAACCTAACCTAACCTAACCTAACCTAACCTAACCTAACCTAACCTAACCTAACCTAACCTAACCTAACCTAACCTAACCTAACCTAACCTAACCTAACCTAACCTAACCTAACCTAACCTAACCTATTCTAACCTAACCTAACCTAACCTAACCTAATCTAACCTAACCTAACCTAACCTAACCTAACCAGTCGCGCGCCACCCCCCGCGCAATACGGTCGCTGCCAGCGCTGCTCCGCGCACGAAATTTCTTTCAAAAATTCGCAAAAATAGGATTTTTCGAAGTGGCACTATCGTGTTATATACCGTTGTGTGCGGAAAAATACGGCCTATCTAGTGACATGAAGATTTTCAGCCGGACAATATCGGTTTGGAAAATTTTTTCAAAAAGTGAATTTTTGCAACTTTTCAAAACTTTAAGTGTGAACGTCGTCTGATTAAGCGCTGCGACCTACATGTTTTTTGGCCTTAAAACATGTGCACCATGAAGACCCACGTTCCTGCCAACTTTTGGATTTTTGCCGCTACCAGATGCTGAGCTACGACCAAAAAAGCAGGAACCACGTGGCCACGAGGTCGCGGATCCGGATGCGTGCGGCTGGTTTTTGCTACGTCAATACCTTTGAGTGGTTGGACAAATCATCCCTCCGTTTGGACTTCCTAAGAAAGTTGAGTGGTTTTTAAGTTATTCGATTTCTAAAAATATTGACTTTTTCAAAATTTATTATCTCAAAATTGCCATCGGCGACACCCAAATTTTATTGCTTAGTAAATTAGTACTTTTGGTGCAGAATAAGTGTTAAAAAATTTTCGACACCATCGACTTAAAAAATTTCGAGTTACGAATTTTCAAAGATTTTGGGCAAACACGTGCTCCAAGAAAGAAGACCACGAGAACTCTATTACTTCTCAAGAAATTAAAAATAAATTAGTTATAAGGTATCATGACGAAAAAAGTCCAAATTTATTTCCAAATTTTTGTTTTATATTTAATTTTGACTAAAATTTTGTGTTTTTTGATGTTATAAAATCGTGTTTTAAGTGTTCGTGTGATTAGGTTAGATATCTGAAAAGCTCTTGTTAAGCCCGATCCAACGAGCCCAAATTCGGCCCGATTCGACCCACGGGATCCAAAGTTAGATATTCTGTCCGCCATCTTGGACGCCATTTTGGAACTTTGTTTTTAAGATTACGCAAAAAGTATTGACCGTAGAAGGACGCGGTTTTCGGTTTTTATATCAGATGTGACAGCTGCATTTTATGATAAAATAAAAACTCTAGGTAGAGTCCATTTTATGACCCCCACTTTTTATTAGCCTATCTTGTAGTCCCCATCGCAACCATATTATAGCCCTTTTCCCCGTCCTTCTGCGATCATTTTTGACCTTGTAAACCTAATTATAAATTTAACGGCGGCCATATTGGACGCCATATTGGAAATTTAAAACTTCAATAGCTCGCAAACCCTGGGTCGTATCGGAACGCGGTTTTCTTTGTTGACTTAAGGACATAAAGGGCCATTTTATATTTTGTAGAGACATACTCTACATAGAGCAAAATTTTTATAAAAGTTAAAATTTTAGTTTAATTGTAATTGTAAATACTGTGACATAGCCTGCTACTATTTTTTGAGGTTTACTCCAGATAGAGCTGTCAGAGATCCTCACGAATCTGTCTGAAATTGTATAGTTTTAGAATTTATCATTTTTGTCTCTATATTATTGTGTTTTCTTTTCTATATTAACGTAGATTTATAAGTTGACAATTAGGAAATATCCAAGAGAACATCAGCTCTCACTGCTCTATCTTTTTATATTTTAAATATTTTGTTTTTGTTTGTTTGTTCATTTACCATTGACCAAAGACTTACTGACGGGCGCCCCATACACGCCCTACACTATAACTTGATCCACTGACACGCACCTCTAACAAGTATGTTCCTTAATAGGACTCCTCCTAAGAAGGAGATTAAAAATATGGGATCACAACCGCAGCCCTCCCCCACCCGGGTACCTAACGTTAGGAAAAGCATAGACAAGTGGGAAGGCACAATAACCGAAACCCCCCAGACACCTCCTACCATAACGACAGGCGAAGGAGTGGAGGGCACGCTCGGCGCCAGAACTGTTACCAAAGTGCCAAAGCAGGACAAAGTGGTCGGAAAACTGGCGCCCGGGAGCCATTCACCAATTTCTCCCCAGCCAGCACATTACCCCAATAAAACAGCGGAAGGTAGAGCCTGTCTACAAAAAGCTAAGAAACACCTAAGTATCTCGAGAAACCTAAAAACGGAAATCAAAACCGAAGTCCTTCGAGCTGTAGACAGACTCTATCAACTGGTTAAGGAGTTGGAGGAGGAAACCAAGGAAATGAGGGGGAAAGGGAAAGGTACAGGGAAAACTACCACTACAGAACCGGAAAAGAGGGAGGATATAGTAGAGAACCATCTGGAAAGGAAAATAGAGCAAAATCTTCAATTGACTCTGGAGAACAATAGAAAGATTGAAGAAATTAAGGCGATGCTGGAGAGTCAGAACAGCAATATAGAAAAGCTCTCATACGCCCAGATAACGGCGAGTAACTCTAAGACCAACCTTAAAACAAATCCCTCACCACACGAGGCGCTCCACACCATCGTGATTTCATCCGAGTCAGAGACCGACACTGGAGATGATGTCATGGCGAGGGTGAGGGAGGCAATCGATGCCAAGGAAGGATGGGTGAAAGTTACTCGTACGAGAAAGGCTAAGGATGGTAAAGTAGTGATGAGCTGCGGAAGCGAAGAAGAAAAGAAAAAAGCGAAGGATAGAATAGAGGCATCTGGGAAGAGACTGGTCGTTGAGGACGTGAAGAATAAGGATCCTCTCATTATCCTTAGGAACGTCCTACTGCTCAACAGCGATGAGGACGTGATTAAGGCGATGAGGAATCAAAATAAACAAATTTTTCACGGACTCAACGAGGAAGAAAGCAGACTCGTAATTAAATATAGGCGAAAGGCCCGAAACCCCCATACGGGGCACGTGATAATTAGCACGTCCCCCATGGTCTGGAGACGTTCAGTAGAGGCGGGAGTTATGCACATAGATCTGCAACGGGTGAAAGTGGAAGATCAATCCCCGCTGGTGCAGTGCTCCCGCTGTCTGGGCTATGGCCACAGCAGGAAATTCTGCGGGGAGACGGAGGACCTATGCAGTCATTGCGGCGGCCTTCATTTAAGGGTAGCATGCACGGAATGGCTTGCGGGGGCCTCGCCGACCTGCAGAAACTGCCTGAAAGGAGGCCTTGACAAGCCAAATCACAACGCCTTTAGCGCAGAATGCCCCGTTAGAAAGAGGTGGGATACCCTAGCAAGGTCAACCGTTTCCTATTGCTAAAGTTGCGCCGGGCCAAAATCTCCCCTACCAGGTGTTCCAGACCAACCTGCAGCGAAAAAAGCTAGCGACAACTGAACTTTTGATAGAGGCGGCCAAACAAAAAGCGACCGCAGCACTTATCCAGGAGCCATACGTGGGCGCATCCACTAAAATGAGCGGGATAAGAGGAGTGAGGATATACCAGGACAGCAGTCAGGGAGAGGGTACTGTCAAAGCAGCAATTGCCGTTTTCGATTCTAGTCTGAACGTAATACAGTACCCAGAACTCACCACGGAGAACATCGTCGTGGTGAGGATCCAGACTGAGGCCTGGTGTATCACACTCATGTCTTTGTACCTGGAACCGGAGGAGCCCACCGGACAATACCTGGAAAAGATGCAAAACATCATCAATAAGTTGGGTCCAAATAGGCTAGTGCTAGGTGGGGATTTTAATGCCTGGAACATTTGGTGGGGCAGCAAAACGACGAATCGAAGAGGAGAAGAGGTCTTGGGAACTCTCGACCAGCTCGGGTTACAAATACTCAATAAAGGCGTCACGCCAACGTATGATACAATTAGGGGATCGCAGCGTTACACAAGCTGTGTGGACATCACGGCCTGCACAGAGGACCTTCTAGGTGCTATCGATGGTTGGAGAGTAGTAGAGGACCTGACTTCATCGGACCACAACGGAATAGCTTTTAAAATAAATATGACTGAATCTACAAGCAATATTATAGCTAGAACAACTAGAATCTATAACACAAAGAAAGCTAATTGGGCCCAGTTTCATGAGAAACTGGACTCAATTAAAAAGGAAAACCAACTAACAATAGACGAAATCACAAAAATCAACAACACACATGAATTGGACAATTTAATTTCTAAGGTAACCAAAATTACAATAGAAGCTTGTGAGGAAGCTATACCGAGGAAAAAGAAAGTGGAAAAAATTTCTGTTCCGTGGTGGTCTGATGAAATTGCTAGGTTAAAAAAGGAAGTAGCCACAAAGAAGAGAAGGATCCGATGTGCAGCGCCGCGGCGTAGAGCAGCTGTCGTCAAAGATTACCTAAAAAGTAAAGAAACGTACGAGAAACTGGTAATTAGAACGCAAACCGCGAGCTGGAAGGAGTTCTGTGAGAGACAGGACCGTGAGGGGGTTTGGGAGGGTATATACCGCGTCTTGAACCGCACGAGGAAAAGGGAAGAGGACACACCATTAATTATTGGTAACAACACGTTAGACGCAAATAAATCCGCCGAACTACTGGCAAAGGTGTTCTACCCGGAGGACCGTCAAGAAGAAGACACGGAGGAGCACACTAGGATAAGGAGCAGGGCTGAATATGTGAACGCAGGGAAACAAGATGAATCTTGGGACCCTCCGTTCACACTAGAAGAACTAAACAGAGCCATGGACTCATTCAATCCTAAGAAGGCTCCCGGGGCTGATGGTCTAACGGCAGACATCTGTGCACATTTAATACGCGGTGATCCGGAGGTGATCTTGGCTGTCCTGAATAGATGTCTTAAACTACAACATTTCCCCAAATCATGGAAAGAGGCAGTGGTCATCGTCCTGCGGAAACCCGGCAAAGTAGACTACACCACACCAAAATCGTACAGGCCTATTGGACTATTGCCTGTCCTGGGGAAGCTGTACGAAAAAATGATAATAGCCCGCCTCAAGTTCTATATCCTGCCAAACATAAGCCCATGCCAATACGGATTTATGCCACAGCGCGGTACTGAGGACTCCCTCTATGATCTCATGCAGTACGTCCGCACTAAACTGGACCAGAAAAGAATTATAGTACTGGTTTCCTTAGACATAGAGGGAGCCTTTGATAATGCGTGGTGGCCAGCCATTCGAACACGACTTGCCGACATGGGATGTCCGGTAAACTTGAGGCGGGTGATAGATAGCTATCTCAGCGGAAGGGTGGTGAAAGTTAGGTACGGAGGAGCGGAACACACAAGAGAGCCGCAGAAAGGCTGCGTGCAAGGGTCCATTGGAGGCCCTATTCTGTGGAATCTCCTTCTGGATCCGCTTCTAAAGGAACTGAAAGGACTAGGCCATAAATGTCAGGCCTTCGCGGACGACATCATCCTGATGTTTGATGGTGACGTGGCTCGTGATATAGAGACCCGTGCCGGCGCTGCCCTCGAACATGTAAGGAAGTGGGGTGTAGCCAATAAATTAAAATTCGCACCGCAAAAAACAAACGCGATGCTGATAACTAGGCGAATTAAGTATGACACCCCACGACTGAGCATGGGCGGGGTCGAAGTCGGTATGGTAAATGCAATTAAAATATTAGGTCTCACAATAGACAACAAACTCACGTTCAACAGTCACGTCACCAACGTATGTGCGAAGGCCATAGGCATATATAAGCAGCTATCCAGGGCAGCCAAGGTCAGCTGGGGCTTAAATCCGGAGGTTTTAAAGACCATCTATACCGCCGCCGTAGAACCCATCGTCCTGTACGCTGCCAGCGCATGGTCACCATCAGCATGCAAGATAGGTACGCAAAAGCGATTCAACAGTATACAACGTAGTTTCGCACAGAAAATATGTAAGGCGTACCGCACAGTCTCCCTGAACTCCGCGTTACTGCTAGCTGGACTGCTCCCACTCGACCTTCGCGTACGCGAGGTATCACTACTGTATGAGACCAGGAGGGGGGCATCACACCCGGCATTGGGGGACAGGGAGGCTGAGCAAGTGACACCTGCATTGGAGCTGCCCCATCCCGCAAATAGGCATACGTTGGAAATCATCCACTTAATGAATGAAGATGAATACGAACGCAACAGCCATTACGATTTAAGGATATTTACGGATGGGAGCAAGTTGGAGGGTAGGGTCGGTGCGGCTCTGTCAATTTGGAATCGTACCACGGAGGTCAAAACCCGCAAATTAGCCTTGCCGTCCTATGGAACTGTTTACCAAGCAGAACTGTTAGCTCTTCATGAGGCGGCGAGGGAGGCTCTTCGCAGTCGGGAGGCAAATATCGCCATATACAGCGATTCCATGGCGGCGCTTTTGTCGGTGGCAAACCCTGACTCATTGCACAACCTGGCAGTCGAGACAAGAAAAACACTCTCACAGTGCAAAAATAAAGGGAAAACCATAGTCTTGCACTGGATCAAAGCCCACGCAGGTCTAGAAGGCAATGAGAGGGCGGATACACTGGCAAAGGAGGCCGCAGTAAAAAGTAAGAAACGGCCTGACTATGATAAGTACCCGATCTCGCGCCTCAGGCGAGTCTTCAGAGAGGAAACAATTGGGGAGTGGGATCGACGGTACAAAAACAGTGAGAGCGCATCGACCACAAAACTCTTCTTCCCGAGTGTGTGCGAGGCGTACAGGACGGTGAGAAAAATGGAGTTATCAAAAGAAGTAGTGCAGGCACTGACGGGGCATGGTGGGTTCTCCGGGTACTTGGCTAAGTTCAAGTGCAAGGAGGACCCATCATGCATCTGTGAGCCGGGAGTAGAGGAGACAATATCTCATCTGCTCCTGGAATGCCCAAGGTTTGGTAGACTGAGGTATGACTTAGAACATAAACTGGATATTAAACTGAGCATAAAGAATTTGAGCGAGATAATGATGAGCGAACAGCGGAATGTTCTCTTGGATTATTGTAAACGAATAGTAAGAATTGTAAATATTAGCAATAAAAATTAAAATAGTCTATAAAATTATGTTGGTAAAATATTGTTGAATATTTTCTACCAGCATAAAAAATTAAATTTGAATAGAAATAAGTTTTTAGAATAAACTAAATAAATAGATATATAATAATAATATAAGATAAGAAAAGAGAATTGTACAAACTTAAAAAACTGAAATGAAAGTTATTTAACCCCCTGGTTTCTTCCTTGAAAACTAAAATATAAAGGATAAAAAGTAAAGTATTAGATAGACGGGAGTCCCACCCGTATTGGTATGAAAGAGATGGATGTAAGAAAGATATAGGATGCGGAATGAAAGTACGAGAGGAATTACTGCGAGAACTAGTATGAAAGAGTAAAAATAACAGTAGATACAGTCTCTGATGCCGTCAGAGGTGCTAGGAAAAAAAAAAAAAAAAAAAAAAAACCTAACCTAACCTAACCTTTTTTTTTTTTTTTTTTTACGTGGGGAAATCCTCATGGATACCCGTCCGCTGGAGGAGGCCGACGGGTTATGCCGGACTCTTACCGGCTAAAACCCCACGGCACTCCCGCTTCGCCCGAGTGGCAGAGGACTGGGAAACCGGCAGAGCCTTTACTTCCAGTCCCCCACCGGCGACCGCCCACCTTTCGGCAGGCCCAGGCAGGACCGCGGAGGGCAGGGAGAGAGGCGCATCGTAATACCAACACTCCTCTCCCTCCACGGTCCTGCCTCCAACTCCTCAACCCCGCTCGGCTGCGGAGGATAGGGAGAGCGGCGCATCGCAATACCGACACTCCTCCTCCCCCGCAGTCCCACCTTTTCCGTGAGCTGAGGGCAAAACCCTCCTCTCACGGCCCGCAATGTTTTTTAACGAGGTTGTCTCCTCGCCCGCAATATTTTTTATAGAGGTTGTCTCCTCGCAGCCCGGCCATTTAAGGCAAGGCCCCCGCCCCCGAAGGATTACGGTATACTTCCACGCTACGCCAGCACTCTAAAAGTAGAGCGAGGCGTGCGCCCGTATGCGTGTCTGTGACTTAACCCAGAACACGCATACCTCCCGCTTGTCGGGTATTCGCCGCGAGTCAATTATATCCCACAAGGAGATATAATTGACAAGCGCCCAGGATGCACCGGCCAAAAGATGCTGCTGTTCCCTCCAGACGTATCCAAAGGGACAAGCAGCAGTTGGCACACGAGGAGGAACCCGACTTGCATCCCAACCTAACCTAACCTAACCTAACCTAACCTAACCTAACCTAACCTAACCTAACCCAGTACGCGTCAAACATCGACACGCTCAACACTAGCTCCGCGCAAAAAAAAAATTCTATAAATAGTATTTGCGGAGCTGCGCGCCTAAAAGTGTGTGTTGTTACTAATATCAGTGTAAAGAATCAGGACAAGTGTTTGTGTGACTGGATTTGCAGTGGTTCCCGAGATAGAGACCTGAACATCTGGACTCAAGCATCACCGGAATATCTTTGAAATACTTAAGGACCAGACGTAAGAGGTTAGATTATTGTATTCATCTTTTAAAATCCTAATTTCCTGTGAAAAAACCATAAAGATCGGTTCAGGGAGTGCAAAGATACAAGCCCCTAAAGTTTTCCATATTGGCCGAGTACAACGTCACCGTTAAAGACAGCCACGCGACGTGTGGCCGCTACGTGGAGGCTACGTGGAGCGCTAGGGCTCCGCCGGACCGACCGCTGCCAGCGCTAGATACAGCAACGCACGCCACTAGACGGCACTGGCCATCATCATCAACGACCTGGTTAGCCTTGAGGGAACTCCTGAACCCCTTACCACAGACCACCCGAGTTTGGACTCCCCAAAACCGGGACCTCCATACCTTTCAACACACCCCATCAGAACCCACCCGAAATCCACCCCCCTCCCCCTCAACCTACCCCTTCACTTTTAATACCACCAATAGCCTTCCCACGAAACCCCGCACTACAGACCACCCGAGTTTGGGTCCCCAGAATCGGGATCTCCTTACCCCTTTGCATACCCCTTCAGAACCCTTCAAAATCCACCCCCTCCCCCTAAAACTACCCCCTTAAGTTTTATACCACCAATAGCCTCCCTACGAAACCTCCCCCCCCGCCCCTCACCCCCCCTCAGGCAAAATCCCCTCACGCTGTATCTCAGGAACCAGACCAGATAGACTACCCAAGTTTGGGCTCATTGTAATCAGGAAGTCTAAAGCTACAAGTTGGCCCCGATGGAATTTCCCCCTCCTTAACTTTCCTACCCCTCTGGAACATATCTCCATATCTCGGCCCCTCGACCACCTAGAGACTCGAGTTTGGTACCATTGTGATCGGGACTCTACGAACTACAGCTTGGCCCCAGCGGATTTCCCCCCTCGTGACTTCCTCACCCCGCTTCAGCACACCCTTATATCTCGGGCCCCAGACCACCTAGAGATCCGAGACCGGTGTCGTTGAAATCAGGAGGCCGAACTCTACAGATTGGCTCCTACAGATTGTCTCTCAGTGACATTTGTCACACCCCCCACTCCAATACTACCAATCCGTACGTAGTAACATCACATCACACATCACCATCATCAAGCAGCATAACACCGGACTGCGGCGCGTCGCGTGCTGAACTACAGGACATATTTGAATATATTTTTATTTATTATTTTACTGTTTTAGTATTTAACTAGTTAAGTCTCAAATAACTCTAGTATTAAGACTAGAAAACCAATAACATATAAAAAAAAAAAAATGTCAGAAAACATTTCAAAAAAGACAGGCGCTAGTAGCCTGAAGGACTCGTCGAAAGCCAAAGCTAAAGCCTCAACCTCAGCCTTGGCCAAGTCAACGTCCTCACTCAAAGACACACGCAGTCTACGGAACAAAGTTCTGCTGAAAATCGCCTCTGCGATAAAAACACCCAACCAATCAGTCCCCCCCAAGTCTCCATCGAGTGGGACCAGTTTAAAAGCAGACGTCCTAGGTGACATTACACAAAAAGTCACAGAATGGTCACAGCAGGACCTACCTCCGCGGCCTGTCGTCTCAGACGATGAGGCCTCCAACATCTCGCTCCTGGAGGCGGACATAGCGTCCGTTACTTCAAGGCAGAGCATCATCTCCACCTCGTCCAGGAGACCAGGAGTAGAGATGGACATGGCCAATAAACTGGCAAACGAGATGTTGCAGCGGGGCAAGGAAGCCCTAGAGGCGGCCGGCAATATGAAAAGGGAGTGTAAGACCACAGCACTCGAGTGCCTCCAAACGCTGTATGAGACTGTCCTCTCCGTGTCAGATTCCAGGTCTAGGCATAAATATAACCTGGAGAAAGAGCGCACTAGGCACGCTCACGAGCTAGTTCGAGTGGAGCGTGCCCACACTAAGAGCATAGCTCAATTGACATCGACGCTCAACACAGAGCTAGGCGACTCTAGACGGGACATCTCAGGGACCCTGGAAGAAGCCAAGGCGATACGCAGCTGGCTTGGCTATGAGACCCAAGAGCCTCATCGATTGATCGGAGAGCTATCCATCACGATGAGGGCGGTTGAGGCGCAACTATAAGCCATCAATCTAGGAGGGTCACAAACCCCAAACCTAGATATAGTGACCCGAGACTGCGCTAAAATATCAGCCGATCTAGCCAGCCTGTCCAATCAATCGGACCACCTCCGTAGACAGTTGGACAGACTGGACGGAACACTCTCCAGGGTCCAGGAAATAAGCGAAAAGGTTCTTGAGCAAACAAAATCCTCGGCGTCGGCTGCCGCTTCCACTTCCCCGGACAGTGCCACGGGAAAAGAGCTTTCGGAGATAAAGGAAACCCTACAAACTCTCCAGGCACAAGTCAGCCGCTCGCTGGGGGCTGAGCACACGCCACCCCCCCTTACACCCATACAAACCATCATAAAAGATACTCTACATGATCAGCTCCAACCTTTAAAAGAGCGGCTAGAGGCTGTTTCCTCGGAGCTAAAAACGGTGCGAAAAGCCGTCAACAAGGCACCATCTCCACCCGCACCAAACCTTGCGGATGAACTAAAAAAAGCTACGGAAAAAACCATCAAATGCTCCAAGGAAACAAACATACGCCCAGGCAGCCACCAAGCCACCCCCAAAACCCAACCATACATTGATCGTCTCATCCACGGACCCCAAAAACACCGGGGATAACGTGATTGAGAGGATCAGGGACGCCCTAGATGCCAAAAAGACTGGGGCCAAAGTGGACAGGGTGAGAAAGGCTAAAGACCAAAAGGTAGTCCTCAGCTGCTGCTCCCAGGAGGATATGGAGCTGATTAAGACAAGAGTGACCAAAAACAACTCGCTAAGAGTGCAAGTGGCAAAGCCCAACAACCCACTCATCAAAATACGGGACGTCCTTGCATACCATTCCGATGCCGAAATCGTAGAACACGTTCTGGCGCAAAATAAACATCTGCTCAACGGAATGGATATGAAAGAAATGACCATAAGAGTGCGGTACAGGAAAAGAGCCAGGAACACTCTAGAATGCCATCCCATCCTGGAGGTCTCTCCCGAACTTCACAGACGTTTTCTCGATGCAGAAAAAATCTATATTGGCCTCCAACGACGACCTGTAGAGGACCAATCCCCTCTGGTGCAATGCACTAAATGCTTGAGTTTTGGGCATACGAGGGCCATCTGCAAAGAAAAGGAAGACCTCTGCAGCTACTGCGGAGGAACCCACACTTGGGAAAAATGCCGCAGCAGGCTGGACGGTCAACCCCCATCCTGCAGAAACTGCCTGAGGGTTCACGGGGAGGGTACGGACCTCGCACACATCGCTTTTAGCGATGAGTGCAGAGAAAGACGAAAATGGGATGCCATAGCGAGGGCTCGTGTGGCATATTGCTAAGGGCGACTCCGCGGATACAGACTCTACTAACAGCGGTGTACTGAAGATACTCCAGGCCAATCTTCGGCGCTCCAAACTGGCGACAGCGGAACTATTTAGGACCGCCCGGGATATGGGTGTGTCGATTGCCCTAGTCCAAGAACCCTACGTGGGTAGCACGGGCATCCTAAAGCAACACCCAGGCACTCAAGTCATCCAGTGCACACTAAATCGCCAGAACCCGGTGAAGGCTGCCGTTATTGTTTTCGGTGACCGACTGGAGGTAATACACGACCCCCAGCTGGTGACCGAGACCGAGGCGGCGATCTTCCTGGTAGCAGGGGAGCTGAAGCTTGGGGTGGTTTCGGTATACTTTGACGAGAAAGAGGACATAGAGCCATATTTAATTAGAACAAAAAGGGCAATACTAGATCTCAAAACGCAAAACATTATTGTGGGCGGCGATGTCAACGCCTGGAGCCACTGGTGGGGCAGCAGTTCCGACAATGACAGAGGCGGGGCGTATAGTACCTTTCTCAATGAGATGGAACTCGAGATCCTAAATACTGGATCTACGCCAACGTTCGAGGTGTACAGAGGAGGCAAGCTCTGCACAAGCATAGTGGATGTCACGGCTTGTAGCTTGCCACTACTAGGAAAAGTAGAAAACTGGAGAGTGATGAGAGACATAACAACGTCCGACCATAACACAATAGCCTTTACCCTGCGCTTGACAAAGGCCTTAGAACCCCTTCGGCCCATAACAACGCGCAGGTACAACACCAAAAAGGCCAGCTGGTTGGACTTCTCCACACACTTCCAGGTATCCCTAGTAAACAGGAACATCTCATCTGACACCATAGCGAGCGTTGAAACTCCAGAGGATCTCGAGTCCACTGTAGTATCCTACATGGCAGCCATCCAGGAGTCCTGTGATAAAGCCATCCCAACAGTAGGAACTTGGAAAGGGAAAGGGATACCCCCTTGGTGGTCACAACAACTCGACCTCCAGCTGCATGCTGTTTTAACCAAGAAAAGACGTATCAGGAACGCAGCCCCCTCACGCAGACAGTGCGTCATAGCAGAGTATGTCCGGGCAAAAAAAGACTACGACTCCATGGCGGAAGAGGCACAGACGCGGAGTTGGAAAGAATATTGTTCTACACAGGAGAAGGAGAACATGTGGGACGGTATCTACAGAGTCATCAGGAAAACTAGGAGACGACAGGACGACACCCTCCTAAGAGGTGCCGACGGAAAAACACTCAGCCCTGAAAAATCAGCTGAGCTCCTAGCTAAGTCCTTTTACCCCGATGACTCTGTTGAAACTGACGATCAGACCCACTTGCAGATAAGGGCAAAGACAGAGGGGAGAAAGCCAGACGACATATCAGAACTGTCTGCAGACGATCCTAAATTCACCTCAGTTGAGCTAGATTTGGTGCTTGCAGCGCTGAATCCAAAAAAGGCTCCTGGGCCCGATGGGCTCACTGCAGACATCTGCATGGCTGCGATCCAAAGCGAAAGGGAGGTATTTATGGCGATAGCCAACAAATGCTTATCGCTGGCATACTTTCCCAAGCAATGGAAATCAGCCCATGTCGTCATCATAAGAAAACCCGGCAAGGATGATTACACCCTCCCCAAATCTTACAGACCCATCGGCCTTCTATCGGTGCTCGGCAAGATCGTCGAGAAGCTGATGGTGGGTCGACTCCAGTGGCATATCTTTCCTACACTAAGCCCCCAACAATATGGATTCATGCCCCAGCGCAGCACGGAGGACGCCCTCTATCATCTCGTGGAGCACGTACGAACTGAAGTACACAACAAGAAGATTGTACTCCTGATCTCCCTAGATATAGAGGGTGCCTTTGACAACGCATGGTGGCCAGCGTTGAAACAACAACTCTTATTAAAGAAATGCCCCAAAAATCTGTACGCGATGGTCTGTGCATATCTCAGCGAGCGCAAAATAACGGTCAATTATGCACGAGCAAAATACGAGAAAGAGACGACCAAGGGTTGCATACAAGGCTCCATAGGCGGACCAACCTTCTGGAATGTCATATTAGACTCATTGCTGCATAAATTGGCTGCGGCTGGAGTATACTGCCAGGCTTTCGCGGACGATGTCGTTCTAATCTTCTCCGGCCACTCGGTCACTACCTTGGAGGAAGCGGTTAACAATACCCTCGACTTGATAGTGTCCTGGGGAGGTCAGAACAAGCTGAACTTTGCACCACATAAAACCAATGCCATGGTGCTCACACGGAAGCTTAAGTATGACCTCCCGGAAATCTACATGTCGGGCAACCGTATAAACCTCGTAGATGAGATAAAACTCCTAGGTCTTATCATAGACCGGAAACTCACCTTTAAAGCACACGTGGCAGCCACTTGCAAAAAGGCTGCGGACATTTACAAACAACTAGCGTGTGCGGCAAAGGTGACTTGGGGCCTAAACGGAGAAATTATACGGACCATCTATGTCGCGGTTATTGAGCCAATAATAATGTACGCCGCAAGTGTATGGTACTCCTCCACAGACCTACAAACCATAGTGAGCAAGCTCAACGGTCTACAGAGGATATTTGCACAAAAGATCTGCAAGGCGTACAGAACGGTCTCATTGCACTCGGCAGTGGTCCTATCAGGCCTACTCCCACTAGACTTAAGAATACAGGAAGTCGCTAACCTATACAAAGCGAAAAAGAACATCTCGCTAGACTACCTTCCAGCTGGAAAGGAGCTTGAACAAGGGTTAAGCTACCTCAGCTTCCCCCATCCGTCAACATTAACATCAGTGACGTTCGAGCTTCTGGAAAACATGGACTCAGAAACCCTAGAATCCCACCAAATCACAGGCCCCCAAATTTACACAGATGGCAGCAAGATAGAGGGGAAAGTGGGTGCTGCCCTAACATGGTGGGATAAGGGTAAAGAGACCGAACATTCTATTTTCAGTCTGGATCCCGCCTGCACTGTATTCCAGTCGGAATTGTATGCTCTCTACAGGGCTGTACTAAGGATTCAAACCAGCAGGGAACCAGTGGTTAACATAATGAGTGACTCAAGATCTTCACTCGACCTGCTGAAAAATCCGAAGTCTACTCATCCCCTGATAAAATCCATCAAGGAGTGCATACAGGTGATCAGAGCGGAGGGTAGAGAGGTACGACTCTTCTGGCTAAGAGCACATGTGGGAATAGCCGGAAACGAAAGAGCTGACGAACTGGCGAAAAAGGCAGCACTAAATCCAGAATCTGTGCCAGACTACGACAAAATCCCCCTCTCCTATGTCAGGAAGAAGATCCGAGAGGAGTCTGTCATGAAATGGCAGGACAGGTACGACTCCTTCAGCACTGGATCGGTGACCCACACGTTCCTCCCGAATATCAACATCGCATATCGGATAGTGAGGACAACCAGGTTCACGCCCGTCCAGGTGCAAGTTTTGACGGGACATGGGGGAATCGCTGAATATTTGCACCGGTTCAAGTTGAAAGACAGCCCCGGATGCGAATGCGACGATACAATCAGCGAGTCGGTCTGGCACGTAATACTGGAGTGCCCCCGTTTCTCGGCAGCCCTGATGGACTTGGAGTGTAAAACCAACTCTACTCTCGTCAAATCGGAGCTGAAAAACATTCTCTCAGATGAGGAAAAAAGACCTATATTCCTTTCATATGCTGAGCGAGTCTTCCGCACAGCTGCACAGAGAAACGCCACACAAACCGCAACTCCATCGCCTCAGGCCACTACCTCAACTCCAACCCTCGCACTTGACGCCACTAGTGGAGGTATCCCCACGGATACTAGGGATACACAAACAACTACTCCACACCACATGGCAGCACTCCAATTTCTGAAATGCGGAGAGCCAGGCGTCCCTGGGTTGAGAACTCGTGGAGTGGCCCTCTTCATGGACAACAATACAGAAAGGCTGGGCATAGCCTTCTGCTTTTTGGGCGCTCGGAAACATGTTCCAATCTCCCCCGGACTAGCGGCACTCGTGAACGGCAGCACCTTTAAAACAACCATGAAGCGCAAAGTTTTTAATGCGCTTTCCGAGATCGAGCTGGCGGGTCTGAGCTGCCGAATAGTGCGCTTTCGCAACAAGCAAATCGCACTGCTCGACAGAGGTACAGACGATGAGTCGCAGTTCGCTCGAGCACGCTCCCTGCTTACCAGAATTGGAGAGGAGAATGGAACACCTAAGAAGATAAGTGTGGATGCTATGGTAGTGTCATTCGAGAAGGGCGAAGTCGCTGATTACTTGGGTTGTCTGCAAGCCTCAGAACACCACGAGGTAATTGTGTACGAGGACCGAGGGGAAAACCTCGATTTCCTCGAAACACCAAGACAGAATCCAACTCAGACGACAAGCCCTAACACAAACTCCATAGCAAATCCGGAAACACTTAGTGGTTCGGAGCGTCTACAACGCAAAGTAGCCGAAGACAGAGAGGGTGCAACGGCGAGGGCAGGGGAGCTGGCAAAGGACGAAAAAAGTCGGTCACAAAGCCGAATAGCGGTTGCACTCGAAGCGTTAGGCACCGCTGCAACATCAATAGCCTCCATGCTGAAAACCAAAACCAGCAACCTCAAGGCCGCGGAAAGGATTGAGGTCGCCGCCGCAGGATTTGCTAAGAAACCCCCTAAAGGAAATAAGCAACCACCAACCATCCGGACTAGGGCAGACATGGGCCAGATCAGTCCGCCGCAACTTAGACCAGCGTCCAGACCAATCGACCACATGGTCAACGCATTCCTCGAGTTCAAGGCAGTCACGAAGGCTAACAGAGAGATCAGTCTCCTGACATGCAAAAACATCATGCAGTCATTCCAACTGGGAGCCGAAGGACTGCTTAAGGTTAGACTCGAGGAAGCAGATGCTGCCATATACAATAACGACACCTCCCAAGTCCTCAGAGGAACAATGACAAGTCGTTATATGGCAGCATACAATACCACCGATGGTTTCGTGGCATTGGACGAGGAGGAGACAGAGCGGACAGGTCACATAAAATTCAAAACCCCCCCTAATGACCCTATAGTGGTAACTGCCAAATGCACCGAGGTTATGCTGGATGATAGGATTCTCGAAATGGCAGACGCTGTTTCGAAATCCAGTAGTGGCAGTGGGTCCTTCGATGCATGGGAGTTACCCTCCATCACATGGGTCAATGGGGTACCCGGATGTGGAAAAACAACATGGGTTGTAAGCCACTTCGATCTCAATAAAGACATCATCGTCACCACCACGACAGAAGCGGCCAAAGACCTTAGGGACAAGCTTGCGGATCGTGTCGGAGCCGACGCCAAGAGGAAAGTGCGCACTATGGCCTCAGTATTAGTAAATGGTCTGAGAGAATCTGAAAAACAGAGGTGTAACCGCCTCATGGTTGACGAGGCTCTCATGAACCATTTTGGAGCCATAGTGATGGCTACACAAATCTGCGGAGCACAGCGAATCCTGCTAATCGGGGACATCAATCAACTCCCTTACATCGATAGGGACAATCTCTTCGCCCTGCGTTACAACCGTCCATTGCTCGTGGCAAACATCAGCCAGGAGCTCCTTTGTACGCACAGGAACCCAATGGATGTAGCGTATGCCCTCAGTGAAATCTACAGTGGCATATACTCATCGAAACCCGTGCAACAGTCCTTGTCCCTGAAGAAGTACACCGGAGCACAGATCCCGAAAACCCAACCCGAAACCCTTTACTTGGTACATACCCAAGCTGAAAAAGCATCCCTCACCAACCAGGGATACGGGTCCGGTACGGGGTCGCGCGTCCTGACAGTGCATGAAGCACAGGGACTGACTTACGGGTCAGTGGTGATTGTGCGTACAACTCCAAAACTGCAGTTGCATGACAGCGTTCCTCACGCAGTAGTGGCTATATCGCGACACACAGTCAGCTGTGTGTACCACACGGATGACAGTGATGACGCGATAAGCAGATTCATCCAACGGGCACTGGTAGCAGGCGCGAAGAAAATAAGGGATTACAACTTGAAAATGGCGATTCGCAGCAGAGACAACACCGTCGTGAGGGCACTGTCGGGCGGGGAGGAGGCGGAAAGGCACTTGAAACCGCAGCCTGGTAGTTCGACGGGTCCTTTGCAATAGGTTAAATATAGTAGGGAATAATTTTAACACTAGGCACCCTAACAGTTTTATTTCTCATTTAAAATTGATTGTTTCTTTAATTCTTTCCAAATTGCATGTGTATACCATATCTATATTAATATTTAAATCATAATTGTTTCTTTGTATCCTTGTTTTATTTTGTGATTTGCATGTATAATATACCTATATTAATAAGAATAATAAAAAAAAAAAAAAAAAAAAAGAATATATAAAAAAAAGAGATAAAAAAAACAAGAAAAAAATAATAAAAAAAAATAATAAAAAAATAAATAAATAATAATATATATATAAATATAGCATTGTACTCTGTAGTTCATAAGTCATGCGAAAATAAAAATGTGTAACACCAAAGTAGCAATAATGTTTAATCTAAAAAAGGCACGGACGATTTGTCCGTGGAGTCATAATTGTAAAAGCAGCTCGGAAAGGTTTAGTCAGTAAGAGTCTGACACTACCTGGGCCCTCCATTCCCAGGTGTCCATGAGGATTACCCTCCAGCTGCTTATTTAAAAAAAAAAAAAAAAAAAACCTAACCTAACCTAACCTAACCTAACCCAACCTAACCTAGCCAATGCTGCTCTTGCCCGAGTACTGGAGTGGGGTGTCGAGAACAAGCTTAAGTTTGCTGCACATAAAACTTCAGCAATGGTCATAACCAGAAAGCTTAAGCACGGCACACCACACCTGACCATGGGGGGGATCAGCATTGGCATGTCTAAGGAAATCAAGCTTCTGGGCCTCACCATCGATGAGAAACTAACGTTTAACACCCATGTCGCGAATGTCTGCAAAAAAGCAATAGGTGTGTATAAAAGATTGGCGATGGCCGCCAAAGTAAGCTGGGGACTGCACCCGGAAGTAATCAGGGTGATCTACGTAGCGACAATGGAGCCGATAATTTTGTACGCCGCCAGTGCCTGGGCCCCAGCTGCGAACAAGTTAACTATTATTAAACAGCTCTCGACAGTGCAACGCGGGGTTGCCCAGAAGTTATGCAAAGCCTACCGCACGGTCTCCCTCAACTCCGTACTGGTACTGGCCGGAATGCTCCCTCTTGACCTTCGAGTCCTCGAGGCAGCTTCACTATACCGGGCCAAGAGGGGCATACCCCACCCGAGTTTGGGAGACCGGGAGATCGAGCGGATGGCCTCGGCAATTGAAGCCCCACACCCAGCTGAGCGCAAAACCCTGGAGCTCGTATGCCTGGTGAACCAAGACGAAGTGAATGAGTGCTCTGGACAAGATGTTCAAATATTCACTGACGGGAGCAAGATTGGGGGCAGGGTCGGCGCCGCACTATCTATATGGTGTGGCGGGGTTGAGACAAGAGCCCACAAGCTTGCTCTACCAGCGTACTGCACGGTTTACCAGGCGGAGCTCCTGGCGATTAGCAGAGCAACAAGCGTAATTCTACAACACGGAGCCTCTTCTTTTGGAATCTTCAGTGACTCCATGGCAGCTCTCTTGACTGTCAAGAACCCCAGCTGCCTCCACCCTCTGGCCGTTGAAGCCAGAGCTAATATAAAATTGGCATCACACCAGAGCAAAGTTGTCACTTTGTTCTGGGTGAAGGCTCACGCAGGACTGGTGGCAAATGAGAGAGCCGACGCACTGGCCAAGGAGGCCGCTGAGGGTTCCAAAAGAAGACCTGATTACGACTTATGTCCCGTTTCATTCGTCAAGCGAAGCATACGAACGGCAACGCTTGGCGAATGGAACCGCAGATATGAAATAGGCGAAACTGCGTCCGTGACCAAGATCTTTTTCCCCGACGCGGTGGCGGCATATGGCGTAGTAAGGAAAATGAAAATTAACAATATAAGCACGCAAATAATGACGGGACACGGTGGGTTCTCCGGATACCTGAATCGATTCAGATGTAAGGAGAGCCCATCGTGCATCTGTGACCCAGAAGTGGACGAGACGGTGTCGCATATTTTGTTCACATGCCCCGCGCACGCTGTGGAGCGTTTCAATATAGAAAACGAAATGGACATAAAATTAACGCCAGAAAATGTCAAAGACATAATGAAAGGAAAATATAGAGACAAGTTTATTGATTACTGTATTAAAATAGGAAAAATAGTTGTACATAGAAATAAGACTAGGTAAGTAAATTATGCTATCATAATATTATGTTAACATATTATAGATTAGCATAAAAAATTGTCTGAAAATAATAAAAATGAAAACATTAGATTGTAAATAAGTTATACATGTTAAGAAATTTAGAAGATAGAAAAATTGTAAAAATAAAATTAAACCTGTTGTATCATGTTATTTAACCCAAAGAACAGAAAAATATGAAAAACAAAAAGTAGCAGAATAGATAAGAATAGATGGGAGCCCCACCCATTATAGTAGCGAAAGATGAAGGATGTAAGAAAGATAAGGAATGAAGCATAGAAGTGCGAGAGGCATAAAAGCGGGAACTAGTATGGAAGTGAAATTTAGATAAGAACAGGCTCTGATAATGTCAGAGGTAGGAGAAAAAAAAAAAAAAAAAAAAAAAACCTAACCTAACCTAACCTAACCTAACCTAACCTAACCTAACCTAACCTAACCTTTTTTTTTTTTTTTTTTTTTTTTACGTGGGGAAATCCTCATGGAT
Source organism: Coleophora flavipennella (assembly GCA_947284805.1). Lineage (NCBI taxonomy): Eukaryota > Metazoa > Arthropoda > Insecta > Lepidoptera > Coleophoridae > Coleophora > Coleophora flavipennella. The sequence goes on from OX369257.1 coordinate 22,770, forward strand.
ACCCGTCCGCCGGAGGAGGCCGACGGGTTATGCCGGACTCTTACCGGCTAAAACCCCACGGCACTCCCGCTTCGCCCGAGTGGCAGAGGACTGGGAAACTGGCAGAGCCTTTACGTCCAGTCCTCCACCGGCGACTGCCCGCCTTTACGGCAGGCCCTTCACGCCCCTCCGCACAGGGAGGGGCCAGGGAATGACCATGAGTGCTCGGCCATTCCCGTCAGTGATGGTGGTGATTAGTGCAATGCGGGCGAAGCGCCCCCACGTCTGTCGCCCGCTAATCACCACCGGGAGGGTGAAGACGGTCATGCAACCGTCTTCTCCTGCCCCTTCTTCGTCTGCGGAGCGGCGCCGCGAGAGGATCGTCCTCCCGTGTGCGCTCCGCCGCCTCCTTCTGTGATATAACGTGTTCGCAGAAGGAGGCGACCGCCGCCCATGTCCCTTCGCCCTCCAACATAACCTAATAAACCTAACCTATATAACCTAACCTAACCTAACCTAACCTAACCTTTTTTTTTTTTTTTTTTTTTTTTTTTTTACGTGGGTAAATCCTCATGGATACCCGTCCGCTGGAGGAGGCCGACGGGTTATGCCGGACTCTTACCGGCTAAAACCCCACGGCACTCCCGCTTCGCCCGAGTGGCAGAGGACTGGGAAACCGGCAGAGCCTTTACTTCCAGTCCCCCACCGGCGACCGCCCACCTTTCGGCAGGCCCAGGCAGAACCGCGGAGGGCAGGGAGAGAGGCGCATCGTAATACCAACACTCCTCTCCCTCCACGGTCCTGCCTCCAACTCCTCAACCCCGCTCGGCTGCGGAGGATAGGGAGAGCGGCGCATCGCAATACCGACACTCCTCCTCCCCCGCAGTCCCACCTTTTCCGTGAGCTGAGGGCAAAACCCTCCTCTCACGGCCCGCAATGTTTTTTAACGAGGTTGTCTCCTCGCCCGCAATATTTTTTATAGAGGTTGTCTCCTCGCAGCCCGGCCATTTAAGGCAAGGCCCCCGCCCCCGAAGGATTACGGTATACTTCCACGCTACGCCAGCACTCTAAAAGTAGAGCGAGGCGTGCGCCCGTATGCGTGTCTGTGACTTAACCCAGAACACGCATACCTCCCGCTTGTCGGGTATTCGCCGCGAGTCAATTATATCCCACAAGGAGATATAATTGACAAGCGCCCAGGATGCACCGGCCAAAAGATGCTGCTGTTCCCTCCAGACGTATCCAAAGGGACAAGCAGCAGTTTGGCACACGAGAAGGAACCCGACTTGCATCCCAACCTAACCTAACCTAACCTAACCTAACCTAACCTAACCTAACCTAACCTAACCTAACCATCCACGCATCCACCACGAAACTGTTCTTCCCGGATGCTATCGAGGCCCATGGGACGGTGAGAAGGCTAAAGGTTACCAAAGAGCTGACCCAAGCATTAACTGGGCACGGTGGGTTCTCGGAGTACCTGACACGTTTCAAGTGCAGGGAGGACCCATCGTGTATCTGCGATCCAAGTGTAAACGAAACAGTCCCACACTTACTGCTGGAATGTCCCATATATGGTAGAGATAGGCAAGAATTGGAAATGAAAACGGGCTATAAGATTGAGTTAGAGAACCTACAGTTGTTAATAAAAAGTAAAAAGTATAGTGACTTATTTATAGAATATATAAAAAAGATAGTAATTAAGGTAAATAAGAAAAATTGTTAGTTAAAGAAAAATGACTAATTAACATATTGATGTATGCTAAAATAGTCATAAAAATATAGTAAAGTTAAGAAATAAAAGCGCTAAAATAAGAAATAGAAATAATAAATAGATGAAATTGTAATAAGTAAGTAAAAATTGCTGTAAAAACCATCCTCATTGTAAAATAAAGAAAGATTGTTGAGTTATTTACAAATACCCATAAAAAATTGAAAAGGATAAAAATTTTAAAAGAAAGAAAAAGTAAGAAGTAAGTAATAAAAAAGTAGCAGTAAAATGGTAGATTAGGAAAATAAATAGATGGGAATCCCACCCATAAAAAGCAGCAAAAGATGATGAATGAAAGAAAGACAAAGTATGAAGAATGAAAGTACGAGAAGCATAGATGCGTGAACTAGTATGAAAGAGAAACCCAGCTAGAAAAAGACTCCAATCATGTTGGAGGTGTAGGAAATAAAAAAAAAAAAAAAAAAAAAAAAACCTAACCTAACCTAACCTAACCTAACCTTTTTTTTTTTTTTTTTAACCC
>OX369257.1:30000-413746 GCA_947284805.1 Coleophora flavipennella
TGTCAAAAAGTCACAAATATTTTCAAATTAAACTTTCATAGAGGAACAAAATCAAAAGAGAATTTAATTATGAAACGCAACAAAGGAGATAGGCTCGAAACGATAGTTTGCGTTTCAGAACACACTATGTTTGGGTTCGTACTAGTGTCATTGGTGGTGACATGGAACGTTCTTGCTCTTATGTTTCTATTCTCTTTCGTTTGTGCTGGCTGTGCTATCATTTCTAGGACTCTTTTTCTTCCCTCCAGAAACTCATGAAACTTCTCCAATGTAGATCATTAGTAGCTGCGATTGTCTAAACAGGCACAAAACAGGGCTTGACTTTGGTTTTAAGTTTACTCTACACAGTGTTTATAACTGATGGATGATTCCAATTTCCGGCCTCTTTTCTTAGCTGATGTGTCAGGTGTTTTAGCTCCCATGATTGCAGCTACTAGTGATCCATCTGGTGTTTGGCAGCAACTAACCTAATATGCTTTGGATGCGGTTATACAAGCATATCGTAGGTCATACCATAAAGGGCTCTTACATTGATTTCAAATTGACTCTTCAATTAAATTAAAAAGCATTTTTGTTAAGTTTCTCTTGTAATGTTTCTAGTAATTTGTGGACATCATTCTTTATATCATCACTCGCTTGAATAAGGAAATGATGAAGTGAAAACTTTCTAACATCACTGTGTTTAAAGTCGTTCTGATACTTCAACAGTTCACAATTCATAATTTTCTTCTTTTTTGCTTCTTGAAGAAACTCGTGGAAAAGGTCTGTGCTGGTTTTGCACGTACCCAATAGCATCGTCACCATAAGATTCTCGTGCAGCCCTGAAAATGCAAACTAATTACTTACTGTAAACAAAATTTATTCTTTATAACCTAAAAAACTACAATTGAAAGAAAGACCATTATTTTGCCTTCGCAGGATTAAGGTTACTTACGTAGGTAGTGTTATATTATTTTATAGTACTTACATTGCTGTTTTTACATTTCTCAGCTCTGCAGAATAAAAATCGGGGTTATTTTTGAAGAACATTTCAATCGTTGATTGCGTACACTTTGGGCAAGTTTCTGCTATCTGCTTTCACAAAATTGACATCCAGGATGGAGTGGAATACCAAATTATACGATGGAGATTGTAAAATATCACAAATTTTCAGTATATTTATAATCATAAATATTTTATATTATAAATATACTGAAATTATATATACAGATCAAAAATAGTAAAGGCGCGTCTCCTCCGACCTGTTTTGCAAAACAATACACAGATACAGTACAATTATACTCCCCGCGTGGGTGGAGAGGGGAAGGATTTGTTTCATTTTTTTACAACTGCCGTGTCGCGCACATTTTTTGTTTCATGTTTTCTGTGTACTGTTTCAAAAAAGCGGGCGCAGGAGACACGCCTTAAGACTGCAACAATGACAGAACGTCATCTTAGATTCAGCCAATCCTGACTGTTTTGTATCACGTGACAGAGGTGCGCACAATAGGTTGCGCGTAAAAAACGTAACGCGCAAAGAGAATATAACAAACTACGTTTTCGATCACTAGATTTTACTCCTCATATTTTTTTCATACCGGGCGCCTTATATGCAAATCGATTCTTAAGGAGTAAACTCCAAAAACCTAATCTAACCTAACCTAACCTAATTTGCACTCGATCTTTCCTTCGTTAGTTCTAGATCTTGATCTTTCTCTTGTTGTCTTCGTCTTCTCAACGTGTAATAGTGAATGATGTTTCTTTCTACATATGCGACAAGATGTAGTGTGTCTACAGTACATTACACTATGCCCTGGCCACAAGCAGTTGAAGCATAACCTCTTGTTTTTTACAAAATCGGATCTATCTTGTGGCTCCAGTTCGATGAAATTTTTGCACACGTAAAGATAATGGTTCTCCTTACAGTAAGAACACACTATGTTTGGGTTCGTACTAGTGTCTTGCTCTTATGTTTCTATTCTCTTTCGTTTGTGCTGGCTGTGCTATCATTTCTAGGACTCTTCTTCTTCCCTCCAGAAACTCATGAAACTTCTCCAATGTAGGTAGTTCTTCGCTGGGTAGTGGTCTCAGTTCTTCTTCCCATAATTTCAGATTCTCTTGATCTAGTTTCTCGACACTCAAGTGTATAATCAAAGGATCCCAATCTCTAGTCGATATTCCAGGGTTTCTCTAGTTATCTAAACACTCTTTGTTGGTATCTAGTAAATCTTTTATACCTTCTGCTGATTCTGCCTTTAATTTTCTTTGTCCTAAAAGTCTGTTTAATATTGCGTGGACTATCTGGAATAAACTGAAACATCGATGCAACAACAAGAGAATAATATTTATTCTCTTGTTGTTGAATCGATGTTTCAGTTTATTCCAGACTGTTTGATAGTTGTTCTCAGTTATTTGGATGTGCTTCAATTGTCGTTCCGCTTCTCCAGTTACGCTGCTCTTTAGATAGTGAAGTTTCTGCACGTTACTCAATGAACTGTTGTTATGAATGAGGAATGTGTACAAATCATGAAAAGTTCCCCAATCATTGTAGTTTCCGCTGAACAAAGGAATGTTGATCTTGGGCAGCTTGACTTCTTGACTTGATGACGCACATGAAAGTGTGTGATCTTTTGTTGTGCTCTTAATACTCAGTTTCTCTAACATCTCCGTCAATTCTGCGTTATAAATTATGTACTCTTCTTCTGCAGTCGAAAACATATCTTCTTCGAAATACTCGTGCTGTTCTTCTTTGTCTGTAACAACTTTCACTATTTCTGTATGTGTGTCCATGAACATATCCCATTTCTTGTTTAAAGTCTCTATTATTGTTTGAATATAGCTGGTATTACTCAATCTATCCTTCGGAGATTTTTTGAAATTAGCATAATCTTTAGTTATTGAAGCTAAAGCGTTTCGCTGACTATTCCACAGACTTTCCATTTTTTACGATTTATATGGTCAAAGTAGCAAACAATAACATTCAATCAGGTTCTTTAAAAAAATACAAGTTGTTGTACACGATGAAACAACAGAGTTTTTTCCAAACACCAAAGTCAATTCACACCAAAATACAAAGTTAAAAGGTCCAATTAATTTTTTCAAAGTTAAAGGTTCACCAAATTATTCTAAGTTGAAAATTGTTCGAATTTTTCAAAGTCGCAGAAATTTACACAAATAACAAAAAAAAATACAGGTCCCAGATAATTCCCTAAAAATGCAAGTCTTTGACACTTTCCTTATTAACTAATCTTACTCAAGTACGAAGTCCAAATCCAATATGCAATCCAACAGAGTTCACATCACTTTCACTCACTTTTTAGTCCAAAAAAGCTGAGTCCGCTCGCCTAGGTCCGACTCGCAAGGACCAAATGTTGACCTGTCTATGGGTCTCACGATGAACACTTAATTGAACTAACATTCACCTTTATTAATGAACACTTTTGAGCTAAACGAGTAATAGATAATACCGGTTTTGAACTGACAATTCATTTTTATTTTCTCGTAAGGACAAGCTTGTTGTTGTCCATTGGGACCTTTACAACTTTACCGGGCAGGCTGACAATACAAAATTACGCGATGGTATGAGGAAATTAAATAATAACTTTGATAGCGCGTTCTAATTTTATAAAGCGCCATCTACAAAATTCTAATGGAACTAAAAATAAAAAAAGTCTCTAATACACTTCAACACCGACCATTTCTAAGGTGTTCGAGAAACTCCTTCTGTGGCATCTGGTTCCACACATAACGCCGCGTGACGAGCAGTTCGGCTTTCGAGCCGAACACTCCACCACGCTCCAGTTATCGAGAGTACTGCACAACATGTCCGTGGCTTTGAATAAGAGGGAACACACGGTTGCAGTATTTCTTGACATGGAGAAGGCCTTCGACCGCGTATGGCATCCCGGCTTGCTCTACAAGCTGTCCACGTCCTCGACTCCGCGTCGAGTCGTGCAGACTGTGGCCAACTTTCTGGCAGACCGGAGTTTCCAAGTGGCAGTGGAAAGTTCCGTCTCCACAGAGCGCCCCATCCAAGCCGGAGTACCGCAAGGTAGCTGCTTGTCGCCCGTGTGCTACGCCAGGTACTCAGACGACATCCCTGTGTTGGGGAGGACTTAGCTGGCGCTGTATGCTGACGACGCGGCGTACTTTCACAGCTCCATGAGTCCGCGTCATGCTGTGGCTTGCATGCAGCAGACCCTCGAAGCCCTCCCCGCTTGGCTCGCCGAATGGCGGCTCACCGTCAACGTGTCGAAGACCCAGGCATTAGTCGTTGGATCCAAATGCCGTGACTTGCCAGCCCAGCGCATTCATGGGCAGAAGATCGAGTGGAGCTCCAAGGCAAAATACCTTGGAGTGACCATTGACTCTAACTTGTCCATGACACACCACATCAAGTCTGTTGTCGGGCAGACTCGCGCAGTCAGAGCTCTCCTGCGTCCCGTCTTGTCTTCGCGTCTTCCATTGCGCGTGAAGATCGGCGTCTACAAGACCTACATCCGCCCTCGTCTCACTTATGCTGCACCAGCCTGGTACGCGCTAGTGAGCAAGCCGCTCCGCGAACGACTGCGCGCCCAGCAGTCGCTAACGCTTCGCACGCTTGTAGATGCCCCCCGCTATGTGAGGAACGAGTTGCGGCGGGCCCCTCATCGGGACCGACCCCTCCGGCTCCGACACCACCGCTGCCTAAGCGCTGGTCGCTTACTGGGCCTTCCCTCATGGGGAACTGCTCAGCAGGGCTTGACTGCGACAAAGCAGGTGATGACACCCAGCAGGTCCCTCCGGATGTGACCCCAACGATCTGCCCGTATTAACGGGCAGCGTAGAAAACCACGTTCATGGGACTACGCCCCAGAAACGTTTCCCCGTTACCCCTTCAGGGCAACGAGAAGAATCCCGAGACGTTAAAAAAGAGAAGACTAGCGAAAATAGGCTACGATCATGTTGGAGTTAGAAAAAAAAAAACCTAACCTAACCTTACCTAACTTTTAGGAAGCTCAAGTGGCTGGTGAAAAAGACCCGACAAAGAGGGAGATTCTCGGTTGTACACTAATGAGACTTTTTTGCCCTTTAGGTTTGGTATGTCCAGTCACTTTAGATTCCAGGATAATAATTCAGAAAATCCGGCTGTCCGGGACCAACCAATAGGTTTGGACAAAAAGCTGGACGAGTCATACTTCCAACTTTGTAAAAATTGGAAAAGAAGTTGGAACGCTTTCAAGGAGTTGAAAATTCCCAGGCATTATAACTTGAAGGGAAACTCAGTCAGTCTGAACGTGTTTGGAGATGCCAGCGAGCAGGCCTATGCTGCTGAGGTTTATTTGGTAGACGCCTACGGAAAGGTGGTTCTGGTCGCAGGTAAGACGCGTGTTCGTGTATCTGCGTATATATAAAAATATTTATTTCATACTTTTGAGTGGATTTCTTCCTGAAATCGGTTTTTAATCTTTGCCAAGTTTAATCGAAAGCTAAGCAGTGGTTTAGGCGTAAAAAGGGAACATACCTTCAAATAGACAGAGTTACTTTTCCATTTACAATGTATTAGGTAGTGAAAAAGTATGGAATACAAAATCTTTAATCTTAAATCATTTCATTTTATTAAATGAGAATTGCAAAAATTTCTTCTGAACGTGAACTTTATGTCCTATATAATACACAAAAACCTATTTTTAATACACAGCCTATAAAACAAAATAATTTTCCTAAAGGTGTGCTGTGATGGCCAGAAACGCCATCTTTATTTCAGAACCGCACGGAACCCTAGTATAATTAGTTGTTAAGACGGATGAACTGGAGAAACGGCGAGGTTGCCAGACTTATCTATTCTAACATGTGCGCGACGCTTGCTTTTTTTTTACTTACGCATGTTGCCAAATTTATGCGTTAGACTGTGTGAAGAATGTTCAGAGGATTTAACAAAAGAATATTTGTACGAGACAGAAGGAGAAAGAGCGATTGGGCGTACACGTGTGCGAATGCGACGGGAGTAATATGGTTTGGAGGCCTGCGCCGGAGTGTCAGGGGGAGAGAGAGGACACACGGGGGCACAGGCTGGAAGTCGTCGGTCGTTCCCTGACGGGAAAAGGGTCCTGAGTTTGGTTATGTGTGAAGTGATTGAAAATAAGAGCGCGATGTGTGGGCGAGACTGGAATTTGGTATGTTTTATTATATTGCTTCTTGCTTGATTGTAATATGATCTCACAGAATCGTCACATTAAGGACTTGTTCCGTATGTCGTTTTAGTTAAATTCTCCCTCAGTTAAAATGCTCGCAACCTCTATAATATTTGCGAAGTATTGTGAAGATAGATTCTGTGTGATTAACTAAATAACCTTGTTTTGTGCTAATGAATCTAACTATCATCTTAAACGGTATTCATAAGACAGAATATGTATGATTTTAGTTTGGTTGAGCCTGACTATTCACAAGCCGTATATATCACTAGCAGATATGGTTATTGCTAACTGAAGTGTTCAATATCCCTGGGGTTTTATACTTACAAATTGTACTCTTGATAGACCGGAACTAGCGAGAAGTCAGCGCTCGCTATAACCTAAGACCTTGTTCAGAACAATAATAATAGTATGTGAGTCTTTATAAAAATGTAATTTAAGTAATAAAGACTTGCCAGACGCACTTACGGCTGTAAAGTTGTGTACTCTTTGGTTGTAAAAGTTGAGTAGTCAAAGTAAAGTCCAAGGCTCCCCGTAAGTTACAGAAGTGTACAGTGGTTGTAGTATTGTTGGCTTGACGGAAATGCATAATCTAAAATATTTATATTACCTTTTCGTTGCTGCCATAAGTCTACTTTATCTAAAGTAAGCTAACCTTACTTTATGTAGACAAATTTAATACAAATTTATATACATCCATAATTTAATGAGCGATAGCACACAGGACTTGTATAATTCTATTATAATATCAAATTTGTACTGTCAAATGCTAGAATAAATAGCTCTATAAAATATAGGGCTGAAATCAATGTAATGTGGAGTTTTACGCCTACAAATGTAAGGTTTCTCCACAATTTGAGTCAAATAAATTCATAATTAATTTTTAGACTCAACCAAGACATTTTATTTATTTTACCCTCTGCATGCAACATTGAGGCTTCCTTGAGGGAGTCTACGAATTCCCTTAGCTTAGAATAGACTGAAATAATGTAACTCGCATTTTGGTAATTTCTGAATTGAGCCCCTCAGTGGGGACGTGTATGAGCTGATATGATACTAGACGATTAGGTACGATACATTGTGTCTCGTGTGTGTTCCGCTCCCAGCAGCTTCAGCAGGCTAAGGCACATAAGGCCAGTCTTAAGGGGAGTAGGGACCACCACATCTGGTACGCGTGACCACGGATCAAAGCGTTGCGTTAACTAAAAGAAACGCACCTTTGGAAACCTGAATTAAAAATAAATAAATAAATAAATAAATAAATAAATAAATAAATAAATAAATAAGTAAAACACAACGTAATTAGTGGGTCCATTGAAAAATAATAATAAAATTAAACATATCATAAGTACATAATGTTTCATTACAGTTCATAGTATGAGAAAAGAGAAAAACCATTTTTCCTAAATAATTTAATTTAAATCGGTTCAGCCGTTCATGCGTGAAGCGATAACCAAGGAAAAAGAAATTCATTCTTCTATAGATATGAATTAATATTTAAATATATTTATTCAAATTAAAATTCAAATAACTTTTTATTGTACATCAAAACCAAATACATAACATGCAAAGTTTAAATTAAAACTAAGAAACGTACAATTAAGGGGGTCTTATCGCTGAGAGCGATTTCTTCCAAACAATCCAGTGCTCGGAGAAAAAGCACGGAGACAGGTAGTACGCGAGCAACAATAACAGAAAATTTAATGACTAATTATGAAGGGCGAGGGCATTTACTTCGATCAATTTAATAATTTAATAATAATGTATTTTAAATTATCCACGATTTTAACGACCCCTCACATTCTCAAATCGGTCCAACAGTTTAGGCTATAGAATCGAATCAACGGGGAGACAGACATACAAACATCTAGAAGAAAAAGTTACATTCTCTTCAAAGCGTACGAGGCGGGTTTTACGACGGTTGTACAGAAAAAAAAAAATGCTTTCTATAAGTTGTGCAGTACTATTGTTTTACAACGAACAATAAGACGGGTCGACCCAAATGCTGATCAGGTACATACTTGAACAACCCCATCAAAACCATAGATGTGACAAATGTTAGCCAAGTTCAATTCAAAAAAAAAATATATATCTTGGTTGTACGCTACGGCGACAAAAGGATTGAGATCTAGATGGATGCCAAGTTCTGTTAATATATCCCGAGATCTACTCATGAGAATAAAATACTTCATAAACGAATATGATGGTAATTATTAGAACATTCAGACGAAAAATATTTAGATTTAAATAAAACTAATGTAGCTAACTTTTGTCTAACTTTATGTATTTTTTCCCCTCGCGGAAGGAAAAAGGAAATGTTTGATACATTAAATAATAATAATTAAACATTAAGATATAATAACAACAATGTCGCTTCTAAAAAAGCTTGTATCTGAGGGTTAAGCTTTTGACAACTATCTTAATTCCCGGGTTTTTCGCTTCAAAAGGTCGATACGCTATTAAAAGTAGGTACTCGTAGATTCCTTCGTTCATAAATAATTCGTTAATAAATACGCCGGAGAAGTTTGCATAGACTCAGGACACGTTAAGTGGTTGGGTTGTGTAGGCAAATGTGTTGTGAAAAGACAGTTTTTGTCGGTGTGGTTTTTTATTTTAAATTCCAGGGCTGCTTGGCGAGACTGGAGATGGCGTCAGTTGCTGAGAGGTGCAAGCGAGCCGAGGAATTTAACGCGCACATGCAGGCTACGTTGCGTTGGCGCCTACTGAGGACAAAAAACGGGGTCTTCTACCTGTGACGCTGTGCGAGTGTACGCGCCGGCGCGGCCATTCTTACGAAACATGGAATATTTTTGTGAAAGTTAAGTTTTGCACACTTTAGAAGTTATAAGATATCACCGTGCCCAATCTTCGTAGACCAACAGTTAATATTTAATAAATAATATTTAGTAAAAGGAGTAATATTTAGTAAAAGGGTCGATGAATTAAGAACTTAATAAAGCAAGTATGCTTCAGGAACAACATATAAATGGAATAGTGAGCTGTATGTGTTGGTTTAGAAAAGTCGCGTCATGTGTGAGTCGGGCCCGTCCATCAAGGGTTCCGCATTATCAAGCTCCAGACAAAGAACCATTGAGATTGATAAAATAAACGGGACAACAAAAGTGAATAAGATGATGTTAAATCAGGGAAATTAGTAACTAAAAATGTGAATAACGAAGGTACAGAATTGGCACTTAATTTATAATTGATTAACTTTTAATTTTAAATTTTATTTCAGTTATGTCACCTTGCTTTACTTATTAGTTCCGATAACAGCGATAAGCTTAGACATAAGGTAGCAAACTGTTTCCCGTGGCTTCGCCCGTTTGGGAAACGTATCTATGACCCTCTGGTGCGCAGTGTGCGAGTCGCAAGCGGCTCGCGAGTGTGAGCAAAAAGGAAAAAAGGAGAAAAGCTTTGTGTTAGTCCAGGTCCTGATCTGTCTACCTACTAAATTTCAGCCAGATTCGTTCATTAGTTTTCGTATAGGATTAACAAACAACATTCCTTCGTCGTTATGATATGATAAGTTTGACACCGATGGTATAGAGCAGATGGATTTAAGATAACAGGTATGTGTAAAGTACCTGCAGCAAGGGAGCCCTGTGAGGGTTTCCGGTTTTTTTTCCTTATGCAATAGGGAACCCTAAAAATGTGACTGTATACGTGAGGAAGCATACGTTTTGGGCTAACTGAGTGGTGATAGCCGACCAGTTGCGGATTTATACGCCACGATGCTAAGCCACAACACTTCAGTATGTAGGTTAGCCAACGTGGCGCAATGATGGGTGGTTGCGTTCAAGCCGGGATAGCGGGTTCGACTCTCGCACAGAAAATTAATCAAGGAATGATGACTTATATTAAAGGAATACTTATTTGGTACAAAGTTGTGATGAAGAACATACATGAGAAAAGCTGAATATATGCGATATAAACCGGTGGAATGAAAGGGGTTGGTTGTTTTCTGTGAAAATTTCACTTACATCGGGCATCGCGAATAAACAGCGCGCCCAGGTAATTTTTATAGACGAGAGCACCAAAGGGCAATGGATATTCAGACGGAGAAAAATTTTATATTTTGAAAATAAAAGGATAAATTATTCTGTATGGGTTTAAACGCACTTGAACATAAATAATTCCAGGGTGATCCGGCTCATTTTGTCGTGACTAAAGCTGGTTAGCCGAGGCGGATTCGAGCTGACGAACGTTAGACGCGGAACGCTGACGAAAGACTTTATCAGGACATCATGGAGAGAGTGTGACAGGAAAGAGAAGGAGTTCCTCATGGCAGAGAAGTATCGCCTAGTTTATTTTATTTTTATTTCAGACATAAGCGTACCTATTGTTTACGCTAAGCTGAAAACTTGCGGTAAAATGACACAGTCTACCGTCATCATGGTCTGAATGTCAGTTCCACAACAGCATTGTGCTGCCTGCGTCCGAACGGCTTTCACACTAAATGTAAAGCACTAAATCAGGGTTTTCACGAAATACATCCAAGTGGTATTTTGGCGTCCTGTTGGAAAAGGAGGTGATTTCCACAAGCTGCTGCTGGCTTTCAATATAGGTACAATATGAAGGAAACATTATATTTTGGCCTGAGGGAGTTGAGACAGACAACGACATCGGAGGTGTATTATTTACAAATTAATGTTAATATGTAGTTACCATATAGAGAAAAAAAAAATATATATCGTCACATACGATAATTTAACGATAATTAAGTCACTCGGTTGATTATGTAGTTCCTGTTGTCAGACAGCTATTTTCTGATTGGTTGATTGTGTAGTACAGTGAACGCAGTGTGGTGGCGCTAGGATCGGTAATCCACCACACGAGGACAGAGTCGATGGAATTCACTTTTGGGACAACCACCAGCGAGTAAGGATTACCTCGAACCTGTCACGTTCATTGTGCTGAGTACCTATATACCTGTACCTGCTCAGTTACAATACAGTTCAGTTGTGATTCTGGTAAGCTGCTGCATTTTTATTGGTCTGCCTGAGTACCCAACTTTATGGAACCCGTACATCGAGACGACTGCGATGAACCGCCTATCGCTGCGCCCACGCTCCCGCCGTCATCAGAATTGGGATCAGCTCAGGCACCATCTACATCTGATACCCACTGGCTTCAACTGCTCGAACAGCAAAACCAGAATATGATTCGCCTGGTTGAGGCTTTGCGAGCTCCGTCAACACCCGGTTCGATCACATTGCCAGAATTCAACCCGGACATACCCGATGCCGACCCGCGTGCTTGGTGTTCAACTGTGAGTATTTGCCTGACGGAGCGGCCGATTGAAGGAGGAGCACTAATTATTGCACTCAGCAAATCCTTGAAAGGAAGCGCATCCACGTGGCTTTCCCACGTGTCACACATCGGAATGACGTGGGCTCAATTCAAGGACCTTTTTTTGGCTCGCTATGACGCTGCTGAGACGTGTGCTGCAACAATCATTAACGCCAACAACAGCCGGCCAAAAGAAGGCGAAAACCTTGCTGCATACGCGAGCCGTCTGATAGCGTCACTTATGGCTAAATGGAAGGATATGAACTCGGAAGAAATCGCCGTGTCGTACGTTCTCGCTCACATTGCGCAAATCGACCCTCGAATAAACCGATTGGCATTTACAGCCGAAATCAAAACAAGAACGAAACTGATTCAAGAAGTACAGGCATTTTCACTTAAGCGTAAGCAGGAACGTAATCTCGACAACTTCACACCAGATTTGAAGCGCACAAAAATACTTGTCAACGCGAGAGACGTAAACAACCAGCCTATTCAGTGTCACTACTGTCACAAAGTCGGACACAAGGCGATAGATTGCCGCTTACGTAAATTAAAGAACACTCAAATTCAACGAGGATCGTCTACTACATCGCATCCCTCGACGTTCGCTAAGAAAGAAGTTATTTGCTACCGCTGCGGAGAGAGAGGTCACGTGGCAACGTACTGCTCGAAGACGGGTGGCGCGGGCTCCGGCGCCACAGGCTCCGGCGCCAGCGGCGGCGGCCCGGCCGGCGCGCTTGAGCGGCGCGTTAACTTCTGCGAAGTACGCGGTGTTCGAGGGGAATTAAACCAATCCGGTGAGTCCTACCCTTTTTATTTTGATAGTGGTGCCGAATGTTCTCTCATTAAGCAAAGTGTCGCGAATAAATTTACCGGTGTGCGTTCCGTTGCTAATGTGCGATTAACAGGCGTAGGCGATGCTCATGTATACTGTACGGAACAAATATCAAGTACAGTGACTATCGATGGTAATTTTTTACAACTGTCATTTCTTATTTTACCGGACGAGTACATGCCGTATGAAATCATGATCGGTTCCGACATTTTAAAGCTAGGTTTGGCGGTTAATTTAACAAGTGCGCGCTTGTCAATAACAAAACCGGTGGATTGTTTTAGTGCGATCACGGAAATAGATTTTACTTCGATCGACACGGACGTTTCGATTGCGTTTAAAGATAGCCTTATGCACGTATTGAGTGAATTTTCGTTTGCGTTTATTAAGGGCCTACCGCGCACGAGAGTTACGACGGGTGATATGAAAATTAGATTAAAGGATCCGACTCGTACCGTTTATCGTCGTCCGTATCGACTTAGTCCACAAGAGCGCGAGTTAGTGCGCACTAAAATAAATGAGTTGTTGAGTGCTAACATAATTAGACCAAGTAATTCACCGTTCGCGAGCCCGATTCTTCTCGTAAAGAAACGCGACGGATCTGATCGTATGGTTGTAGATTACCGAGAATTGAATGCGAATACAGTACCGGATCGATTTCCTTTGCCGCTTATTGACGATCAGATAGCAAGATTGAGTGGTGCAAATTATTTCACTTGCTTAGATTGCGCTAGCGGCTTCAACAATATTCCCATCTTAGACCCTGATAGTATAGAGCGAACTGCCTTCGTGACACCTGATGGTCAGTTTGAATACGTGGCTATGCCTTTTGGCCTGCGTAATGCGCCAAGTGTTTTTCAAAGAGCCGTTTCTAATGCGTTAGGTTCGTTGGCTTCTTCATATGCGATCCTGTACATGGACGATATTTTAATACCGTCCAGTACTGTGGAGGAAGGACTATGTAGATTACGTGAGGTATTGACTGCCTTAACCAATGCTGGTTTCTCACTCAATATCTCAAAATGCTCGTTTTTGAAACAACGCGTTGAGTTTCTTGGCTATGATATCTCTGCAGGACAAATCAGACCTAACCCACGGAAAATAGAAGCTCTTATCAAGCTTCCACCTCCCGAAAATGCTACCCAGTTGAGGCAATTTATAGGTCTCGCTTCTTATTTTCGGAAATTTGTGAAAGATTTCTCTCGGATAATAACCCCATTGTTTCGCCTGAACACCGGTGCTCAATTCACTTGGAAGCCTGAGCACGAGGAGGTCCGAAAGCAAATAATTTCAGTTTTAACGACTGAACCTGTGCTCACAATTTTTAACCCTGACCTTCCGGTTGAACTGCACACCGATGCCAGTGCTATTGGTTATGGTGCTATCCTCTTCCAAAAGGTCGACGGACAGTTGCGTGTAGTAGAGTACTACAGCCGTAGAACCACGGAAGCCGAGTCAAGATACCACTCTTACGAGCTGGAAACTCTGGCAGTGAGGAACGCTGTAGAACGCTTTCATCACTACTTACAAGGGCGTCATTTCGTAGTCGTTACTGATTGTAACTCCCTCAAGGCGTCTCGTGATAAAGTTGACCTTTCCCCAAGAGTTCATCGTCACTGGGCGTTCTTGCAAGCATATGATTTTGAAATCGTATACAGAGAGGGTAGACGTATGAGTCATGTCGATTTCTTATCGCGCAATCCTCTGCCCGGGTCCGTTACCTCTGAGATTGAGAGACCAAAACCTGTGATCAAGAAAGTTGAGCAGAAGAGGGTAGGTATTACCACCTTGTCTGAAAACTGGCTCTTAGCTGAACAGTTGCGCGATGATGAAATTCAGGCTATCGTAGTCAAATTAAAAGAGAATCAGCTGCCTTCTGATATCGCCAAAACATATGAGATTCGTTCAGGTATCTTACATCGTCGTGTACAGAGAAATAATCGTACACGTTGCTTGCCCATTGTTCCACGTGCCTTCCGTTGGGCTGTTATTAATCAAGTACACGAGTCGATAATGCATCTCGGTGCAGACAAAACCTTGGAGAAGGTATACGAACATTACTGGTTCGATAAAATGGCCAAATATGTTCGTAAGTTTGTTGACAATTGTATCACCTGTAAGGTCTCTAAATGTCATTCTGGTCGAGTGCAAGCTGAGCTTCACCCTATTCCCAAAATTAGCGTGCCATGGCACACTGTGCATGTGGACATCACCGGCAAGTTAAGCGGTAAAAACGATCGTAAAGAGTACGTTATAGTTTTGATAGACGCTTTTACCAAATTTGTGCTTCTCACTCATACGCACCGTATCGATACACCTAGTGCCGTTAAAGCCCTGAAGTCGAGTGTCTCTTTGTTCGGTGCTCCCGCGCGAGTCATTGCAGATCAAGGTCTTTGCTTTGCAAGTAAAGATTTTAAGGAATTCTGTGACTCTCATGGCATTCAGTTACATCTAATTGCGACAGGTTCGAGCCGAGCGAACGGTCAAGTAGAGCGTATAATGAGTACTTTAAAAGGAATGCTCACCGCTGTAGAAACATCTGATAGGTCATGGCAGGAAGCTCTTGAGGAAGTTCAACTGGCCCTGAACTGTACCGTAAATCGGGTAACAAAGGCGAGTCCTCTTGAGCTTATGATCGGACGTGTAGCACGACCACTAAACCTTTTAAATGGTGACGATACTGAAGTTGAGGTAAACATAGCTGAAACGAGAGAACAAGCGGCCCACAATATTGAAAAGAGTGCGTCTTACGAAAAGTCCCGGTTTGACAGAAATAAAACTAAGCCTGTTAGATTTAATGTCGGTGACTTTGTTTTAATTCAAAATGAGGAGAGGAACCAAACAAAGTTGGATCCGAAATACAAAGGACCTTTTAAGATAGTTGAATTGCTTGATGGTGACCGCTATGTTTTAAAATCTTTGACAAGTAACAGAACCTATAAGTACGCTCACGATCGTGTAAGAAAGATGCCTCAATGTGAATTGCCTTCGGAGTTTGTTTGTGATGAAGTATCCGATACAGAGAATACTGGTGAGGGCACGACTGCCTCTGTAAGTACTTAGACGCACATACCATGGCTATTTTGTTTGGTCGCACTGCACGCTCCGGTTGTAGTCGTAACTGCAATTCATTCGTGGGTTGTTCAGGGCGCGGTGGGCAGCCGGGGGTGTGGTGGGGGGCCTGGGTCTCGTTGAGACTACTGTTTGATCGGGTCAAAGGTGACCACTGTACATAATCTGGATGTGTGAGTTACGTGATGTGACGTTATTTTGCTGCCGAGCAGCTGGGCCATGTTAGTGTGTGTGTGTGTCTGTACATAGTTTAATTTGCTTTGTTCACTGTACAGTAAATAATTTTTATTGAGAAGATATCATTGAGGTTTACTTTCTAATCAATTTTATACTTGGTTTCATAACTTTTAAGAAGCCTGTAGTCAGGAAAGGCCGAACTTGAGTATACTCCAGATAAGTTATTCTTGTTACAGGTATACACGAGGACGTGTGAAGTGTCAGTTCTGGCCGTATCGTCACATACGATAATTTAACGATAATTAAGTCACTCGGTTGATTATGTAGTTCCTGTTGTCAGACAGCTATTTTCTGATTGGTTGATTGTGTAGTACAGTGAACGCAGTGTGGTGGCGCTAGGATCGGTAATCCACCACACGAGGACAGAGTCGATGGAATTCACTTTTGGGACAACCACCAGCGAGTAAGGATTACCTCGAACCTGTCACGTTCATTGTGCTGAGTACCTATATACCTGTACCTGCTCAGTTACAATACAGTTCAGTTGTGATTCTGGTAAGCTGCTGCATTTTTATTGGTCTGCCTGAGTACCCAACTTTATGGAACCCGTACATCGAGACGACTGCGATGAACCGCCTATCGCTGCGCCCACGCTCCCGCCGTCATATATATATATCTGCGCATGAGATTTCCACGTGCAATTTGGCGCAAAGGTTGCATCCGAAGTGGCTTCGCTGGGTTTTATACGTAGATCGACAGGCCTAGCGTACGACGCTATTTTAGTAGCGGTCGTCACTCCACAACTTTCGAGAAAATATAGCGAGGTAGCGCTTAACCACGTATTCAGCTGCCAGTACCTAGCGGCTTTAGAACAGTAATTATTGAAAGACTACACAAAACTATTTAAAGTAACAGAAAGATGAAGGCACGATGAACCCTTACATTGTTTATTTTGCTAATACGTATGCAATTAATGTTGATGTTTTTTTTTATAATATAGAAGGAAATGGAAAGCTAAAAGCTGAAGCCCTATTCAGACTGTAGAATTGAAGAGAACTGTTGGTTAAGGTTTTAGAAATATGATGTTATCTCCCTGTTTGATACTATCAATTGATAGACTTTAAAATTTTTTTTCTCTCTGTTCGGTCAAGATCTGAGAAAAATAAGTTCGATGGTCACAAAGGTATGACCAAATTGTTTTGCTAAAATTGAGTTAGGCTAACGTAGAGTTTTAGGGTTCATTTGGACTAAAAACTCCCTAACATATATGTTCGGTGTACCGGACAATGAAAAACTCCAGCGTACGCAAGACAAAAGGGTCATACAGACGCGTCAACTTACCATCAGCAATATGAACCCTAATAACAACAAACGAAATATAAAGGAGTCAAGCTCAGAGCAAATACTAGGATACCTACAGAGGTATTCTAAACAAACCTAGGAGGGAGCGTAGGTTTTGTTGTCCAAGTGAATATAGGTAGGTATTTTTAGGCATGATTAGACGCATATGGTCGATGGCCTGTGCCGCGAATTAGCTAAAAAGGAGAGATAACAGCATATGAAGTTGAATTGTTTAAGCGTCTTGGTTAAGGATTGACACACGTTAAAATTTGGCTTTTCTGAATGCCTTCAGGAGGGGAAGCCCGTTCTTAAAGCAAGAAGCAAAGATAGTAATATGAAACCTCGATTCAGACACCTTCAATTCTGCAATCAGAAAAAAAAAAAATCTCATCCAATTGGAATTTGTTTTGCAATTGGAAAGATTCCAATATGACTATACTGTGTCTAACATTTTGTATCTGTTTACAGTTTGAAAACGCGAACGGATGTTTGGAGGCATCACATTCTCGTTGTCAGGGAGGGGCGACGTGTGATGGCCAGAAACGCCATCTTTATTTCAGAACCGCACGGAACCCTAGTATAATTAGTTGTTAAGACGGATGAACTGGAGAAACGGCGAGGTTGCCAGACTTATCTATTCTAACATGTGCGCGACGCTTGCTTTTTTTTACTTACGCATGTTGCCAAATTTATGCGTTAGACTGTGTGAAGAATGTTCAGAGGATTTAACAAAAGAATATTTGTACGAGACAGAAGGAGAAAGAGCGATTGGGCGTACACGTGTGCGAATGCGACGGGAGTAATATGGTTTGGAGGCCTGCGCCGGAGTGTCAGGGGGAGAGAGAGGACACACGGGGGCACAGGCTGGAAGTCGTCGGTCGTTCCCTGACGGGAAAAGGGTCCTGAGTTTGGTTATGTGTGAAGTGATTGAAAATAAGAGCGCGATGTGTGGGCGAGACTGGAATTTGGTATGTTTTATTATATTGCTTCTTGCTTGATTGTAATATGATCTCACAGAATCGTCACATTAAGGACTTGTTCCGTATGTCGTTTTAGTTAAATTCTCCCTCAGTTAAAATGCTCGCAACCTCTATAATATTTGCGAAGTATTGTGAAGATAGATTCTGTGTGATTAACTAAATAACCTTGTTTTGTGCTAATGAATCTAACTATCATCTTAAACGGTATTCATAAGACAGAATATGTATGATTTTAGTTTGGTTGAGCCTGACTATTCACAAGCCGTATATATCACTAGCAGATATGGTTATTGCTAACTGAAGTGTTCAATATCCCTGGGGTTTTATACTTACAAATTGTACTCTTGATAGACCGGAACTAGCGAGAAGTCAGCGCTCGCTATAACCTAAGACCTTGTTCAGAACAATAATAATAGTATGTGAGTCTTTATAAAAATGTAATTTAAGTAATAAAGACTTGCCAGACGCACTTACGGCTGTAAAGTTGTGTACTCTTTGGTTGTAAAAGTTGAGTAGTCAAAGTAAAGTCCAAGGCTCCCCGTAAGTTACAGAAGTGTACAGTGGTTGTAGTATTGTTGGCTTGACGGAAATGCATAATCTAAAATATTTATATTACCTTTTCGTTGCTGCCATAAGTCTACTTTATCTAAAGTAAGCTAACCTTACTTTATGTAGACAAATTTAATACAAATTTATATACATCCATAATTTAATGAGCGATAGCACACAGGACTTGTATAATTCTATTATAATATCAAATTTGTACTGTCAAATGCTAGAATAAATAGCTCTATAAAATATAGGGCTGAAATCAATGTAATGTGGAGTTTTACGCCTACAAATGTAAGGTTTCTCCACAATTTGAGTCAAATAAATTCATAATTAATTTTTAGACTCAACCAAGACATTTTATTTATTTTACCCTCTGCATGCAACATTGAGGCTTCCTTGAGGGAGTCTACGAATTCCCTTAGCTTAGAATTGACTGAAATAATGTAACTCGCATTTTGGTAATTTCTGAATTGAGCCCCTCAGTGGGGACGTGTATGAGCTGATATGATACTAGACGATTAGGTACGATACATTGTGTCTCGTGTGTGTTCCGCTCCCAGCAGCTTCAGCAGGCTAAGGCACATAAGGCCAGTCTTAAGGGGAGTAGGGACCACCACAGTGCGTTGGTTCACGTTTAAATATATGAGTAAAAATGTTTCAGTAGATGCGAGCGCGGGAAACGTCAACGGCTGCAATTTACAAAGGTTATTTTGCTACCATTTTTGCAGTTAACTTATTAAGATTTGTCATTTGTACACTGTCAAGGTATTGATAACTTTATCATCATGATGATGGAAGCAATGGCTTGATGAAAGTCATCATCAAGCCATTGCTTCCATCATCATGATTGATAAAATTATCAATAAGACTGAATATTTACTTATAACCATTTCAAGTAAAAGTGTATTTTCAAAAAATCAAACTTTATATCTTTAATAATCTATTGTTATAACCCGACTGGGGTTAAGCCCCAAAGGAGGGTTATCATAAGTCTTTCAAATAAATGTAAAACAGCATAAGATTCGACTGCTCATTTCGATATTTGATATAAAATTCACGATTTTAGTCGAATGTTTATGTGATAGCCAGATGTGCCTTAGTTTTATCTTGAATATCTGGAAGTACGATCTTTTTTGCACATTCGTCATCAGCAGGGGCAGGAACGATCTCAAGCGGCCGTCGGTCAGCGCGCGGCACTTGGGGCTCGGGCAGCGCACGGCGCAGCTTGTCCCAGAAGTGCGGGTCGGAGTAACTGAGGTAGGTGTGCGTGGCGACGTAGCGCGCGAGCTCGGGATCGAGGCGCGGCGGACGCGCGTCCAACAGAACTACCAGCAGGCGAGGGCGGGCGTCCCGCAGCGCTCGTGCCGCCGCCAGTCGCAGCTCGGCGCGCGCCCAGCGCGAGCGCGCAAATCGCTCCGACAGCAGCACCACCGTGCGCCGCGACACCGCTACTGAGTGCGCTATCTGTAACCACATACTATTATCATATCAATATATTATCAATATATTATCATATAATTCAAACAGTGCATATTATCAATTATTATAGTTATTTTTTTGTGTCATTTTGTGACTTGTGCAAAAGAAATGAAGTTAGAAATCTCTACGGCGGCAAGCTCGATATAGTTCTGGCCCAGGAAGGTGTGAGTGCGATCAAAGTGGTGCCGGCTGGATGAGGTGATATTGTGTGAGTGAACCAGTGTCACCCTTCTCTTGATTTTGAGGTTACTATCCAGGTGGCTCCAAACAGCAAGTCGCTTCCTCCAGCAATTGATCCAGACAAAAATTGGGATATCAAATAAATAGAGTTTAAAAAAACTAAAAAACACGCTTTTAAAGTACATAAGACTAAAAAGTAAAAAATAATTCTTAATATAAATTGAAAATAATAATTAACAAATTACTAGTATTATTGTGAAAAAGTGTGGGTTGCTCGATAGACGAAAAATACAGAGCACCGCACGCTTTTTCACAATAATACTAGTAATTATATGCGCTGAACCGTTATTCGAGACCTATAGAGTGAGACAGCATGACCTACGTCATCGTTGAACAGCCCCTAACCCTCCCCTCCATCCTCTCTCGCGTACGTTACATCACCCTACTCGAAGCTCCGCCTCGTCGCACCTGCTTATCTGAGAATGGAGGGGATACCCAACTTGCCACCGAGGCTGGCGATCACTCGTCACATTGGTATTGACTTTCGTCGTGCAAACACCCCTTTTAACAGCGTTGCTGTTCGGTAAATAATTTATTTTCTATTTTAATATAATATTAAATTCATTTTAATTTTCAGTTATTTTGTACAATTTCAAACATGAGCGGTCAAAATATTGACCGCAATAACGATTCTTCTCCAGTGGAAGTAGCATCCCAGGACTCCGATCACACTCCAAGACGTGACCGAGTGCAATCCCTGGAAAAGGGTATAACGGTTGCCATGATTCACGAACCAAGTGTAAATAGAAGTGCATCAAAACGTGGCAGGAATCCATCTGTACCACGAAACTCTTCCAAGCGTAGGAGAAAAGTTTCTCCACCAGCTAAGCGTTCGAGAAGATCGTCTAGTTCTGATAACAGCCGTTCAAGTTCTAGCAGGTCCACGTCCTCGTCAACCGACAACCGTTGTCGGCGGTCTCACAAGAAAAAACGTGGACTTTCTAAGCATCGTAAGGATCTAAAAAACCTGACTAACCAAGTAAGCGATATCTTTTCCTACTTAAGAAACAACGGTAACAGTATTTCAGGCCTAAAAATTGCATCTGTGAGCTCAGATTCAGACTCGGAGATTTCCTTGCATCCCACAGAAAATTTAAGAAACTCATTGATTTCGAGTGAACCACTGCTAAATAAACCAAAACCGCCTAAATCGTTTGATTTTAATATAAACACCAACTTGAAAGAACCTACAGTGGGAAACTCTAATGAAGGTAGGCTTGAGTTGCTATCTAAATTACATCACTTCAATTCAAACGAGTGGGAAAGGGTACGGTATTTCGAAACTGAGAAGAAATACCTGGCAAAGCCAGGTTTCTATGAGCTAGACGTAAATACAGAATTACGTTTTTATGACCCAAACTCCACCTGGCTTAAATCACTTGATCGATCCCTAGGAGCTATGATGCATGCAATCATTCAACAAAATGAGTTATTCAAAAATAATCTACAAGAACTAGTACAGTGGTCGTATACCCCTGATTGTGTCCTAAGCCCAGATACATTATTCGAAAAATTAAATGATGTTTTTTCCGAAAAGAGCAACTATATAAAACTTTCAGAGGACTTGCTTCAGTTTGTGTGTGCTGATGTTATACAAAAACGTCGGGACAGTATCCTCTCAGGTGTAAAAGATCGATTTGTCAAAGAGGATTTAAAGAAAATTCCTCCCACTGAGTCTGAGCTGTTTAATCCGGAAACGCTTAGCTCTTTTTTACAGAAAGCAGGCGGAACGAATAAAATATTTACAACAAATAAGCGCTCTGCAGAAGAGCCATTTTTGTCTATGCAGAATAGAACACGACAATCGCAGAATAAACGACCGCGAAAGTCTTTAAAGCAACATAATGATGAGCGCCAGCCATCAACATCATCAAATTTTCGAGGCTCCTACTTTGCAGGTAAGAAATACTCGAGCAACAAGTCCGGTACGAAACAAAGTGACAATAAAAAGTCTTTCGACCAAAGTAAGCGTAAATACAACAAATATCAAAAGTGACTATATACAAAGTCATTTTTACGGCGGGTGTTTAATAAATTACATCGATGTTTGGAAAAAATTCAACGCACCAGCCTGCGTAGTAAAAATCATATCAGGTTATCGAATACCTTTTTTCAAAGTACCCCCATTAGTGAACCCACACATGTTAACACACAAACAAACACCCGTCAGTGCGGACATGACAAGACAAATAAAAGAATTAAAAAGACAAAAGATCTTAGTTCCAGCTCCACCTACTCCAAGTTTTGTATGTCCAATGTTTTTAGTGAAAAAATCGGACCTAACCAACCGTCCGATTTTCAATCTAAAAAACTTAAATCGATACGTACATCAGTTCAAGTTTCGCCTCATAAACATGCATCGAGTACCGATTTTTCTGCAAGAGGAAGATTGGGCGGTAAAAATCGATTTATCCCAAGCATACTTCCACATTCCTGTATCACCATCCCATCAACCGTTTCTACGAGTAATGTACCAATTAGGATCAGAGCTGGAATTGTTACAAATCACATGTCTCCCCTTCGGGCTGTCATCGGCACCCAAGGCGTTTGTAATGGTTTCCAACTGGGTTGCGCAGGTTCTCCGCGAGCGGGGGCTCAGAGTAATCGTGTATTTAGACGATTATCTTATTGTGAATCGTTGCCGTCACATTTTGATAAAACAAACTGCGGAAGCTGTCCATGTTCTAACCCAGCTGGGATTAACGGTGAACTTTCAGAAGTCAGTTCTGATACCGACCAGAACAATAGATTACTTGGGTGTGGTATGGAATCTCAGCCTGAATTCCAAATACCTTCCAGAGAACAAACAACCAAAAATCGGTCAAATGGTGAGTACTCTTATCATTTTAGGTCAATGGAATCTCAAAGACGCTCAGCGCCTGTTGGGCTTGCTGAATTTCGCGTCGTTTGTAGTTCACAGAGGTCGGCTTCACAGCCGCCCCATACAAATGGCTTGTGCTCTTCTACCCAAAGACCAGTCACGTATAAAACGAACTATAGTAGCAGCTGTCATAAGCGAGTTAAAATGGTGGGCAAGTGCACTGGGATCCGGAACACCAATACACCCACCAAAAGTCGTTCACTACCTAACCACAGACGCGTCGGGAACTGGGTGGGGTGCAGTCCTAAACGGAACCCCCGTAAGAGACTCCTGGCTACCAGAACAGCTCACATGGCACAGCAATCTCAAGGAGATGTGGGCAATTATTCAGACGGTAAAATACTATCAACGTCACCTTCAAAATTCGACTGTTCTGACACAGTCCAACAACAAAAGCGTGGTGAGTTACATTCGCAACGAACGCGGCCTTCGTTCTCGGAGCCTGTATCATCTAACCTGTGTTCTATTCCAACTTGTGGACAAGAACAATATAAAAATTATACCCCAGTACATCCCCGGTCAGTTCAACATGGAAGCAGACCTACTATCCAGACAAAAACAGCTAGGAGAGTGGACCCTCTCCCAAAAAGCCTGCAAGGAAGTATTCGATCGCTTCGGAACACCGAACATAGACTTATTCGCCTCTCAAAACGCACACGTTACTACAAGGTACGTATCGCGAGACTGCAAAGACTTGAACGCAGAATATCACGACGCGTTCAGCAGAGAGTGGAACTATCGCAAAGCTTGTGTGTTTCCTCCTCCTCACCTAATCCCTCGCGTCCTAGCACATCTCAACAAGGCTAAGGGAATGTACATAGTAGTAGTGCCTCGATGGCACAAAGTTTATTGGCGCCCGGACCTCAGGGGTCGAGCGGTGAGTGCACCCTTCACAATAAACAATCTCGAGAAGAGATTGGTAGACACACGAACACAGCTACCACCAGTACGAGTGGATCAAATATGCCTGGAGGCTTGGCTGGTGAAGGGTGGAACCAACATTTAAAGGATTGGTCTCAAGATGAACTGCAGCTATTGCATTCCAGTTGGAGACAGTCCACTAAAAAACAGTACTCTTGTATATGGTCTAAATGGACTTCCTGGTGCAATCGAAATTCTATTAACTACTTATCTCCTACAGGACCGCAGTTAGCTAAATACCTGGCTCACCTTTATCTTGATATAGGTTTGTCTTATAAAACTATCTTGGTTTACAAATCTACCGTTTCTACGTTGTGTACACCTAACAACTTATTGAGCGAAAATCCGTTTGTGAAAAGAATTCTTAAATCTATAGCTTTGTCGAATTCTCAAAAAATTACAAAGAGAATCCCAACCTCTCATCCCAAAAGAGTCGGTTACATACAAACATACAGGTTACAAACATACAGATGAAGCTAATAAAAGCGTGATAAAAAGATACATTTTTTCTGTGTTATTCGAAACGCTTTACAAACTACTTGATACGTTTTTAAATAGACACTCAAAGCGGTGTAGAACCTACACGCCTAAAATAAAAGTTAAAAAACCAAAACCTGACTTCAAAAAAAAATTCACTCAAAACAATGAAATAAATATTATTAAAATAACATGAGATTACCGAACAATAATAAAATCAAAGGTGGGTATGAATCAAATTTTTCCGATGTCGATACGAGCACACAGTGCTTACTCGTACCTATCAAATATTTTAGACTCGATAGCTTTGCAGACAATAGCAGCAAAACATTACTGCTCATATATTTACCACTGTGTATATATTCAACCAGGTGGCTATCAGATAGCCTCTATTGACTGTTTGGTGGACACCTGAACATGGACATTATTATATATGTCGAAGGGGGGTTAGGTTATGGATGGCCTTGTGGTTCACGTCCTTAAGTATTTCGGTCGTTGGCGTCCAAATAACAATTTGGTCCTCTTTCAATAGTCTTGATCATTCGGCAATCGAAATTGTGCAGGATGCCTTGGATTACAATGGATGCAAACGCGGTGATCCCAGCGATGGCGGGACAGGTCCGTTCAGTTCAATGCAACGTCAAAAAGTGTCTGCTCTGAAACTAACGTCCAGCTAATATGGCTTCTCAACTCAGTGTTGCCACCTCAATCACAAATAGCCTTCCGTTAATAGATCATCTTTGCTACCACATAGGATCGTCTCACGAGTACAAGCGATTGTCACGCCACCACCGGTTTCACCCAGGTACTAATACCTGACGTTTGCTCCAAATAAAGTTTAACGATCTATGTAAACGTATCTCGAGCTGGTATAGGTCGTGTATTCAATGACGCTCCGACATATATTTCTCGCACTGTCTACTAACATAGTTTGTAAGCTTGTTACTAACATGTGGATTTAGTATGATTTTTTTTAAAGTTTGATTCGTACCGTCCTTTGTTTTCGTTATTGTTGGTTAATTTTGTGTATTTATAAAAATGAAAATTTCTTTTTAAAGTATTTTTTTTAACTTTTTTAGCAATAACTCTATCTAACAACTTTAACCCAATCACCCAATCGCTAATAGGATATCATTAAATCATAAATTAATGTTGCCTAGGACGATTTAAGGTTACAAAATAAAGATGATTTTGGAAAAAGAACTGTTGTATTATAAAAAGAAATGTAAATTTTACAAGAGGTGAACTGATAATAAGTGCGCGTTCTTTCGTATGGCGGCCGCAGACAGAAAGAGCGAGCACCCTATGGTGTTTTTCTCGTTGCCCCCGAAGGGGGCGACAGAGAGACGTTCCCGAGGCGAGGCCTCCCTAACGTGGCTGCTTCCGCCACCCATCACAATGGGCGGGTCCTTTGGCGTGCTGTGCTGAGCGCCAACATGCTGCGGGCCCTTGAAACGTGAGTAATGCCGTCTGCTTCGAGATTGCGCTCTTCTACTATTGATGTGAAGACGCTTTATGGAAACTTGTCATGTGCCGCCAAAACCATTAAACAAATTATACGACTGCTTAGAGAGAAGCACGCTCGAGTCATCATCATCATCATATCAGCCGACGGACGTCCACTGCTGGACATAGGCCTGCCCCAAGGATTTCCATGACAACCGATTCTGCACTACCCGCATACAGCGGCTTCCCCCGACCTTCACCAGGTCATCGGTCCACCGAGTAGAAGGCCTACCTAGCTACGCTACGTTTTCCGGTGCGCGGTGGCCACTCGAGAACTTTACTGCCTTAACGACCATCTGTTCTACGAGCTATGTGCCCCGCCCACTGTCACTTAAGTTTACCAATTCTGAGAGCTATGTCGGTTACTTTGGTTCTCCTACGGATCTCCTCGTTTTGATTCGATCACGCAGAGAAACTCCGAGCATACCACGCTCCATTGCCCTTTGGGTGACCTAGAGTCTTCTTATGAGGCCCATAGTAAGAGACCATGTCTCTGTTTCGTATGTCATCACTGGCAATACACACTGGTCGAAGACCTTGGTCTAAAGACACTGCGGTATCTAGGACGTAAAGATATTGCGAAGCTTCCCAAACGCTGCCCAGCCGAGTTGGATTCGACGATTAATCTCTTTGTCGAAGTTGGACCTACCTAACTGGACTGTTTGTCCCAGGTACACATATTCGGTAACAACTTTGAGTTTAGAGCCTCCAACCTTCAGAGGAGTAAGTATGACAAGGACGTTTGACATATTTTTCGTCTTGTCCATGTTCATTCTAAGACCTACTTGTTGAGAGGCTCTACTGAAACCATCGAGCATAGTGCCTAAGTCGTCCATAGTCTCAGCTATGACCACGATATCGTCAGCAAATCGAAGATTGGTGATGTACTAGCCGTTGATATTTATGCCGAGTCCACCCTAGTCCAAAAGCTTAAAAACATCTTCCAGGGTGGCAGTGAACAGCTTGGGATATATCACGTCCACGAAGGCCAATTATAGTGACTGATTGTACTCTTCGGTCTTGTGTTTAGCGAACCGCTTCAAACCAGCTTTTTGTTTTTTGAATATACAGAAAAATGAATGAAAAAATAAAGAAAAGAAACACAAAAATAAACTTAATTTACAAAGGAGCAGTAAAGGATTTTGATCACCTTAACACTCGTGAACTGAGAGCTGGATCTCATAATAAACCCTAGTGATTTGTTGGCTTTTTTCACAATGTAGTCAATATGTTTGTCATACAATAATTTGCTGTCATGGATCACACCTAGGTCGCAAATGCTGTCCACATAATTTAAACAAATCCCTTTGAGAGTATATCTAAATTTTGCGACTTTGGGCTTGCGTGTGAAAGTTATTGAGTAACATTTCGATACATTAAGGTCTAGAAGGTTAATGTCACAATACTGTTCAAATCTAAATAGGTCTTCTTGTAAGAGATGGCAGTCATCGATAGTATTGATTTGTTTGAAAACTTTCATATCATCAGCATATAATAGAAACTTTGAGTGCTTGAAACAGCGGCCAACGTCAACGTCAAAAGTAACGGTCCTAATAGAGATCCCTGGGGAACACCAGAAGGCACATTTATCCACGAAGAAATAAAACCACTAATAACCACGGCTTGCGAGCGGTTTTCGATATAAGAAGTGAACCACCTGAATAGGTTACCATGTATACCAGCGTTCAACAACTTTTGCAAAAGCAATCTATGATCTATTCGGTCGAATGCTTTACTATAGTCGGTGAAAATTGTGTCTACTTGCCCGCCTAAATCCATAGATGATAATGTGAAATCTATAAAGGAGACTAAGTTCGACGTAGTCGATTTACTCTTTAAGAATCCGTGTTGTTCAGGAATAAAAGTAGATGATAAAGAAGAATAAACATATGAGTGCACAACTTTTTCAAGAATTTTTGCAAATAAGCATAATTTAGAAATCGGCCTATTTGTTACTTCGTTTTTATTCCCATTTTTATGGATGGGCGTTATAAAAGCAGATTTCCAAATCCTTGGAACAGAGCCCGACTTAAGGGATCGTCTAAACAGTATTGTTAAGGGAGTTGTCAAACAGTCGGCACATTTAACGGCAAATATCGGTACTATGTTATCAGGCCCAGCTCCCTTATTTAAATCTAAAGACTCAAGATATCGATGAACTACTTCGGGACTGATTTCAATATCACTTAAACAATTATTGACGTTGGTGTTATCACGAGGAGGACTGTAGTTGTAGTTAGAAGACGTTGACAGAAATGTGGATTGAAAATAATTTGCGAAGAGATTTGAAATGCCTTCACCTGTGTCAGCTTCTTGGCCATCATAAGACATGGTAGATGGCAGAGATCTGGATCCTTTACTAGATGATTTAACGTGAGACCAAAATAGTTTAGGGTTCTTCGCAATTCCATCTTCTATACGTTTAATGTACAAATTATAACATAGACGTTCAAGGTCTTTAGCTCTTCTCCTGAGCAATGAAAAAGTATCATAATCAGCAGTATTACCATAGATATGAAACTTACGCAGAAATTTAAACTTTTCTTTCAATAATTTCTTAAGTGAGGCATTGTACCAAGGAGGAAAATCAGAAGGGGTAACAGATTTGTGGGGAACATATTTATCTCTGACCTCGTATAAAATATTGTAAAAATATTCAAGTGCCTCATCTAGAGTTTTATTTTTCAAAGCTGTATCCCAATTTATATCTGATAAAGTTAATTTAATACTATCGTAATCGCCAGACTCATAAAAATATTTAATCCTAGGGTTGGGTTTAAGATACTCACCACAGCTTAATAAAATAGATACATTGAGAGATTTATGGTGGGTGTCTTCCGGTACCAATGGATCATCACAGTGCATAACTCTTACATCACTATTACATAAAACATAGTCCAGAATTGAATTGTTAGTGTTTCTGCATAAATTTAATTGATTGAGATTACATTGAGAGATTGTATCGAAAAAATAAATTTGACTATCTCCAGTAATACCTACCGGTTGAGCAAAGTTACCATGGTTCTGAAGCCAGTCTATGTTGCTAAGGTTAAAATCACCCAAGATTACAAACATATCATTGGGGTTCATGTTTACTAATGTGGATAATTTATCCGTAAAATTATTAATTTGCGTATTAAAAGAATTACCCAGACACTCCGTGCTGAGATAAATAGAACAGAAATGTATTTTACCAAAATTGTAGCTTTTACTATTTTTTAGAGTGACCGTAACCCAAATGTCCTCTGCGGAGGAGCGCCAGTCAGGGCGCTCCACCGCGGCCATCTCCCGGCGAACGGCAATAAGAACGCCACCTCCGTATTTTTTTATTTATCCACCAACTCATACCCGTTAATGAGTTGTACCTTTCTTAATCAGCTCATCATCATGAGATAATGACTGCCAAATGCGAATACTTTAATAGCTTTAGACAACATATGAAACACGTAATACTTGCCTATAAAATTTGAGGGTTGCCCTCGATTTCCCTGGGATTCCATCATCAGATCCTGGTTTTCTTATCATGGTACCACCCTTGGGATATCTTCTTTCCAACAAAATAAGAATCATCAAAATCGGTTCATAAACGACAAAGTTATCCGCGAACAAACATAAAAAAATAAAAAATATACACGGTCGAATTGAGAAACCTCCTTTTTTTGAAGTCGTTTAAAAAGGACGTGCCTGCGCGGGGATCCAGTCGCCGGCGCGCCAGTCGCGGCTGTGCAGGCAGACGCGCAATGCGCGTGGCGGCGTCTCAAGCACGCGCACTATGCGCTCCGCCGCCTCGCGGTCGCCGTGCGCGAACGAGAGGAACACGTCATACCTGCCACCAATCCGCATAGTTATATACAAATGCATTTGTTGCCATTAAACTGCAAAAAGTTTGACATTTTGTAAGTAAACATTTAATTTAGTATGAATTAAAATTCTGATTAAACTCTATAATGCACTTACTTTGAGTCTTCATCGGGCTCCGAGTCCAAGCAGAACGCGGGACACAGTGCACGCGCCATTTCGTGAACCTTGAGACGCCACAGCGTGCTGCGCCGCAGCGCTAGCGCCACGCCCGCTGCCGCCGCCGCCGCCAGCGCCAGCAGCACGCCCGCCGCCACCAGCGCCGGCGCCGGTCCGCTCCCCGCGTCGCATGCCGTCAGCACCGTCAGCAGCTCCGTGTCACCCACCCAACGCCCGTCGTTGCACTTCACCTCTTCGTAGTCCTCTACCTGTGAGAATGTATTTAATTATAAGTTTTATAAGGCGTATACCTTATGAGTTAATATCAGTTAGATCTTTACTGTGATAACTGTTATAGCAGAAATAAAAAAGGTATATGTTCACGTTTTTGGATCAACTGTGTGCAAAAGGTATATTTAAGAAATTAACTGTCTCATATCCGATACCAGGACATTCGATGATGCCAATAGATTGAAACTTTTCGCTAATAGAGAGAAAAAAATATGAAAAGATATATTCACCAGAATATTACGTTCCAAGGGAATTATTTGATGAAAAAACTTGTCTGAAATCTGACCATTTTTTTAAATAAATAATTTCCATTCAAAATAGATGATCCCTAACCTAGTCAAATCATATGCTAATTTTATGTCTATCAAACACCCACTAGCTTCTTAAATTAGATAACTTTTGAAGGAGTCGACTTAGCAAAAAATCATCTCAGAGCTTTTTTGTAGATCGTTAAATTTACTACAAAAATAAGTATTTGTCGTCACTAGAGGATTATTTGTTTAAATGCATTAAAAATCCAAACAAAATAAAAATAACATTTTTGTGTTATTTAAATGGGAAATAAAAAATTATGAATCGTCACCTGTTAATATTAAAATTAAGAGCTCATACGTTACCAGAATTTTTTATTCGTCATTTCGGACGATATTTTCATGGTATCTAAGGAAAAATAAATTAATTTTTTTTTTGGCGCACCCTACTAAACATGAAATCAAGTTGAATAATGTTCGTTGACGCCGAACGAAGAGACTGACGTGGGTTTTATGATTTTATATCGTAACTGCAGTGAAATATGATAATAATACATGTGTTCGCGTGGTGACTATTCATTATCTCGACTGAAGGTTATTGGAGTTTGTTATGAGGTATCAGTTTTTACTGTATTGATGAAAAATTAAAGAAAGTGGTAGCTCTAGTTTTGATAAGCATTGCTATTTAAACGGAGACGGAGGGTCGAAATGATTCATATCGTTGCAACCATCCCGTCTGTATAGACACAATGGAGTCCGAACAAAAAGTTTGTACTATTTGTGGCCGGAGGTATGGGTTTAGCCCTTTTTGGAAGTTGTGCCGAGATTGCGGATTAAATAAGTTTATGGAGGAGTAGAAAAACAAAAAAAAAAAAAGTGTTAATCTAAATAAGTGTTTAATCTTTTTTTCCGTTCGCCGATTTCGGGTTTCTGGAACTTTGTGCAACCTGTTGCTTCCCTGGATGAATTCAAGACGATGCTACAACTACTTATTACTTGCTATTGAGCAAGCTGAAGTCGCGAGCGCATATTAGTTTCTGGTGTGTGATGTGCTGGTAGGGCTGTCAAGTCTAATATGATACAATACTTTTTGTAAATCGTCTTGTTTCTTTTTTTTTTAATGCCATGAGTTTTATAATATTTTTGTCGTTATTAAAAAAAAAAAGGTTGAGCTAAAGCTTTTGTATTTTGTAATGATAAAGCCTACTCGAGGGTAAGCAGGCTAAAATCTTAAAATATTAAAATTTTTAAATACAGAACATAATTATAAAAAGCGTCTGATTATGGAATCTATGTAAATGGAGAG
Source organism: Coleophora flavipennella (assembly GCA_947284805.1). Taxonomy (NCBI): domain Eukaryota; kingdom Metazoa; phylum Arthropoda; class Insecta; order Lepidoptera; family Coleophoridae; genus Coleophora; species Coleophora flavipennella. The sequence continues at coordinate 61,708 of OX369257.1, forward strand.
GCATCAAGATTTAATTAATAAAAGGAAAGATACAGAAACCATAGATAAGATCTACCATGATTTAATTAAATTAAAATAATCTTTAAAAAGTACCGTTGTTACACTTTCTTGGTTAATTAGTTGGAAATTTAAATTTGCGTTTGTATTTGTTTACGCCGTAATCATATTTTAAAAACTCGCGCGTTATGTTGTGTGTTCAACCTTCCATATCCTGTAATATTCCTCTCCCTTTCCCACTCACGCATCGAATATGGCGCCTCGAGTGAGAAAGCATCATCGACGCCGTGTCTTGGTGGTGTCAAAATCAAGAACTAAAAAGAACAAGATGTCTTCCGCTATGACAGTGCAACGAATGCATGTCGCTCCGCAAATAAAAATTAATTTTAATATCCAACCGCTGTGAAAGACCATATAATAATCCGCGTGTGTTTCGGTGAAATCTGAGGTGCTAATAAAGGTGCCTACCGCAAGGAGTTGTAGCTGGAAGAGAGGAATTTGAGCCAGCGCTGGCTAACCACGTGCCGCTTTTACGTCGTGCATTGGTGAGTTCCTTTCCTTTTATACTGTTCTGCCTTTTTCTTTACTTTCCTGTCTTATTCCGGGGCAGAGCAGTATCCTACGCATGAAACTGAACACACATAACCGCAATAATTCATCCGCGATATATCATCCCGCTCCGCAAAATACAGTCCACTAATTTCAAAAATCCGAACCGGCTATACCATTCTTTTGGTCGGACTTCGAGCCAGATAACTATATTTTATTGTTCTTAAACTTTGATAGTTTACACGTAACCTTCCCGCAATCTCATTGTATTTGGTGTAAAACTTGATAGTTTTACACGTACTAACTTGTTCCGCCATATTGGTTTGTAGTTGCACGCAGATCGTATTTCCCACACCGCACCGCGATATTATTTAAATAATCTACGTACCGCCTATTACTGCTTTATTTACCAAAATAACTTACTACTTAATTTTCACGCGCTGATCGTGTTAAATAATAGTTCACTGCTTATTATATTTAGGTACATACCTATATTTCGTTCCGCATCCATACATACTTATAAATTTATACGAGTACCCGCATAACTCATAACTGACCTACATCTCGTTACGATATCTGTATCAGTAGGCCATACCAATTGTGTGTGTACCTACATAAATATTATCTGCCTAGTACTGAGTATAGGAACTTTCATTATTTACGAACGATAACGGCAGCCTTTCACAATGGAAGCTAAATTATCCATGTTAGAGGCTAAAAACAGTGCAATATTCGCACGCTTAACTTGTCTTAATGACACCGCTCAGAAAATACCTATCACGGCTACGGATCTTCGTTCCACAGAGACATTTATGGCAGAATCTGAGACGTTAGCAATTATACGTCAAGAATACATTTCAAATTTAGACTCCATTAATGAGTTAGGCTTTCAAATTAATTCTAACTATAAACCAAATTACACGCCGCTTAATGCTTTCGAAGACATTTACGCAAGAATACAAAGAGTTCGGTCTCGCATAATAGGTAGCATCACCAAAACAAAATCGAACACGTGTGAAAGTAAGGGCGAGTTCCCACTCGTTAAACTTCCACCAATTAATATCCCTTCGTTCGATGGAAGAATTGAAAATTGGCCGGTTTTTTATGAATCATTTAAGGCGAATATACACTTGAATCAAAATTTAACCGACTCTCAAAGGATTCAATATTTGACCGGTAAATTAACGGGTTCCGCTTTAAAAATAATCGCTGGTATCATTCCCTCAGGTGAAAATTATTTGTCAACTTGGGAAAGTTTGGTTCAAAAATATCAAGATAAAAGGGCTTTAGGGTGTCACTACATGTCCATATTATTTAATATTAAATCCGCAACAAATAATTCCACCTCGTTAAATTCATTTGTGGAAACTTTCGACGCCGCTGTTTCGGCTTTAAAACTTTTGAAGATTGACGACTTAAAATATTTTATTTTGCTCAACATGGCACTACGTAAAATTGACTCAGCTACCGCTCATGCCTTCGAGACTTTTGTAAGAGAAAAAGAGATTCCTTCTTATAAGGATTTCATTGATTTTACTAAAAGTCAGGTAAAAATATTGGACCGCACCGCTCCTACGTCGTCGCAATCAAAACGCACAGTGGAACACCACCCTAATAGTAATACGAAACAAAGTTGCTCGCGTGGTGCCTACCAATCTCAGACTTTTCTCGCTAATGATGGCGAAGGTTTTGAACCCTGTTTAATGTGTAACAATGTCGACCATCAACAATTGTATAGATGTCCCGCGTTCAAAGCGCTTCCCGCCAGAGGTCGTTTCGAGTTTGTTAAATCGAAACGAGGATGTGTAAACTGCTTAAGTTTATCTCACACCGCTTCCAATTGTAATTAAAAATACGCTTGTAAGTCATGTAAAAAGCCGCATCACACTTTATTACATTTAAATAATGATAATAATGCACAACTTGGCTGAAGGCACGGACAGACAGACAGACAGACAGCACTGCATCACAGCGAGCGCAGCGGGCCCGCGCCCCTGTACTCTCTACGAACGCGACCGCCGTAAGTGGCGCGATACCGTCGCCTCACTCGCCCGCGCAGGCTTCTGATAAGCCCACGGAGAGCGCATCAGTCAATGTGTCGCTATGCGCTCACGCGCGATCTAATGAAACGCAATTTCTTGGTACGGGGCCTTTACGAAACTCGACCGTGCTTCTCTCAACCGCGCAAGTAAACATTTCAAATAATGACAAACAAAATATTTCCGTGCGATGTTTAATTGATAATGCTTCGCAAAATAATTTGATTACGTCCGCATGCTGTGAACAGCTTAAACTTAAACCTATTCCGCTTTCCAATTCATTTATCAAGGGCATCGGCTCCGCTTCACAAACAGTTCGCGGATACGTTCAGCTCCTTGTAACCGCTAAAAATAAGAAATATTCTTATAATATAACCACTTTGGTTGTAGATAATATAACCGACCGCATGCCATCTGAATATGTTGACACTACGATAGTGCGACATTAATTAACTTACCGCTCGCCGATCCCTTTTGGCACATCCCAGGTGAGGTCGAATTGATACTCGGCGCTCAGCTGTTTCCGCATCTATTGCTAGGTGGCAAGGTCGTTGCACCCCCCGCTCCCGCTGCTATTGAAACCGTATTTGGTTATGTTTTGATGGGCGACGCACCTACCACTCCTAACTTTAATAAAAATAACACCACTTCTAAATTTAAAATATGAATTCCGCTACTTTCCGTAAATTCCGTAGAAACGCACGACCGCTTCGATAGCTTGCAGCTTCATAAAACTTTAACTAAGTTTTGGTTAATGGAAGAAATGCCTGCTAAGCAGTTTCTTAGCCCCGAGGAAAGTCAGTGTGAGGAAATGTATGCTGCCACTGTGTCACGTGACACGACGGGCCGATACTGCACCGCTTTGCCGTTCTGTGGAGATCCTTCCGAGTTGGGTGACTCCCGTTAGACCGCTGTCCGCCGGCTACTGTCGTTGGAGCGCAAGCTACAGGATCCCGAGCTACGTACCAGCTATAACGAGGTAGTTCGGGACTACATAGAAAATGGTTATCTCTCCGAGGTGCCGCCCGACAGTGAGGACTACTCGCAAGGATATTTTATACCGCATCACGCCGTCGTGCGACGCGACAAAGAGACTACGAAGACTCGTATTGTACTCGACGCTAGTGCTAAATGCCACAATGGCATTTCACTTAATGATATTCTCCATACAGGACCAAATCTCCAAGAAGATATATTTGTCCTGTTATTAAATTTCCGCTTATTTGAGATAGCGTTATCCGCTGATATAAAACAGATGTATCTCAGGATTCTTCTAAAACCTGAACACCGCAAATATCAAAAGATTTTATTCCGTTTTGACCCTTTGCAACCCATACGCAAATATCATTTTAATCGTGTTGCGTTTGGTCTAAAATGTAGTCCTTTCTTAGCTATGCGCACTGTGCTACAGTTAGCATCAGATGAACGTGACCGGTTCCCGCGCGCCGCTGAGGTGGCCTCTCATGAATTATATATGGACGATTTGACTACCTCCGTACCTACTGTAGACGAGGGAAAATCTCTTTCGCGAGAACTTATCGAATTATTTAAATCAGGGGGTTTTCATTTAACAAAGTGGGCTAGTAACTCACCTGAGTTGCTCGACTCTGTACCGCAGTCAAATCGCGCTTCTATTGAGTTTTCGGATAGCGAAAATATGAAAGTTTTAGGCCTAAAATGGCTACCTGCTCAGGATATATTTACTTTTGCCGCTTTTCCTGCTAAGGAAACCTTTACCAAGAGAACAATTCTCTCAACCATCGCTCGATTATGGGACGTGCTTGGTTTTGCCGCTCCTGTCATACTATTCGCTAAACTTCTAATCAAAGAGTTATGGCTACTCAAAGTCGGTTGGGACGATCCCATACCTGACAATATACTTTCTTTGTTTCAACAATTTAATGAGCAGTTGCCTCTTCTCACCGCTTGTAAAATCCCGCGGCACTTAGGTGTTGCCATTGGTTGTAGCACAAACATAGTCGCATCGAGACGCAAGTATGAAAGCATACGGTTGTGTAGTGTATCTTCACGTCACCGATAGCGAAGGAAACGTTCGTGTCAATCTTATATGCGCGAAATCTAAAGTGGCTCCTGTCAAAGTAGTTTCGTTGGCACGGCTCGAGTTATGTGCCGCAGTAATGATGTCAAAACTTGTTCGACTGATTAATGAGACTTATAGTGCTCGTACAAAAATTGATAATATATTCGCATTCTCTGATTCAAAAATAGCGCTTTCTTGGATCAATTCTTCACCGCATAGATGGGATATTTATGTCAGTAACCGCGTCGCAAAATGTCAGGAAAACCTTGACCCGCGTCATTTCTATCACGTCAGTGGAATAGAAAATCCCAGTGATTGTTTATCCCGGGGTCTCTTACCGGAACAATTATTATTAATCACCTTTTAATTGATTATTTCCACTGCCTACATTGTCACACCGGTGCCAATGTATTGAGTTCTTTGTTACGCCAAAAATATTGGATTTTATCTTCTCGAAATGTGATTGGACAATGTGTCCATGCGTGTAACTTTTGTTTTAAAAACTCACCTACTCCTCTCAATACTAAAATGGCTGACTTGCCTCCTTACCGCGTACAAGAGACTAAAGCCTTCGTTCATACGGGCGTAGATTATGCTGGCCCTATAAATATAACTCCGTGTAGACGCCGCGGACAAAGAAGTCAGAAGGCTTACATTTGTCTATTTATCTGCCTAGCGACCAAAGCAGTTCACATTGAACTAGCTACAGATCTCTCGTCCGACACCTTTATTTCGGCTTTCAAACGCTTTATTTCTAGGCGTGGTCCTGTTTCTCATATGTACTCAGACAATGGTACGAATTTTGTGGGAGCTAAGTCTCAGATAAACGAATTACTTACTGATCATCGCATCGAATGGCATATGATTCCGCCCCGCGCTCCTCATTTCGAAGGAATTTGGGAGTCTAATATTAAAAGTGTTAAACTTCATTTATACCGCGTGATTGGTTCACAGTTGCTTACCTACGAGGAACTTTTAACCGTTTTGACACAGATCGAGACGATTATTAACTCAAAAACGCTTTGTATTTTATCAGAGGACCCCTATCCAGAGCCTCTTACTCCCGCACATTTTATTATGGCTTCTCCATTAACTTACCTACCTGTCACGCCTGTTTCTGAAGGGACGAAGACCCTGCGTCATCGCAAAGAGCTTCTCGATCAGATGGTTAGTAGCTACTGGAAAAGATGGCGTTTAGAATATCTTAATTCTTTACAAATAAGACAGAAATGGCTTACTGATACTGATAACGTTAAGCCAGGTGTTGTCGTATTGATACATCAAAATGATGTTCCCCAGCTCCGCTGGCCGTTAGGCATTATACAAGAGGTTTACCCGGGTAAAGATGGTAGAGTTCATGTTGCTTTAGTTAAGACCGCGACTACTTCTTTTAAACGTCCTATCGTAAAACTTTGCCCATTACCTTCTCAATAATTTCTTAATTATAAATTCCTTAAATTTAATATGTTTTATAGGTAGGTAGTAATAATGTCTTATCTCTCTTGTTGACTTTTTACTTTAATTTTATATATTGTTTTGTAATCGCTTTCTTTGATAATACCATGTATTATCAAGACCGGGAGGATGTTTACGCCGTAATCATATTTTAAAAACTCGCGCGTTATGTTATGTGTGTTCAACCTTCCATATCCTGTAATGTTCCTCTCCCTTTCCCACTCACGCATCGAATATGGCACCTCGAGTGAGAAAGCATCATCGACGCCGTGTCTTGGTGGTGTCAAAATCAAGAACTAAAAAGAACAAGATGTCTTCCGCTATGACAGTGCAACGAATGCATGTCGCTCCGCAAATAAAAATTAATTTTAATATCCAACCGCTGTGAAAGACCATATAATAATCAGCGTGTGTTTCGGTGAAATCTGAGGTGCTAATAAAGGTGCCTACCGCAAGTAGTTGTAGCTGGAAGAGAGGAATTTGAGCCAGCGCTGGCTAACCACGTGCCGCTTTTACGTCGTGCATTGGTGAGTTCCTTTCCTTTTATACTGTTCTGCCTTTTTCTTTACTTTCCTGTCTTATTCCGGGGCAGAGCAGTATCCTACGCATGAAACTGAACACACATAACCGCAATAATTCATCTGCGATATATCATCCCGCTCCGCAAAATACAGTCCACTAATTTCAAAAATCCGAACCGGCTATACCAGTATTCATGTAATTTCAAAATTTGTAATTGTAAGTGTCTTTTAAACTTTACGATTATATTTATGTAGTTCAAAATTGACAACCCTGGTTATCTGGGTAGGTGATTTGAATGACTGACTGTATAATTTGTAATATTACCAACTGTACATAAGACCAGTGTTAGCACACGGTTTTGGCTGTCAGTTGACCAATAATAAGATTTATGAACGCATTGTTCATGTGACTTTATAATTTCTTAACATTATAGTGTTTTTTAACTAACGTTAAGATAATTAAAGTTTATGAATTAATTAATTATGTTACATAGTTGGACTCACATGAGTTTATTTATTTTAATATGGTTCCAAATTTAACGGACAAAACAGGTTATAAGTATTCACCGCTATAACCTGTCCTCATAACATTTTTTTTGTTTAAAGTTTATTAACTTAAATAAACGATACATTTTTTTATTACTAAAGCTAAGTAAACAAATAAGAAAACCTTATAATCTCTTTTTTAGTTATTTTAATCAAAGCCCTGATTAAACAAAATCATTAAAAAGGATTAAAAATGATCTGATTTGTAATCATTTTGAATAATTTTTAATCGTTCAAATCATTTCTAATTCTTATGAGCGTTTAACATGTGATTTACATTCAAATCCTTTTGTTAAATCAGGGAGGCTGTAGTTATCAGCACTTGAACCCAGTCTATCTCTGAGCTATGTGAAGGAAAAAAAAATGTTCCTTATAGACTCCAAAACGGCTGGACCGATTTCGATGAAATTTTCAGACAATCTTCAGATTCCAAGTAGGTCCTCTCTCTCTCTTATCTTTTCTTTCTCCATTGGCCCGACTGACCTAGGGTGCTTTTTACTTTTAAATTGCATATTTTTAAGACCGTTTTTCAAACAACTATCAAATGTCCACGTAAGTTATTTATCTCTTGTTATTGAAGTCTGGTTTTCCTTAATAAATGCGATGTACAGCTGACTTCTCTTATCTAAAAAGTTTTATGTTTACCTATTTTTAGTTCGGAATTCCCATTATTAGTATAATGTGTTTGTTACAGTCGTTATCTAACAGGAAAACGTATTATTTTGAGAGTAGGGAAAACCCGACGCAAGTTCTTTCCCGGACAGAATTGTATTGTTGTAAGTACATCGCAGTCACCATCAACCACCAAACAGTCCGTGGATGGTGTCTATAGACACACCTTAAGTTTATATAGTTCAGGATCGTGTATAAAGATATGCATAGAGCTACTGTTTCGTAATTAATGTTTTATTTAAGAAGAAATAGGTCAAAGCGTCGGTGACTCAACCGGTAACGACTCGGTCCATCTAACCAGAGGTACCGGGTTCAAATCTGGACGGCCAATGTACCAATGAGTTTTTCAAAAACTTACGTACATACTTACCGATTGCTTTAACGGTGAAGGAAAAACATCGTGAGGAAACCTGCACACGCCTGCGTAGAAACTCGAAGGTTGTGTGTGAAGTCGACCAACCCGCACTGGGCCCGCGTGGTCGACTAAGGCCTAATCGCCCTGATTCAGGGTAGGCTCGAGCCCCTCAGTGGGGACGTATATGAGCTGTAATGATGAGGTCATAGATATAATTATAGAGTAATTTAGGTTTCTTCTTTGTTTGCTAGTGAAAACTGTCAATGTTTTTATGTTATCATTTATTATCTCGAGTTGTAAAAGGATGTCTTTGTTTCTGAAACTTTATATGTGTAATTAGACATTATCGTCATTAACTTTTTATAGACTGTATCGACTTCCTTTGTGACATTTGATGTGTATTTTAATTCGTTCTATGAAAAGCTACAAAATTTGCGAACTAGTCACAGATTTGTAAGCTCTCAGATACCATAAAATTCACTATTTATCAACCATTATGATTCAGCATAGAACCATAGCCATCCAACACAATAAATGGTCATTCTTTAGCGCCTACATGTTTTAGAATATCAAAATCCACTGAATATATGTTATAATAACAAGAAATCATGTGGGTACGATGACATGCCGATTGGGATTTTTAAGGACAATATAGATATTTTGGCAGAGCCATTAGCTCAACTTTTTAATAAGTGCTTGAAACAAGGTATGTTTCCCGAGCAGTTAAAAATAGCGAAAGTTCTACCGATTCATAAAAATAAAAAGAATAAAAAGGCGGATATTGGTAATTTCCGCCCCATTTCTCTACTACCTACCTTATCAAAAATATTTGAAAACATTATTAAAGACAAACTTGTATGCCACCTGCAAAATTCTAAACTATTACACCAAAGACAATTTGGATTCCAACGAGGTGTAGGTACGTCGGAGGCTATCGATACTCTGTTGGACGATATAATGCAAAGGCTTAACAGAAAGGATAAGGTTGGTGGAGTATTCCTGGACTTGAGTGCTGCTTTTGATATGGTTAATCATGAAACTTTGTTAAAAAAGCTAGAACACTACGGGGTTAGAGATATGGAACTGAAGCTTTTTACATCTTATTTGACAAACAGGCAGCAATTTGTCGAGATCATGGACATTGATGACAGTGGTAATGAGCAATGTGTAAAATCTAAAATGGTTAAAGTATCCAGGGGTGTACCTCAAGGATCAGTCTTGGGTCCAATTTTCTTCATTATATTTATGAATGACATGCTCTACTATATGTATGACGCCTTACCAGAAATCGGAATAGTATTATTTGCAGATGATACCAATGCTATTTTATCAAGAAAAACAATAGAAGATCTTGAAAATGTATGCAATGAAACGATGTCCTTATTTGAGCGGTGGTTTTCTGTCAATGACTTACATTTAAACACTCAAAAAACAAATGCTATGCTATTTAAGACAACTACAAAAAATAAAAAAGAACACTTACATATATCAACAATGAATGACACGTTGGTTCAGGCAGACGTTGTAAAATTTCTCGGCGTCCACGTGGACTCTTTATTAAACTGGAAGGTTGAAGTTATCGCAATTGAAAACCATATAAGCTCAGCTTGCTATGCTTTGCGCACTTTAAGAAATGAATTGAGAACTGATCACTTAATACTGGTTTACTATGCTCTGGTTGAGTCAAAGCTGAGGTACAGCATAAGGTTTTGGGGCAACAGCTACAAATATAACATACATAGAGCATTTGTTATTCAGAAAAGGGCAATAAGAACTATAGCACGTATTCCTCCATGGGAATCTTGTAAGGAATACTTTAAAAAATTCAGAATACTAACAGTTCCCAGTCTTTATATTTTAGTCCTTCTGACAGACGTATTAAAAAATAGACAAAATTATGAATCTGAAATTGAGATGCAGGCAAGGTTCGAAACAAGGAGAAAAGACCTTAAGAACAAATTTAAACCACAACTCAGAGTTGTAACGCATTCCGCAAGAAATCAAGCAGTATTGCTTTTTAATAAGTTGCCTATTGAATTAAAATTGGAGTCACGCATTCATGTTTTTAAAAGCGCACTAAAGGCACTTCTTTTGGACAAGTGTTGCTATTGCATTGAAGATTTTACTCTTTCATAATTAGATCGTACAATGTGATACTTCATTAGGATTAGTTTATGTAGGTACTTTAGTTTCGTTTAGTTTTTGAATTGTTTGTATGCTATGTTTATTTATATTTTTATGTAATTCGTACACAATTTAAATTGTTTTTCGAATAAACTTGAACTTGAACTTGAACATTGCTATGAACAACTTGTCAGGCTGTAGAGAATATATTGCGTTTTAGTCATTATGGATTATTGTATACCTTCGTGATTTACATAACCTGATGTGATGTCTTGTTTACGAAAATGACATTACTCAGCCATAATAAATCATTTCGGATAACATCTGTTTTTCATTTAACGCTCCCTGTACAATTATAAACAGTGTTTGGAATTCTCCCAGTATTATAATCTCGCAATAAAAAACAGTGCGCATGGTTACATTTTTTATAAGAATTTTCCAGTTGTTTTCTTCTAATCTTTTGATACGCACCCACAGAAAATCTCGTCGAATTTAGTTACGTCCTTACTTTTGGGTCCGAATAAATTCTGAGTTCAACTCATTGAAGATAGTAAGACCACAGTCAAACAAGTTTGACATACCTAGCATTTTTAAAGAAAAGTCTTACGAAGGAAAATGGCTCTGAAGATGTGCTGAAAGTCAAATACTTACTTAAAAAGTTGTATGATGAACGATATAAACTGAATCTACCTGGAATATCAAAGTGTCGAAGAGTAATTTTCAAGACAATGAGAAATAATATCGGGACACAAATCGTCACTCGCCATTTTTTTAATGCGAGTGCGCGTAGGGCGTAAATAGCTAAACAGCGATGCGATAGCGATGGAATGTGAACTAGACGCGACGCCGACCAGGTGTGAGCGACCGTCTCAAACGAGCTCGATCGAACGGCTAACTGACGGCTAACGGGTAGTTGTTTAATCAAATGTTATCAAACCATTTCCTTTACCACCAGGAACTGGTGCACACCTAGTTTTACGATTATATATCAGTTTTTCAACTTCAACAGGATCCGCGGGGTAAATGAAGAAAGAATTATTAAAAAAAAACCGAAAAAATTGAAAATGTTTTTTTCTTTAGGAGTTTTGATGCATTTTCGATTACAGTCACTATATTAAACATGGTAACCTGCGCTCGGTGTGCGGCGAGCGCGTGCAGCAGCGCGCGGTGTGCGCACGCGCAGCGGAGCGGGTTGCGTGCCAGCCGCACGCGCCGCCCGCGCGACAGCATCGCCCCCGCCGCCGCCGACACGTCCGATATGTTGTTGCCCGACACGTCTAGCAGCTGCACATACACATTATAATGTTGAAATGTTCAGAAATTTAGAACGATCTAGTAGTTACTGCGATGTACTTACCACGATGTTATCAGAAAGCACGGCCGGCAGTGCGTCGAGGCGACCGTCGAGCACGTGCAGGCGCACGGCGGTGGGCAAAGCGCGTGTGTCAGGCAGCGCGTGCACGCGCGAGCACCAAGCGTCCGTCGTGTTGTCGTGCGCATGCCACGCGCAGCGGCAGTCGCGCGGGCAGCCCGCGCTCTCCTCTATCGGACATGTCTGCAACAAATTATATTTCCTCACTTTATTAATTACTCGTTTTTGTTTGTAACCTGTTCTCAATTTGCAATTCCTCGACACAGCTCATAAGCAACAACTGGGAATAGGTAGACCATATAGCTCGAAGCAACTTACAGTAACTTTTTGTATTTATAACATACTAGCTGTTTCCCGCGTTTTCTTCCGGATATAACTAAACAAGACAAATTATAAAAAAAACACATGAAAATGAATCATTTGAGATCCTAAATCCGAAAAATAAATGTGACTACGAGTCGGCAACGGTTTATTGTCACTGCTAAGCAGACGCTGACAGGAATGTACGAGCGCATGAACTGCAGCGAACAGTATTTGGGATGAGGGGAACGCCAACCAAAACAAACTAACCAACCACCATAACAAATTTCAGGTTTGTATCTGTTACAGTCTGAGTCTGAGTAGAACTGTTACAGTCTGAGTCTGAGTAGAACTGTTACAGTCTGAGTAGAACTGTTACAGTCTGAGTCTGAGTAGAACTGATGAGACATACTGACGGACAGATAGACACCTACCCAGTTTGAGTAAATTACATTTGAAGTGGGGCCAAGTTTGATATAAAAAAAATACAGCGATCTAAATGGGTAGGTACAAAGTTCTAGTAGTGGTTCCTAAACCATAGCTACGGAAATATAAATATTTATTTTAGACTTGTTTCCAGTTGCTTAAAAAAATATGTTTTGTGCCACTACATGGTGTAATCTCAAAAAAAATAATCGTTTCATAACTTTAACTATCACACTAGTAAAGTCATGCATTGACACGTCAAGCTACCCAGACAAGTTAAAGGTAGGGATAATACGGAGAAAGGAAGTGCTCATGAATACTGTAAAATTTTATCATGTGTAGATCACATAATTAGGACATTTTATGGAGATGAAATTAATTCATATCTTGTGAAAATTGACATTATCACTAAGAAACTTTTTGAATTAAAAAAAAAAAGTGTGTGTGTCAGCTCCGACGCACGACTGGAGTTTACTTCTTAAGTACGATTGTCTAAACAGGCACAAAACAGGGCTTGACTTTGGTTTTAAGTTTACTCTGCACAGTGTTTATAACTGATGGATGATTCCAATTTCCGGCCTCTTTTCTTAGCTGATGTGTCAGGTGTTTTAGCTCCCATGATTGCAGCTACTAGTGATCCATCTGGTGTTTGGCAGCAACCAACCTAATATGCTTTGGATGCGGTTATACAAGCATATCATAAGTCATACCATAAAGGGCTCTTACATTGATTTCAAGTTGACTCTTCAATTAAATCAAAAGCATTTTTGTTAAGTTTCTCTTGTAATGTTTCTAGTAATTTGTGGACATCATTCTTTATATCATCACTCGCTTGAATAAGGAAATGATGAAGTGAAAACTTTCTAACATCACTGTGTTTAAAGTCGTTCTGATACTTCAACAGTTCACAATTCATAATTTTCTTCTTTTTTGCTTCTTGAAGAAACTCGTGGAAAAGGTCTGTGCTGGTTTTGCACGTACCCAATAGCATCGTCACCATAAGATTCTCGTGCAGCCCTGAAAATGCAAACTAATTACTTACTGTAAACAAAATTTATTCTTTATAACCTAAAAAACTACAATTGAAAGAAAGACCATTATTTTGCCTTCGCAGGATTAGGTTACTTACGTAGGTAGTGTTATATTATTTTATAGTACTTACATTGCTGTTTTTACATTTCTCAGCTCTGCAGAATAAAAATCGGGGTTATTTTTGAAGAACATTTCAATCCTTGATTGCGTACACTTTGGGCAAGTTTCTGCTATCTGCTTTCACAAAATTGACATCCATGATGGAGTGGAATACCAAATTATACGATGGAGATTGTAAAATATCACAAATTTTCAGTATATTTATAATCATAAATATTTTATATTATAAATATACTGAAATTATATATACAGATCAAAAATAGTAAAGGCGCGTCTCCTCCGACCTGTTTTGCAAAACAATACACAGATACAGTACAATTATACTCCCCGCGTGGGTGGAGAGGGGAAGGATTTCTTTAATTTTTTTACAACTGCCGTGTCGCGCACATTTTTTGTTTCATGTTTTCTGTGTACTGTTTCAAAAAAGCGGGCGCAGGAGACACGCCTTAAGACTGCAACAATGACAGAACGTCATCTTAGATTCAGCCAATCCTGACTGTTTTGTATCACGTGACAGAGGTGCGCACAATAGGTTGCGCGTAAAAAACGTAACGCGCAAAGAGAATATAACAAACTACGTTTTCGATCACTAGATTTTACTCCTCATATTTTTTTCATACCGGGCGCCTTATATGCAAATCGATTCTTAAGGAGTAAACTCCAAAAATCGTAGTACCTCTCAATTGTTACATGAGTTTACCGACGAGAAAAACGATTGCTTAAACAATAAAAACCTGCCAAGTGCGAGTTGGACTCGCGGTATGCGGGTTCCGTGCCACCACACCTTTCCACACAACTATGACACTGATACCTATTCACATGACAAACAGACACAAACGCGAATAACATAAAAATACTACTAGCGCTATCTAGTGGTGTTTTAGTGAACTATTTTCCGTAAGTGAACGTATTATATTGAGTTTACCACTTTATTTTTAATTGATAGTATTCTTATAGGGTTTCTTATTGGTAATCTACAAGTAATGAACTAACTTCTGTATTTTTTGAAACTCAGTAGTTTCGGAGATTAGAGGAGGGGGGGGGGGGGGGGGGAATGGTCAATTTTCGTCTTTCATGAATAAAATCAAAACTATTTATTTTAAAATAATAAAAAATAATAAAATACCAATAATAAAAAATATATATTTGAAATCCTCATAAAGAGCCCTTTCATTTGTTATTTGACACAATATTTTTTCCCTGAAAATGACCGTTATTTAAAAAAAAATATTTATTTACTTTGCACATCTGTGTTTGGGTCATACGATTACATCATCCTACCAAATTTCACCTGATTTGGTCCAGTAGATTCGGAGCAAATTGGCTGTTACAGATGGACGGACAGACAGACAGACAGACGCACGAGTGATCCTATAAGGGTTTCGTTTTTTTTGTTGTTGTGCGGAACCCTAAAAAGCATGTACTTGGTTGTTTTCATTGATTTTGCATTTGAAATTTTGGATTATAAAAAATAATAATAATAATAATAGCAAACAGTGGTATTCAGGGACTTTTATTAAAATTATGAATGGACTGCCCACCACACTACCACACTAATGAACACACCTACGAGTATGTCAATCAAAGTCGATAAACAGCTTAGTGACGGGGTTGGGACGTAAAGGGGCACGGCTCAAGGTTCAACAATATGTACTACCAGACGTGCTTTATGTAAATGACATGTGCGACGTTATGCAGACCGGCTCAGTGTATCACTTCGCGGACGATACAAAAATACTGTTATCTATAATATAATAAAACTGTAACGGGGCCTTATCTGTACATAAAAATTTTTGGAAAATAATAACTGTGGTGGACATTACTAACGATATAGAGGCACAGATTACTAAATAGTTACTTCGTATAGAGGCCAAAACAACAACTTTTGAAGTTTTTGTCTGTCTGTCTGTATGTTCGCGCAAATACTACCGGACCGATTTTGATGAAATTTTGTATGGTGGTTCCTTATAGCCCGGGTTAACATATAGGATACTGTTTATCCAAGAAAGTTTAAGTCCCGTGGGAAAATCAAAAGTATGCATTTCTTGAATGGCTCACCAGGCAAATGTTGCTTCACCTATTGCAATTAAGTTTAACACGTTGATACCTTATATCGCGAACTAAAACTGGGACATTGTGAATCCCAAAAGAATTAAGGGTTCTTGCAGGAATGGAAAATAATTGTATCTTTAGAATGGCTCAACGTAACAATATGAAACCTTTACATAGAGATGTGGTGTTTTGACTAAATAGGTCCCGTTAGAAATAAGATAATAGTATTGATTAAAAATTTCATACTTTTAAGTGAATTTCTTTTAAGTATTTTTCAGCATACACTACTTTAACTCTGGAACTATGGCACGTAGCGATATGTTTCATAGACTAACAGGTATTTTCTTAAAGATTCCAATCGTGTGAAAAAAATAATAAAAAACGCATAAGTCGAGTCAGATATAGGAACTCTTCTGACGGCTACTATTTGCGTGTAGCAGTTGCTCTCCGCCCGGGCTGCAATGTGTGTGAACCTCATCTATGTATTTGCAAATCCAGGGTGGAGGCAACTGGCCATCACGCACTGATTGCGGTCGTTGTTTGTGACGATTCCTACTTAATGACCTCACTCGGAGGGCACTGGTCTCGGCCAGATGGAATATTCCATCTTTGATGCAGCCGCCGGGCTTTAGTCGATCTGATAGCAAAAAGCCGGACTGTGTAAACAGGTGCCATGGCAGAGAGGAGAGTGCCTGCTTTGGGATGCCACGTGCGTCAGCACTTTTTGTGCCTCACACCTCACGCTGTCTTGGAGGAAAATTACTGCTTCGTGCCGCTGGTCTGTGAGAAAACCGGCTACTGAACCCTCAGAGGCCTTTGCTTCATTATGGAGATTGCCGTCGCCTTCGAGAGAGGGGATGTGACGCCCGCTCCGGTTCCTACCTGCTGCTATGGTTGTCTATTGCCATCCAGGGCGGCAACAAGAAGTGCGTTATGGGCTCCTTTCTACGAAAAACTCTTGCTCGTAGGCTCCTTTGGAGCTGATACGACTCGGGGATTCGACCCATATTAATATTTTTAGGAAATTTTATTTAGTCGGTTGCGGCTCGCGCTATGTCCACGCGGGCGCGAAGCCGCGGGCAACAGATAGTACATAATAAACATGTTCAGGTTGCCGAAAAACAGCTTCAGAAAAATCTAGCTTTATTATGTTTTTTTAATCCACAATTGATAAGCCCTTGGCCTCATCTCACCTGATGGTAAGCGATGAATGATGATGTTAATGGTCTCATGATGGTGCCTAGTTATAAATGAACAAAAAACCAAAAACTATTTACATACATCCCAGTCACAATAAAACTAATCATATACTTAGCCTCTTAGTACATAATCATATATGTCAACATGGTAATAATAATGGCTTACTAATTATGAATAAAAAAATCGAAGTACCTACCAAAAAAATAAATTTGTGGATCAGTACACATACGTTGGGCTAATTATAGATAACAAGCTTAACCGGGAATTCCACATAAAAAAATGTTTGCAGTAAACTAAGAGCATTGTTAAGTAAATTCTATATTTTATAAATAATTTAAAATTCCATATCAAATTTAAAGAATGTTTCATTTGGCTAGGGCTCAACGGAGTTGTTGATGATGGAATAATCAGTAATTGCAGGACTTTCATAACTCACTTAGATCAGATATACCAGTAGCAGTAGCAGTAGCAGATAAGAGTTTTGAAAACTATTTTTCCATCTGAACTACGAGTATACTTACTCGTATAATATTATAAAGAGGAAAGCTTTATATTTTTGTATGTTTGTATTGAATAAACTCATAAACTACTGAACCAATTTCAAAAAATCTTTCATAATTAGAATACTACATTATCGCTGAGTAACATACTGTATATTTATTACTAGAAAAAATAAGGAATCCTCGCCAAAACTTCAGTAATGTGAACCAAGGTTTAAAAAAAATTTGCTTAACAATTTATTTCATCGCATACGCTGCGGAAACAGTTGACGATACTACAAACAAATGTTCTACAATATTAGAGCACATATCAATATCTACAAAAAACATCACTATACTATACGTCTAACTATTATAGTTAAGTCACTATAACCACTGTTTAGATTTTAAAAGTTAATAAAAAAGCTGACCAAAATCAGACCATGATAACCATACCTTTGTCCTTATCCAAATAAATCATTTCATATTAAAAACTTTTTCAATACGTATAGATAACTTATTAAATTACTCAAATCGGACATTCCATTCAGAAGAAATTACGAATTTAGGAAAATAAACACCGCCGCCGCCACGCAATGACCAGTGTAGCGCAGCGTAGGCCGGCGGACAAGGCGACGAGGGAGGGGGCACAAAGTCGCAGCACAGTCGCGCGGTGTGCGGTTGGCCCCTTACGCAGCGGACGCATGCAACATTGAATCTTTTGACTATTTTCACAGCGCATTTTTATGTTCATGTTAAAAAGTTCTTTTCAGAACTACTTTTAAATAATTATATTTACCCTGTACAGTATAATTCTCATAAAATTCTCAAACTATCAGTAAGTATATATTTATTCACTTATGTACACTGTTTATTCTTATTTACATATAAACAATATGCCTAGTTCATCAAGTTCATAGTAATCAAGTGAGATAAGCAAAGATACGTCATATTGGAGAACATCCTTCAAAAAAAAGTTCAGATCGTCTCACATGTCAAAGAGAGTACGCGTCACAAACGCGGGCTAGAGAATCTAGCATCGAACTTTCGCAGCGTCTTTCTGGAAATAGAGACAGAATCTCACGTGCTTGCGCAAGAGAATGTAGAGCTGAAAGTTTACTTCGTCTTGCAGAAAAAAAATTGAGATAATCCCAGCTATACGAAAGACAGACGAGCGCCGAAAGATTGCAGCGCCTTGCTGGAAATAGGGCTAGAAACTCGCAAGCGCGGGCAACGGAATGCAGCGCCGAACATTCACTTCGTCTTGCAGAACAAAATGCCAGATCTTCACTGCTGTATGACCGACAATTGAGCGCGGAATGCTAGCAGTGTCTGGCTTAAAATAAAACTAGAAACTCGAAAGCGCGTGCAAGAAAATTTAACACCATAAAATAACATTAAAAAAAACATAAATCAACAAAATAACTATATAAATAAAAAAATATATTTGTAGACTGTAATAAAATTATTTGTTTTTAATTTTGAATATTTAAACAATTCGAGTCATGGACGTTTTAATTGGCATAATTTAAGAAATATCTAGTATTATAAATCTACAAAATTTTGTTCACAAAAGCAATAAAATGATTTATGTGTAAAAAAATGTAAATAGAGGAATGTAAAAAATAAATTCAAGTAAAAAAAAAATCCATCACAAATAAATTACTTGAGTACAAAAAACTAAAACAACCACATACATACGCTACGGCAGATTATACAGAAGACCGAAGATTACAATCAGCCACTATGCTTGACGTCCGAGGACTATGAGAAAGCCTTTGATTCGGTCGAAACTTGGGCTGAGTTACAGTCTCTCCAGCGGTGCCAAATTGACTATCGATATATCGAGGTACTGAAGTGTTTGTATGAAAACGCTACCATGTAGGTTCGCCTCCAGGATCGAAACTCGGAACCTATCCGGCTGCAGCGAGGGACGAGACAGGGAGACTTTATATCTCCGAAACTGTTCACCGCCGCCCTGGAAGATGTTTTCAAGTTTTTGGACTGGGGTGGACTCGGCATCAATATCACCGGAGAGTGCATACATCACCCACCTTCGATTCGCTGACGATATCGTGGTCATGGCTGAAACTATGGATAACTTAGATACAACTCTCGATGGCCTCAGTAGAGCCTCTCAACAAATAGGTCTTAGAATGAACATGGACAAGACAAAAATTATGTCAAACGTCCTTGTCATACGTACTCCTCTGAAGGTTGGAGGCTCTACACTCGAAGTAGTTACCAAAAATGTGTACCTGGGACAAACAGTCCAGTTATGTAGGTCCAACTTCGAGCATCCGAATCCAACTCGGCTGGGCAGCGTTCGGGAAGCTTCGCAATATCTTTACGTCCCAGATACCGCTGCGTCTTAAGACCAAGGTCTTAGGCCAGTGTGTGCTGCCAGTGATGACATACGGAACTGAGACATGGTCACTTACTATGAGCCTCATAAGAAGGCTCAATGTCACCCAAAGGGCAATGGAGCGTGCTATGCTCGGAGTTTCTCTGCGTGATCGAATCATAAACGAGGAGATCCGTGGGAGAACCAAAGTAACCGAAATGGCTCTCAGAATTGCTAAACTTAAGTGGCAGTGGGCAAGGCACATAGCTCGTAGAACAGATGGCCGTTGGGGTGGTAAAGATCTCGAGTAGCGACCGCGCACCGGAAAACATAGCGTAGGTAGGCCTCTCACTGGGTGAAGACCATCTGGTGAAGGTCACGGGAAGTCGCTGGATGCGGGCAGCGCGGAACCGGCCGTCATGGAAATCCTTGGGGGAGGCCTATGTTCAGCAGTGGACGTCCGTCGGCTGATATGATGACAAAAAACTAAAAAAAAAAATTTAATAAAAATGTACTATGTTATAAAAAAAATATATTAGGTTGGCATGCACAATTTTAAAATTTATAGAAAAAATACATACCTGTGTCCTTTATAAAAATACTATTATAAATATACCTAGAAATGTTAAAAAATAAAAGTACAACCGTGCGAAGTCGGGGGCGGGGAGGGGCGGGGGCGCGTTAGTATAGTATAAAACCAAAATACAAAGAAGTCTAGAGTGGGCTGTTTAAGTTCTGCCATGTACTTCAAATACAGAACAATTATTTTTTTTAAATTAACAATTTGAGTGCGTTTGACTGCAACTCACCTGTTGGTAAGTGATGATGCAGTCAAGGATGGTACACGCAAACTCAAATAATGCCTATCCACTCTTGCCTTTAAGATCCCCAAATTATAGGAATCGGGAAACACTGACGCAGGCAAGGAGTTCAACTCCTGCGCTGTACGCATAATAAATGAAGAAGCGTAACGATTCGTGCGAAAAGGTAGAACATCAACAATAAAGGGGTGCAACCCCTCCCTGCGTCTCGTTGACCGACTGTGGAATGGGGTCGTGAAGTGCTTGCGCGCACTCCCTGAAATAAATTCGATAGAATACCGATAGACAGGCGATTTTGCGGCGATGCTCAATTCTTTGGAGCTTGTCATTGACTAGCTCGTCGTCACCAATGAGTCTCCGTGCGCGTCGGTCGATGGCGTCCAACGTATCTAGTTGATAGCGGGCTAATCCATTCCATAAGTGTGAACAGTACTCCATACATGAGCGGACCTGTGCTTGATATAAGGTAATCAGCTGTCCAGATGTGAAGTGCCGTCTCACCTTAGAGAGAATGCCTAGCTTCATTGCAGCAACTTTTGCCTTAGCCTCAATGTAACGACCGAAGTTAATATTGGGTGTTAAATCCACGCCAAGGAGTTCCAGGTGGTCAGATATCTGAATTGGTTCATTCCGGAGAGTTGGAGTCAAGGTGCATTGACTTCTTTTGGCGGAAAAAAGACACGCGTATGTTTTAGAGGCATTAAACCTTACGAGGTTGGAATCACCCTATTCAGACACTGCCTGAAGTGATAGGTTTATGCGCTCTATCATGATACAGCGACATTGCCTCTCTCAGAAACAACGTATCAGCGCTGTTAGAGCGTACACTGGACAGGTATCTTTCTACAACCGAGCTATCGTCCGCATAACCAATTATATCCTTTATGTGAAGCAGAAATAGTGTTGCTGAAAGAACAGATCCACGGCGTACCCCGGCATCAAATGCCAATAGGTCTGAGAAACAGCCAACAACGACCACTTGAATAGAACGTTTCCTCAGGAAATCAGCTACCCAGTTACACAATCCCACATGAAGACTATAAGAAGGAAGCTTTCCAATAAGGCAAGTATGCCAGACCCTATCAAAAGCCTTCAAGATGTCGAGTGACACAGCGAGAGCTTCGCCATGCTTCTCAATGGCCTCGCCCCACATATGCGTTGCATACACTAGAAGATCTCCAGTAGATCGACCTCGGCGAAATCCGTATTGTCGATCTCTAAGGAGGTCATTGTCTTCTAGGTATGCCAGAATGTGGGTGTTCAATACACGCTCCATAATCTTACAGATTACGGAGGTGATTGCTATAGGGCGTTAGTTTGCGGGATCGGCACCACTGTCCTTTTTGGGCACCGGCTGTACGTTGGCCAGCTTCCAGGACTTTGGGACTATACCTGTTTCAAGAGAGAGGCGGTACAGACGTGTCAGAACAGGAGACAATTCAGGAGCGCAGTTCTTTAGCACTATAGCTGGTATACCGTCGGGTCTACTAGCTTTGTTAACGTCAAGATTTCGAAGTGTTTAGTACCTCCTTTTGCTTGATATGAATAGGGGGCATTGTAGTATCGAAAGGAGATAACTGGGGCGGTATTCTATTCGCTGTATCAAAACGTAAATTTTCGGCAAAGATAGAAGCAAACAGATTAGTCTTCTCAGTTGCCGTGTGAGCCAATGATCCATCAGGTTTCAGCAGTCTAGGGCAAAAACGAACGGCAAAAGTTCGCCTCGACCGATTTAGCCAAGGACCAAAACGCCTAACTTCCAGAAGGGTAGGAGGCAAGTTTTGATCCGATACGGCTTATATGGTCGAGACGTGCCCTACGCAGCGTCTTTATTGAAGGCTTTCTTTTTAACTCGCGTGTCCGGAACTTTACGATTCCGAGCATCAGCCCAAGCCTGGTAAGCTGAATGCTTTAGTGCTTCGGCCACTGAGCATTCAGCATTAAACCACGGGCGAGCTTTACTCTCGAGAGGAATGTCAGAAAACGGGATATAATATTCCATCTCCTGACATATTACCCTCGAGAATTCTGCCGCACAGCTCAACGGATCACTGGAAGAAATGCACATTCGCCGCCAAGGATAAGATGCTAAGAAGTGGCGCATCTCATCCCAATCTGCTGACTTGTACTGCCATACCCATCTAGAACCCCGAGGGCTTGGATCAGGTAGTAAACAGGACAGTACAAACTATACCAGACAATGGTCAGACGTACCCAAATGTGACGATACTGACACGTTATATCGGTCTGGTTCTGTTGTCAGCAGAAGGTCCAAACAATTTTCCGTTTCGCCTTCAACGTCCGGCACACGCGTCGCCTGGTCTACCAGCTGGGTAAGATTTAGCGACAAAGCGAGTTTGAGCGCTTCTCTCCTAGCATGGTCGGTCTTCTGGTATGGGAATAGCCACTCCTTATGGTGAGCATTGAAGTCCCCCAGAAGGACCAGTTGTGCTGACGGGTACCTTAGTTGAGCTCATCGGCGGCCTCACACAGATGTTCAATTAACCTGGTTGTCTCCTGATCTCCGCTTTGCGATCGGTATACACAACCGTAGACTATTTTGTCTATATCTCACCAGATATATTTGCTTTAGGAATCTTACATCCATTGTCTAGTGCCTGTTAACCGGCAGATATCCGGCTGTTCTCCTCTAGAGGTCAATTGGATTGAGGAATATTATAGAGAATTTTATTTCGAATCAGTTATTGGAAATTCCTCAAAATAAATGAGCCTTTTAAAAAAAAAACTAAATTCCTAATTCTAAAATAGGGGTTCAAAAGTTTAATAATATCATATTTCAGCTATTTTGAAAAACTCGCGAGGTCTACAGCCCACAGAGCCACTAGTTATACTCGTTCACATAGCAGTCTCCTAGGCATTCGAGGTGATTTTGTAACTAGATATGAAAGCTCTCGGAGTTCTGGAGCTGGATAGGCACTAGTAGGAACTAGGAGCGTAGATTTTATCAGTCGACATCTTTTGAACTTGGTTTTAAAAAGTGTCTTTTACCTTTCGGTGATTGCTTGCTGTTTTACCTAAATTGATCTCAGAGACATCATTGAATTTAATAAAATATGAAGTTACTTCACTTATTCTTTATTACACTATTGGGATGCATCCATGTCTACTTTCGGTGTTTTGGTTTTTTAAAGAAAGAGTTCTCCCTCCTTCTCCATAAAGTCGGCTAGCAGATACTGACCATATCCTTTAACGGCACCTGCTGCAGGCTGGCGGCGGCGTGGGGGGCGCGGGGGGCGCAGCGCGCACGCAGCTCGGCCGGCAGCCGGCGCTCACGCAGCGCACGCACGAGCCAGTAAGCCTCACAGTCACACTCCAGCGCGCTGTCTATTAATACAACTACATTCACCTAGAAGTACAAAGAAAGGAAATTAGTAAGAAGAAAAATATTAGGTGTTTTTATAGTTACAGCATTCATTTTATTTGGAGACTGACCGGCTGTGCTTCTTCCGGCAGTTGTAAGTAGTCGGCACGGCGTAGACGCAGTGCGCGCAGTGGGTTGCCGCGCAGGTCCAGCCGCGCTGCGCCCCTCACGCCCCTCACGCCCTCCACGCCCTTCGCGCCCTTCTCGCGCACCGTCCACTGCAAGTCCACTTCCTGGATACCGAAAATGTGATTATACAGTGTAAACTCTATATAGCGACGCTCAAGGGACCGGGCATTTGGTGACGTTATTGAGAATTTTTGTTATGCAGAGAGAAATTAGCGTCAAGTTAAACCAACTGGAGCCAGATAATTTTGACTTTTTAAAGAGTAAATCGTTATATTGAGTAACGTTTTACAGAGTTAACACTATATAACTGTGATGCGTATCTGAACAAAAATATATTCTGTGAAAATTTGCCAAACCTCTATTAAGATAAAAAGGTAAATAAAAAGCCATGTCAGAGTGAATAAAAGAAAACGAGTGATTTGGCCGTCAAGTATTTTGTAAGAGTAGTAAGTTTGGGTGGATATTATAGTAATTATAGATGCTTTTATTATATAATATTAAGGCTTAATATTAAACCAATCTGTAATAATACCTTTTCCTGACATATCTAGATTCACTTGTTTTCTTTTATTCACTTAATGTGAAAGGAAGCCAAGTTCGATAAAAAAAATACAGAGATCTAATGTGTATATAGTAAGTTCTCTAGTGGTTTATTATATCATCACATTTTAAATTTAAATGCTGTACTTAAATTTAAAATGTTTATTTTAGATTTCTCCAAATAAATCAATTTAAAACGGTTTACAGTAGGAAGAAAATTTGTTATTTTCTGTTCTACTAATGGTATGATTTGGCGAATTTTCACCATCCACTATATTCTACATTGGTGTTTATTTTTAAAAATAAGCTTTGCTGGCTTGACTATTTAAACTTGCCTAGTTACACCATTTAGTAGTATATAAAGCAACAAATTTTCTTTAAGGTAACTGAAAGCCGTTGTAAATTTTGTTATTTGAAGTAAATCTAAGGTGAATCATTATTTCTTGTAAACTAATAATTTTTAATTACTCTCTTTATTTAAGTAAAAGACATTTAATATATTTTTGGTGGCATAGAATCCTCCGTGCACGATCCCAACTAGCACTTGGATGGTTTTTTTCTTAATATGCCCTATTAACTATTTCGATCCCAAATCTCAAGTTGAAAGCCACTTGGAAGTAGTTTATATAATTATTTTGATAAGTAGTGGTGGTACGGAACCCTACTTTTGCAAGTCCAACTCGCACTTAGCCGGTTTTTTCTTTGTATACGCCCAATAACGCCAAACAAGTTTCTAAGTCACCTAGAAGTGGTCTAAAATTTTGAATAATAGTAGTGGTAAGGAAACACAATTTCGCAAGTCCGACTGGTACTTGGTCAGTTATTCGATTTCCTTCTTTGTATACGCCTCATAAATTATCTCGATACCAAATTTCAAGTAACCTGAAAAGTGGTCTATATTTGTAATTTATTGTGCCAGAACGACCCATAATTGGTCGTTTTTCCAATTTTTCCTTTTTATGCATGTCCAATAACCTACATCGGTACCAAAGTCGGTTTCTAAGTCACCTGGAAGTGGTCTATAATTTTGATGAGTGAGTTATAAAAATAGTGATATTCGGACGTCAATATCTCAAAAAAGGTAAAAGATATATTTATAAAAATTGGGATTGTAGGTGATCGAGGAGGTTTTACTAGACACACAAAATCGCAAGTGTGTAAGTCAAACAGATTTTAAGTTACAGGTAGGTCGAAAGTGGCCCGAAATGGTTCGTGTAACATAACCATGGCCGGTGTCGTCCTTTTCTTTTCGAACTTGGCTGACACACTGTCATGTTTCTAGATAAAACTCATTTAAAACTTGATAATTTCTTCTCCAGCACCGGATCTGTCCGTCGCGTTGGGAAGAGCATTAAGAAACAGTTTGTTTTTAAACGACTTCAAAAAAGGAGGAGGTTCTATGTTCGACTGTATATTATTTTTAATGTATGTTCACCGATTTCTCCGTCAATTGTGTACCGATTTTCAAAATTCTTTTTTTGTTTGAAACAATACTCTCGAGGTGGTTCCATTGTCACCAAGTCAGGATCTGATGAAAGGATCCCAGGGAAATCGAGGGCAACTCTCAAATTTAATAGGCACGTAATACAAGTTTCATGTATATCTTAAGCTATTAGAGTATTTACGTCTGTTAGTCATCATTTCATGTTGATGAGCTGATGATGGAAGGTACAACTCCTTCACGGTTAGGAGTTGGACGATAATTCTTTAAATATTTTACTTAGATACGTAGGTACGTATAAACTTACGTATAGTTGTATTGTTTCAGATTATTCAGAGCTGATGATGGAAGGTTTGACTCCTTAACTTTCATGCTGCTGAGATGATGATGGAAGCCACAGGACTCTGTATCGGTTAATGAAACACATGCATTGTGATATAATGATTCCTATTGGCAAGTAGGTGATTGGGTTAAATGTTGTTACATAGCATTACCACTAAAAATTGAAAAATAAAAGTTTAAAAAACTTGTTCGGGCTTTGTCTTTATTTGTGGGTAAAAGAATATTTTCTCCACTAATTTTTGTATCTTACCGTCGCTTTGAATATGGTTGGTGACGGCTCTCGCACCGACCCTCATCCTGTTCGCCCGCAACTGTCGTCAGAGGCACACGTTGTGTCACTTGACTTTGTCTATAATTACGGGCTGCCTTCAAAAAGGACTTTTCATATTTTCACCGGCTAGCCGTGCTACCGAACTGTTCAGGCCTTGTTTTTGTGAAGTGCTCGTGCCTTTTGTGTTCTTCAGCAGCAAGGTGCGCCGTGCGTGTTTGGAGCTGACCATCATCCGGGGTGAAGGAGGAGCAAAGGTTGGTGGAGCATTTTATTCACTTATTTGGACAAAGCCTGATTTACATCCTTCATCATTTCATACAGTCCACTAAATTACTTTTCTACATTGTGTAACGTTTGCACAAAACTTAAAAACCGACTTCAGAAAGAAATTCACTCAAAAGTATGAAATAATATTTTTATAAACGAATACACGAAATTACCGACGATAACGAAATCAAAGGTAGGTACGAATCAAATAAGGGTCCCACAATTTTTTTTGAGGTCGGTGCCAGCACGGCCATCGAATCTAAAACATTTGATAGGTAAGTAGCTGCGTGCTGACACCAACCTCAAAAAAAATTTTTAGGCCCCGTGTTTGATTTGTACCTACCTTTGATTTCGTTATTGTCGGTTAATTTCGTGTATTCGTTTATAAAAATATTATTTCATACTTTTGAGTGAATTTCTTTTTGAAGTCGGTTTTTAAGTTTTTAAAACTATTATTTTTTTATTACTATTTTTTTTAAGCTCAAAATTAATATTTCTTTCTTTTGAGGGTTCTGAAGTCAACAAGGAACCCTTATAAGTTCGCCATGTCTGTCTGTCTGTTCATCTGTCCGCAGATCAGCTCAGAGTCTATTAGTACTAGAAAGCTGTAATTTAATATTAATCACGCTAATAAAGTGGTACAATAAAATCTTAAAAAATAATATTGTAGGGTTCCTACCCTACATGTAAAAGGGGTGATTTTTTCCGTTGATGTACCCTATCGTTGAACAGATCTTTCAAAACTACTGCTCAAACCATTTTTCAATTCATGGATTGGTTTGCAAAATATAAAGTTTTAAATGCCCCACCCTGCGCCCTTTAAGATGTGCGTTAAAATAAACATTTATGTTTTGGAAAGACTGCACTTGCGCGAGTCAGACTACCACTTAGCCGGTTTTTTTGCTTTTTCTTTTTTTAATTCTACTTACCTTACTGGAGCTACTGCATTCATACTCGTATTGCTGTAACTGGTCGGTAATTTGGTCTATTATTGTATTTCTTTTTCAGTCTCTTCTAGGATGCTCACTACACTAAGATATTAAGTTGTTTTATTCTTTTGTTGCTAATAATATAATTATATAATTAACATAGCCATGGATATTGAACTATTAAATTGTGATTTTTTCGCTGTTAAAACCACGAAAAAAGTTAAAAAAAATATTTATGTATTTTATTTTTATTTATTAGGAAAACTTACAGCTAATTAACATCATTATAAAGAACTGGGTAGCAAAAAACTTAGCCATTACAAGTTTCCACCTATAGAACGTTAACGTAACATATTATTAGGAAGAAAAGAAAAAAATAGACAAACGAACAAGTGGTCCTATAGAAAGATATACCTAAGTAGGAAGTACCTTTAGAATAAATACATGGTATACCAAGATATTGTGTACAAAGTGAGCTTAGTTACTTGAATGGAGCACAGGGTATGCTGAATGTATGCATAGAGTAAGATTGCGAAACAATGAATGCTGATGTCATAGTAGAAACAGATAAACAAATACATAATATTATACAAAAACATCTAATCTAAATTTGATTATGTTTTGTTACATCATCAAATTAGAACTAGAAGGTTTATGTCACAATACTGTTTAAATCTAAATAGGTGTTTTTGTAAGAAATGGCAGTCATCGATAGTCACAGAATAGAAGCAAAAAAATTTTCTTATCTGTGTCGATAGTATTGATTTGTTTGAAAACTTTCATATCATCAGCATGTAATAGAAACTTTGAGTGCTTGAAACAGCGACCAACGTCATTAATAAATATGATAAAAAGTAACGGTCATAACAGAGATCCCTGGGGAATACCAGAAGGC
Organism: Coleophora flavipennella; assembly: GCA_947284805.1. Lineage (NCBI taxonomy): Eukaryota > Metazoa > Arthropoda > Insecta > Lepidoptera > Coleophoridae > Coleophora > Coleophora flavipennella. The sequence continues at coordinate 90,349 of OX369257.1, forward strand.
ACATTTATCCACGAAGAAACAAAACCACTAATTACTAAAGCTTGCGAGCGGTTTTCGATATTCACCTGGATATGGTACCATGTATACCAGCGTTCAATAACTTGTGCAAAAGTAATCTATGGTCTATTCTGTCGAATGCTTTACTATAGTTGGTAAAAATAGTACACGCTTGGTAAAAATATTATAGTTGGTAAAAATAGTATACTTGCACGATAAAATGCGAAATCTATAAAGGCGACTAAGTTCGACGTAGTCGATTAATTCTTTAAGAACCCGTGTTGTTCAGGGCTAAAAGTAAATGATAAAGAAGAATGAGCATATGAATGCACAACTTTTTCAAGAATTTTTGCAAATAATCATGTAATGAAATTACATTTCATTATAGACTTAAATTTTACTGCGCTTTGCGCTGTCAGTTACGTCTTGAAGTTGAACCGACGGAATGCAGGCCAGAACACAAGATGGCGAATATAAAACATAAACAACGAATTATTATTTTGTTAAAAAGCGATTCGGGGATACAATTAGGCTTATAAAATATAAAAATAGGATTGCCGTTTCTTTGTTTTCAGGTAAGTTTTAATAAAAAATGTAACAAACGTATGTGAATTAAAACAATAAATGACATAATAAATGAAAAACTTTGTTTTCAGAGCAACCAACCTTGTTTATTTTTAATAGTTTATCTTATAAAACGACAATTTTGTTTATGAAAGTCAAGAGAAATGGAGAAACTCTGTTTTGAATTTACACTACTGCCCAGTGGAGATAGAAAACATAATATTTTTCAATAACCTCCATTACCACAAGTGACAATAAAGTGTATGTAATGCCGGAGGAATTGCAACCAGCTAGTCGACACAAAGAAATTATGAAAACAACTGCGTACACGAAAGCAAAAAATAGTATAAAAAAAACGCTATCGGAATAAAAGTGTGTTGATCATAATGTCTGAAGAACTCCAACAAAATTATATAGATGAAGACTGTAACTTACAGTTTGAGGATCAATTTCTAGAAGAAGTGAACAGAAAAAAACAGTTTCTTACACATCAATCAGTTCCAATATGTTAGAGAAATCATTTGAAAAACTAGTGGAAAATACCCAGAAAAAAAAGCAAAGCTTGAAGTTTGTGATTGAAAAATTTACTAGTAAAAATTCAAATGCGAACCAATGGATAGAATTTTTTGAAAAAGAGTGCATACGTTTTGATTTGACAAAGGATCAGAAGAAAATAGAAATACTCCGGCTGTTTATGGATAACAGTGGTGCGGATTGATACAATTCAATGTTTATAACAGTCAACTCAGAATGGTCATCGTGGAGGAACAAATTTTGTGAATCATTTGCAAATAGAGGGTGGAATCCTGTAATTTATGCTTTGTTTTCAAATACAAGGAGGGCTCGCTGCTCTATTACACTATAAGGAAAGAAAAACTTTTATTAGATATGAGAAGGACGATCGACAAAGGTACTTTGGTTGACCTTATTGCAACTGGTTTACCAGGATTCATATTAAATAAGATAGATCGAGAATCCATATAGGATACAGTGGATTTGTTCAGTGAAGTGAGCAATTATGAACAAATGGTTAGTGAAAAAACATTTTACATAGGAATTAGTACGACTTTAGACCTAGTGGTAAAAGTAAAGGTTAAAACTCATGTAAAATTTATGAAAAATGAAACATATTCCCCCGCTTTCATTTTGAGGCTGTTTGCCGGTTTAAATCAAAGGAGGATGATAAAAAAAATATACCATTAGACATGTAAACCATTCATTCATTGAAACAGAATTAAATGAAACCGAACCAAAAAACGAATAGTTACACCATTAATAAACATCAACTCAAACTACTAGTAAACGATAAATTGAAAATAAATTGAGTTTATGACTCAGGTTCAAATGTTTCTCTGATTAATTCGAAATAAATAACATTAAATGGAAAAAGAAACATTTCTTATTAGGCGGATTTAATTACGATTAATTGTGTTAAAAAAACAAATAGTTTGACGACTTTAAAAATAAAAATAATGTATTTTTCACAGCGTGTTTTCGTAGCCTGCTCCCATGTATCCCAATATGTACTTAACAGCATCTCCAACTTGTGCAAAATCAGTATGTACACAGTTTGACACTTTTGGAGGAACAAATATTCAAGGCATTGAAATCAGTCAACATAAAGAAAGGCCCTAGAAGTGATCACAACTGCGCGCAAGCCCTAACTATCACTTTACACATTTTATTTAATGGATCAACTCAATTAAGGGTATTTTTCTAGGGTATGGAAACAAGCTCATGTTGTGCCCATCTTTAACAAGGGTTTACATACCAAAATTGAAAACTACAGACCCATATCCATATTGAATGTTTTTGCAAAAATACTAGAGAAATTCGTATTCGATACTATTTATAATACTATTTATCAGGGAATTCCTTCCCAACAACACGGTTTTTTGCAGGGACGCTTTACTGTTAGTAAACTTACTGAGTTTACGAATTATGTATTAAAGAATATGGATGCCGGTGGACAAATAGACGTCATTTACACTGATTTTGAAAAGGCATTTGACCGGGTGGATCATGTCATACTTCTTCGAAAATTGCAGTGCCTTGGTATCCATGGAGACTTGTTACGTTGGCTCGTAGTCAGGCAGTTGTGATTGGTGGTTACCGCTCCAACTTCGTAGAGGTGACTTCTGGTGTACCTCAGGTCTCACATTTGGGTCCCCTTCTCTACAATGCGTATCTTTTTGACATTTATATGTCGGAGCGTCGTTGAATAAGCGACCAATACCAGCTCGAAATACGTTTACATGGATCGTTACACTTTATTTGTATCAAACGTCAGGTATTATTACCTGGGTGAAACCGGTGGTGGTGTGACAATCGCTTGTACTCGTGAGCCGATCGTATGTGGTAGCAAAGATGACGCATTAGCGGTAGGCTGTTTGTGATTAAGGTGGCAACACTGAGTTGAGAAGCCATATTAGCTGGACTTCAGTCTCGGGGCAGACACTTTTTGACGGAGCGTCGAGCAGAACACAAGTAGTGGTGATCTGTGAGCAAGACGGACGTGTCACGCTATCGCTGGGATCACCGCATTTGCATCTATTGTAATCCAAGGCATCCTGTACAATTTCGATTGCTGAATGATCAAGACTATTGAAGGAGAACCTCTGAGATATAGCTGCATTGTTATTTGGACGCCCACGACCGAAATAGTTAAAGACTGATCCATAACCTAAACACCACCCCCTTTGACATCAGAAGCGGGATTGTTCCCAGCGCTCGTAACAAGTGCACAACGACGGGAAAATGTGCAAAATGGTAATGGAGCAGCGAAATAAAAACCCACTGGCAACAATTCTTCGTGCTACAGAACCAGAACATACTGCGATTGATTGAGGCTATGCAAGCATCATCAACTACATCTGCTGCAATCACACTGCCAGAATTCAACCGGAATATAACTGAAGCTAATCCACGTGCACGGTGGTGCTCAACTGTCGAGATCTCCCTTACGGAACGATCATTGGAATGAGGTGACAGCGTGGGGTACGCTAGCAGCAGCAGAGATGCACTCGAGCAGTGCGTCAACTTTTGCGAAATTGGTGGTGTACACGAGGAGCTATGAAAATCCGGTGCGTCGTACCCCGTTTGTTTTGATAGTGGTAGTAGTACGAACGTAGTGGTGTCGAGAGTTCTCTCGTTAAAGAAAGTCTCGTGTATAGACTTTCGGGAGTGTGTTCAATACCAATGGATGATTGACTTTTGTAGGCAACGCTTACTTTTACTGTACAGAACAAATATCGAGTGGGGTTAATATTGACGGGCATTGTTTAGAATGGCCATTTCTTGTTATGTCAGACGAGTGCTTACGTGCCAAACGATATTGTTCGATTCAGACATTTTAAATCTATGCTTGACGGTATATTTAAACGAGTCTGTCAATAACAAAACAGCTCGACTGTCGAAAAGGATGCGAATAGAGTAGTCCCTTACCCTTCTAGTGGTGATTTCATTAGCAAACAAAAAGGCATCAGCCTTGTTGTCTTTTAAAGTACTCTTTCACGTGCTTTTCGATTATTACCTTTGACACAACGTCGTGATTGAACGGAAGATTTAGACATTGTATAACCAAAACATTCCTCATTGATCATAGGTTAAAGTTGTCTATTTTCAATAGCTTTTTTATCAGTGAACGTCTTTCGGCTAATTTGATGATGCAGGATTCATTGGCTGGAAGCTGCAAATGTCATACGCCCCGAAGCTTTCCCTTTTTGACGGCCTTATCATGCTGGTAAAGAAAAAGGATGGCATAGAACGCAAGTGTGTTGATAACCGTGAATAAAATGATAACAACATGCCTAAACGGTAATCGCTTCCTCTGATAGTAAACTACATCGGTTGACTTCATAGGTGGTCACTATTTCACCACGTCAGGCATAGCTAGTGGTTACATCAGGTGCATTCTATCCCTATTAAATCGAAATGACTGATTTTGTAATTCCGGAGGGTCTGTTCGAATACATCCATGTGTCATTCGATTTACATAATACCCCCTTTTTTCAACTCACATTCATAAACGCTTTACGTGTGATTAACCTAAGCACTTGCATGGCAACGGTCAGGTAAATCTTAGTACTTTTAAACGTTGGTGCTCATAGTTAAGTATCCTTTAAAATATGCTTACTTCCTTTGAGTATAGTAATGAGATTTCTTGACACAAGTCCCTCCATGGTAATCATTTGGTACCAACCAAACTGTTGGGTTAACCGAGTTACGAAGTACCGCCCCCCGGAGTTGCTTTAGGTAAAGGAGCTCGACATCCAAATGTCATGTTTGTCGATAACACTCACTGTAATTTTTATCTAAGTGACGCACGGCAACAGACTACTGATAATACGGAGAGTAACGCAGCTTAATCAGCTTGCTGCTGATCTGATAATAGACATGGGCTTCCCCCATATTGAGGCACTTTTACCAATTGTAAAAAAAAACGCTACGATTGGCGACGTTGTTGCGTACACGCGCGCCGTCAACACACTGCCTACTGACACATAGTACATACCCGCAGCTGCGTGACGTTGTTGCGCGACAGGTCCAGCGCGGTGAGCGCGGGCAGGCGCCGCGCCCAGTCGGCGCACACGCGGCGCGCGCCGTCAACACACTGCCTACTGACACATAGTACATACCCGCAGCTGCGTGACGTTGTTGCGCGACAGGTCCAGCGCGGTGAGCGCGGGCAGGCGCCGCGCCCAGTCGGCGCACACGCGGCGCGCGCCCGTCGCCGCCAGCGCCAGCCGCTGTAGTGCCGCCAGCTCCGCCAGCGGCGACAGTACTGCCGACACATCGCCTGCCCTCTTATTACTCGTACACGCAGACTTAATAATAATACAAACGAGGAGGAGCCGTGCTGCTGCGCACTATTTTTAGGAGTCCGTACCTCAATAGGTAAAAACGGAACCATTATTGGATCACTTGTGTGTCTGTCCGTCCGGCTGTCACAGAAAATTTGCTCGGAAACTACTAGACCGATTGAGTTAAAATTTGGTATACAATAATATGTGAATCAGTGATTCAAAGACGGGGACGTCAAACGTTAATAAATGAATTTATACATGGTGGCTACTTTTGTGAGGTAAGTGAGAAAATTTTTAAAAGACGGTTTTCAAAATATTTTTGTGATATATCAAATGAAAGGGCTTGATGTGGAAGTCCAAAATATTTTTTTTTTATAATTTTCAGCTAAGTAGTTTTGAAGTAATCCTTACTAATAATATTATAAATGTGAAAATGTGTTTGTTTGTTACCTTTTCATGCTTCAACACCTTAACCAATCTTTATGAAATTTGGCATGCAGGTAGCCTGTGTCACTACGAAGGACATAGGTTACTTTTTATCCCGTGAAAATAGCAAAATCCGATGCAGAAGATTAGATTAGAAGGCCACGACCGCCATCCTTCCGTGGGATATACAGCCTCATCACTGACGAACTCGAGTGATGCATCCTATGGAGTGTCATAGTAGTGCGGACTTTTCGATCCAGGGCGTCCAGTTCGGTCTGCGATCATCTGAGTATGCCGAAGGTGTACAAAAGAACAGGCATGACCCAGGCATTGAATGCTCGTATCTTGTTAACGCCCGACAAATAGCTCTCAAGAAATTTTGTAAGGCGCTCCCAAAACACGTCACAAACCGCCCGTTTCACCCCTGCCTCGTAAACACCAATACTAAGCGACATGCCCATATACCGGTATGCATCAGTTTCAGAGAGGGTGCGGATGTTAAAGTCGATTTACCACCCTACCCCTGTCTACATGAAGGATCGCGCACTTATCCACTCCTAGCTCCATGTTGATGGAACTGTTGAAATCACAAGTGATTTTCAATAGTTCCTAAAACCGTGTTGCATTTGGAGCGAACAGTTTAAGATCATCCATGTAGAAAAGGTGGGTCATGCGTGAATCACCTCTCCGAAACTGAAATCCCGTGACTGATTTCTCAAGCAGAAAGCTGAGTGGATTCAAGGACAGGCAAAACCAAAGTGGACTCAGACAGTCGCCCTATAATATTCCCCACTTAATCCAAATCCGGTCCTCCGCATTTGACAACCGCTGACCATGGAGACTAAGGATCTTACTCCATTGCCCCCTCCACGATCCGAGGAAGTCTCGAACTGTTTTATCTATCTTGTATAGATCGAGGACCCTCTTCAACCGACCGAGTCGAAAGCCTTCTTATAATCAATCCAGGCAGGGGAGAAATTGCGTCGACTGCGGTTCACCAATTTACCCACGACCGCATCAATCAGGAGTAGCTCCTTCGTACCGCGACTACCGCCCCGACAGCCATTCTGAGTTACCGCCATGATATCATTCGCCTCAATGAAAGCGTCAATTTTGGCTTTCAGAATGGATGTCAGTGTCTTGTAGGTGGTGGAAAGACAAGTAATGGGGCGGTATTGACTTGGATCAGCGATATTACTCGACTTAGGAGCCAAATGAGTGATCCCAGTGGTCAAAAAGTTCGGGACCTGACGCTGCTCGATTGCTTGCTGGAACTGGCTGGCCAAGGTCTCGTGATTCGCATGAAACCCCTTCAGCCAATAGTGGTGCAGTCCGTCACTCCCTGGAGTTTTCCAGTTTGGAGCTTTACGGACCACTTGCAACACATCATCGGCACTAATGGCCACGGGGTTCATAGATTCGATGCGAGCACACGCCTCTTTTAGCTCAGCCGTCCATGGCCCCTCGTTGTGTTCCACAGGCCGGGACCACAGGTTACGCCAAAAGGCTACAATACCCTTATTATCCGGTCTCTCGCCTGTGTCCAACACAGCAGGTCGGTCCAGTGACCTGTAAAACTTCTTCTGATCACTCATAAAGAGGCGATTCTGGCGAAACCGGTCTACCCGCTCTGAGTAATGCCGAATACGATTTGCCCACGCAGCAATCCGTTGCTTCAGGTCGTCGATGCGCTCTGTCACTAACCGCATAGCATTACGTCCTGCGGGATCAACATCCGATCCCACAAATGCGAGCCTGACAAAGCGCATCACTCAGGGCCTACTGTTGCCCGACGTGAAAGCTATCAGTTTGCCAATAAGGACTCTAGCCTCAGCAATACGACTCTCAATCCTTTTCTGCCATGCCGGATTTTCCCGCGGACGGGATGTGCGAGCCGGTTCTGGCAATTTGGTATCGATAAAACGGCATACTGCCATTGCAGCGCCAAAGAGGATTGAGTTCGTATCACTGAGGTTGCTGCTGTTTGCCAGATATTCTGGCAGCATACGGTTTACGGCCTCAATGAAATCCCGATTTCGGACGCTAAGGGGCAATCGCGGAAGCCACGGCCTCTCCTCGGGAGGCAAAATACGGAATTCCTGAATCGCCTCCTCTAGTGTACTCCTGATTCGCTCTAATTCCTAGGAAACCGTGTCCGTCTCATGATCCTCGCCAAGTGATGGTGGTGGTGGTTGGGCTGAAATTGGCTCAGTCGCTTACGGCACGTGTGCCGATAATTGGCGCGAGTCATTTAATGAGGAACGACCTCGCGTCGTAGTCCTTCGAGTTCGGTCACGCTAAAGATGTTCGGTAGTCGATCCGCTAGGTTTTGCTCTGAGACAGATAATGCAGGCTCTAACCGCAACAACTATTGGTGCAGCCTTACTCGGTAGCCCGTTCGACGAGTTTCTCCCCCCATCGCACTGTAGTACGCCAGCATGATGTTCGTATTTTGAGACCTAGTCCATCTCATGCGGCGTACTCTACCAGCGGCGGGTGCCGATTGCTGAGCCTGTGAAGACTCTGCTGGCGCCAAGCGCACTGGTGGTGATGATGGATGAGACCACCCAGATGGTTGGGCCGGTCGTGGTGCGCCGACTATCATTCTGACACGCCTGGCATCAGCGTGACCAGACGCGCCCCGGCGGCCCCCGGGCAGCGACCCTATTCGTATTTCGCTATTATTGTGCATCATCAATTTACAATTGACCGTTACTAACTCGTATATTTTAGTACCCGGGGTCAAACTGGAGACCAACACGTTCAACACCGACTCCAAGAAATACAGATTTAATTCCAATCCAATCCAATGGATCTCTTTTAAAGATCTTTTCATGGAAACAATTCACAATAATCCTACATTATCTAAGACTCAGAAAATGCATCATTTAAAAACAAAACTCAAAGGCGCAGCTGACAGACTGGTACACCACCTTGGCATCAGTTCGGAAAATTACGACTCCTGTTGGGAAATTTTAACGCAGAGATACGATAACCGTCGCCTACTTTTTACATCTTTCGCTAACTCTTTGCTGCAGCTACCTGTAATACAGCAACCTAATGCCTATTCGCTCAAAAAAAAATGCATGATGTCATCATAGAGAGTCTGAACGGGCTCACCAACGTAGGCCTCAATGTTTCATCCTGGGGGCCCATGATTGTGCATTTGATGTCACAAAAACTAGACTCTACAACATACAATGAGTACATAAAAGAACTACGAGATCCGAGAGAAATACCTAATTTGGAAGATTTTACCTTTTTTTGGAAAACAAGTTCATGGCGTACGAAACTATGAAAACTCGCCAAAAGGAAACATCTTTTCAACAAAAACAACATCCTGTATATAAAAAGCCATTTTCAACTAACAAACATACCTACGAAAATAAAAACGTTTATTCTAAAACATATCATACAACTTAGGGAAAATGCCCACTATGTAATGGAGGTCACGTGCTGATGCAGTGCCCCAAGTTCATCGACATGGACATACCCGAAAGAAACAGAACAGTTGGAAAATTACCGATTTGTAAAAACTGCTTATTTAGCCACGGTACTATGGTACTTCAAACAAAAACTGCAAATTCATACAGAATTCCCGCCCGCTGATTCAGTTGAGTGAAGATCCAGATGAATTTTACAACTGTTTAACCCCCGGCCATTTCCTCACTGGAAGTGCTATACTGTCGACTCCGCAGTCTGACTATCTTGACGTCAGAGATATCGATATAAGGAAACGTTGGCAATTAAACGAGCACATGTTGCAAAACTTTGGGAAGAGCTGGTCTACCGACTATTTAAATCAACTTCAAGTAAGAAGCAAGTGGCAAAAACCATGAAAGATCTGGAAGAAGGAGACATCGTATTAATCAAAGAAGATAATCTACCCCCTGGAAAGTGGGCTATGGGGAAAGTGACCGAGCTTCACAGAGGTAGCGACGGTCACGTTCGAGTGACGTCACTGAAGACCAAGACGGGAGTGATAAAGCGTCCGATAGTAAAGCTTTGTCCTCTACCTTTGTGTCAAGAAGAAGATGAAAAACAGGAAAAACAACAATCTACATGTAACTCAGCTAAACTAACCACGCTGAACGTACTAAACAATTCACGCTGATGAATACCTTCATAGAACAAACCAACGCGAGCCTCGCCAAAATGTAGGAATCAATTACTTCAGCACATCCTCATTTACTTCGTATTTGTTACTGAAAAGTCTGAAGAAACACAAAGTGCAAGAAACACTATTTGAAAATCTTACAGACGTTTATCAAGGTCACATCGACATTAATTTATGTACGCAGATCAACTTAATAAAACAACTGAACGAGATATCCGGAAAACTTCCAAGAACATTGTCTTTCCCTGTTGACAACATACAAGGAGACATAAAGGATATTTATAAACTGCTTTACGTCAAAGCACGGGTCACGAACGACTTTTCCTATTTGAAATTCACATACCGCTAATATATGATGAAGAATTCACAGTTCATCGATCTCTTCCATTACCTATGAAAACGCAAGGAAACACCTCAAAATGGATACAAACAGCTTCACCTTATCTGGCAGTAAAGCGCTGGCTACACCGCAACATCAACAAGAAGTCGGGCAGCAGCGGCAATCAGCGCCAACCAGTCCATGAAGACATTGAGCTGGAGAAGGTACAGCCATCCAATTATACATACATACGAGAAAGACAGCCTAATAAACCAGCAAATACATACCTAGATGACAGTCACAACACTTTAGTTGCCTAAGCCTAGTTTTAGTGCCTACGTACCAGGCACGGTGAGCCGGCGGCCGTCGTCAGCGCAGAGGTCGCCGAGCGGGTTGCTGTCGAGCACGAGCACGCGCAGTGCCGGCAGCGAGCGCAGCACCGCCACGACGCCGGCTGTCAGCGCATTGCGCGACGCGTCCAGCTCCTGCAGATGCGTGACCCGCTGCAGCATACCGCTGGAACCACAAACCGAACTTACCTGTACCTGCAAATTACTGAATCTTATGTCAACCACTATAAGGCGAAGGCAAGGACCAGTTGCGGTAAGTGGGGACGCTATGTCATAAGCCTGGTAGTTTAGCGTTTCTGATAGATATACGAGAGGGAATGTACCTACAGTTTATACTGGCTGATGCCCGCGGCCTGCACCACACCCACATGCTACTTACTTGTACCTACAGTTTATACTGGCTGATGCCCGCGGCCCGCACCACGTCCACATGCAACTTACCTGTACCTACAGTTTATACTAGCTGATGCCCGCGGCCTGCACCACGCCCACATACTACTTACTTGTACCTACAGTTTATACTGGCTGATGCCCGCGGCCCGCACCACGTCCACATGCAACTTACCTGTACATACAGTTTATACTAGCTGATGCCCGCGGCCTGCACCACGCCCACATACTACTTACTTGTACCTACAGTTTATACTGGCTGATGCCCGCGGCCCGCACCACGTCCACATGCAACTTACCTGTACCTACAGTTTATACTAGCTGATGCCTGCGGCCTGCACCACGCCCACATGCTACTTACTTGTACCTACAGTTTATACTGGCTGATGCCCGCGGCCCGCACCACGTCCACATGCAACTTACCTGTACCTACAGTTTATACTAGCTGATGCCCGCGGCCTGCACCACGCCCACATGCTACTTACTTGTACCTACAGTTTATACTGGCTGATGCCCGCGGCCCGCACCACGCCCACATGCAACGTACTTGTACCTACAGTTTATACTAGCTGACGCCCGCGGCCCGCACCACGACCACATGCAACTAACCTTTACCTACCCAATAAGTCCGTGTTAGGAATAAATAATATTTCTTCCGAAATAAATAAATTATGAAGTGTGTCTATTATAAATCGTTAAATGAGAACTTTTCTGCAGATCTTCAGTGTTTCATTCTGCCGTCTATCACGGAAAATGTATCGTGTCATCAGGTAAATCTAAGTAATTTCCATTTACCATCGGGCATCTGTTTAGCTGATCCTTACGTAACAAACGTTCATCGCCCAGCCGAAATAGATTTAATAAGCGGCGCTGACATTTTTTGGGATCTGTTAGGACCACAAAGGATTAAGTTAGGACATAATTAACCAATTCTTTATGAGACTAGGCTAGGATGGCTAGTGTCTAGCCCTGTAGGCAGGTTTATCACGTTCAATTAAATGTAACTAACGTAACCGGATTCAGACATGATTACACAATTAACACGGATAATAAAACTAAAAATACTAAGCGCAGCTTATTATATGTCATACCCTAAATATTTGACCCGTTAAGTCTTCTTTATCCTTGCATCATATCAATGAAAGTAATAATAATGATCTACAAACTTGTATTCAGACAATGGTACATTCTTTGTCGGAGCGTACAATGAACTATCTTAATTCTTAAAAGCCAATTGCGACTCATTATCTGAGAGTGTAGCCAATGAAGGTCTTAAGTTTTATTTTATACCTGCGTACACAACACATTTCGGTGGCCTCTGGGAGGCAGATACAAGTATCAAATCAACTAAATTTCATTTATTCAGAGTATTGGAAAATTGTAATCTTGCCGTCTTGGCGTCTGTCATACTGTGCTAGTGTAGATTGAATCGATTTTGAATTCACACCCGCTCACTTCTCTGTCAGCTGATCCCAATGATGAAATGCCACTAACACCTGGCTACTGTCTTATCAGAAGACCAATTCCATCGCTGCCGATTCCAAATTATCAAACAATTATGTCACACGATTCCAAAGAATAGAATAACTGCGCAAGCATTTCTGGGCAAGATGGAGCAAAGAATATGTTGCTGAGCTTTAACAGCGAGTCAAATGGAGATCTGGAGACAGCCCCTTGAAAATCAATCATCTTGTCCTTTTGAAAGAAGATAATCTTCCCCCTTTTAAGTGGAAGCTAGGTCGTGTGGTCACTGTCTATCCAGGTTCTGATGGTGTGAACAGAGTGGTTCGACGAGTCTTTAGCAAGATTTGTCCTCTTTTGGACCCTGATGTTTTCTATTGAAAGGCAAGATTTCAACGCCCGGGGGCATGTTGCAGTTCCTGTGTTAATATGTAGAGCAACGGTTGCAAAGCTAAGCTTTGCATTAAGTGATTGGAGGCGCTTCTTGTGAAGCGTTCATTTTTCTTTCTTGGTACTTACAATACATTACATCGTATTATTGATTTTTATTCAAAATTCCTCAAAAACTACTCCGAAATCATATACACATGTTGACTAATAATAGGAATAAATTTACATCCTATCAGCCCCCATCCTACTAAATAATATATATAGATAGATAGGTTAGCATTTAATAAGTAAATGTACCAAACAAACTATTAATACTGTGCTTTCGAGTGGCATTAATTAATTCATCATCAAAAGGCTTCCCGCGAACTTCACCAGGTCATTCATCCACCAAGTGGGAGGCCTGCCTGTAAAGTTCTTGAGTGGTGACCGTGTACCAGAAGACGTCTTCTGGTACACGGTCGCCACTCAAGAACTTTACTATCCTAACAGCCATATGTTATACGAGCTATATTCTCTGCGGACTGCCACTTACGTTTAGCGATTCTGAGAGCTGTATCGGTTACTTTGGTTCTCCAACGGATCTCTTTGTTTCTGATGTGATCACTACCACGGGATCACTCGACACATTATGTAAAGTCGGTAAATATTCAATACTTTGGTACCATCGAGCTGATCTGATGATGGAGCAATGTATGTATGTAAATTATCCGTTTCAAAATTTGTTAGCTAAAGTTGAACCACTTGTCGGCATGTCTACTATTGTCCAATGTTTCTCGTTGTTCGATTCAGATGAAAAATGATACACATATGTAAAAATCATTGACAATGCAATATTTTGGTACTTTCAAGCTGATTTGATGATGGGGCCAGAAGGTGGCCACTAGGAACTCAATACTTAATGCAAAAACATTGAGTTTGGGCTCGTTTCATTTGTCTTGACGAGTACTCTGATCGTAGATGGTATCCAGGGTCTTATGATAAAGATGGAAGGTGGCCACTGGAACTCAGTATAAAACAATGCAATAACATCTAGTTAGGGTTCCTTTGATTAGTCTTGAAGATAAAAGTTTGTATTAATCGTTTTTTGGTGTAAAAAATATTTCAACAACTTAATATAAAATTTTCTACGAAATAAGATAAAGTAGGAAACAAGTAGGTAGGTAAAAATATACGTATCAGTTACCTATCCAGGTAGGTGAGTTTGTTGCTGGAGATGTCGAGCGCGCGCAGGCTGGGCGTGTAGTCTAGCAGGTCGGCGGGCAGCGCGCTGAGGCCGCGCGCCACTAGCGCCAGGGCCTGCAGCGCCGGGCAGTGCGCCAGCCAGCCCGCCGGCGGCGCTCCTGCCCCGCCCACCACGCGCAGCCGCCGCAAAGAGCCGCAACCGCCGTACCACTGCAGCGACGATGCACCCCTGTGCAACACCACAAAGTTTTTCCCTTATTAAAGTCGGTACGTCTATGTTCGGGGACTGGTAGGGCGACCAGATCAGATTTCTGTACGTCACATCTGGAACAACTTTTTTAATGCAGATAATTAAATTTGATTTCTGATCAGATTTTTTTATTTTTTTTATTCACAATTGGAAAGCCCTTGGCATCAACTCACCTGATGGTAGATTATTACGTTTTATAACAGACTTCAAAAAAAGGTGGTTCTATGTTCTACTTTATGTATTTTATTTCCTTTTTTTATGCATGTTGACCGATTACTCTGTCAACTGTAGACCAATTTTTTTTAAAAAATATTTTCATGGGAGGTCAAGTTTAACGATCTTTGGGATCGTGGCAGACTACGATGCCAGTGCACGGACACGTAGTGATGACCTGGTGTAGTCACGGCAGATCATCAATAGAGAGATTGATGATAGTGACTTTGTCACGGCAGATCGTCAATAGAGATTGATGATGGAAGACGATTCCGTGATTTGTAGCTAGGGTAGCTTACGAGCTCCAAGCTATGGCATACTGCATTGTAGGTAACGATGGTGACAGTTATAGTCACTTAAATTTTTGCTTATAATGTAGTGGTGGGCAGTTTGGCTGTCAGCGGCAGACGGAGTGCATTAGTGTGGTACTATTGTGGCAGACCATGGTATTGTTTTGATGTATGGTTGGCCAACAAAGCAGCGTGATGTATGCGTGTGTTTTCGAAGTAATTATTTATTTGAAAGAAATGTGTTTGAGATGTTTGTAAGATTGACTTTGCATATGATTGCTTGAGCGCTCACATGTAATCATAGTGTGATGAAATAGAATGAACGCTTTGATTGCTGGAATATAATATTTTTTAATCTTTTTACGAGATGATAACGCTGTTTTGCTTTTCAGCTAACGATAAAGAAAGCATCTTGTCGCCTACAGTTACAGAAAAGAGACGGGGCGAAGACTCTTTACAGTAATCAGATGACTTCCCAGTTCAAAACCAGCACGATGAGCAAGGCGGGGACGCCTCGCAGTCAGGAACGGCCGTATTATCATAAATTGGAAGAGCATGGCCTCAAACTTCACGTGGCAGGCGCTAATGTCACTGCAAATAGGGCAGGTGGGCCGCTCGCGCCCGAGGATATAAATAGCAGCCCATAGCCGCCGCCGCCATTTCCTCACCTATGCCGGTGTAGCTTTCGCTCACACCAGTCCCCGTCTCATTCGCCGACTTCAGGTAATCCAAAATCGCTTCATGCGTAGAGCCACGGGCTGCCCGTGGTTCCTACGGAATGAAAATCTCCATTGCGATTTAGAGCTCCCCACCATAGCTCAATACCTGAAGCAGGCCTCCATCCGATACTTTAAGTCAGCCGAACACCACCCCAACCCGCTACTCGTAAACGCCGCCGTTTACGAGCTACCCGCGAACCCCATTCGCGTAATCCGACGCCCCAGACATGTACTCACTGACCCCGACGACCCGACCACGCTAGACGTAGCTGCGCTGACTCCGCCCCCTAACCCACAGAGAAACACTGCACCGACATTCTGCCCTCGCCGGCGAGGGCGGCGTCCCCCCGCTTCTGGCGCTTACCAGCGCTACCGGCATATACCAGGCCGCTTCTCTCCGATCCTCCCACGTCCAAGCAACGACCTAAGCCGAGGTCCGTGCCCACCTGGGCGCCCTTAGGCAGTTGCATCTTTTTGCTTTGCACTAGGTTGAGTGCCTTCCGTACTCGCCTCCCCTGCACGGTGAAGTTGTAAAGGCCCCAATGGCCAACAACAAGCTTGTCCTTTCGAAAAAAAAAAAAGCCGCCGCCACTTTCTCTTCGGAGCTCGACGGATTCGGACGTCGGTGCGCTGCGTAATTATTTTGTATTACTCGGTACAATTAAGTGTATGATTATTGCTATTTACGAATCACTGTTAGAGTAAAGTTATTCGTTAAAATTATATAACGAGCAGATTTATTGACGTTTAGGACGTACTTTTTGTAATAAATCCTCTTGATTGCTAATAACATATATAAATATATTATTTCATTCTTTGATGTGAATTTCTTTTTGAACTCGGTTTTTAGTTGTTTTTTTAACTATTTTAATAAAATATGATTTGCGATTAGTTAATATTATTCCGATTTCTCTCAGAATTATTCATGTTATGTTAGTATTTATTATATCGATATAATAAGAAGATAAGAAGTATTCACTTAAATGTTCATGTGTTGGCAATCAAACCTCAAAAAAGTTTCTGATTTTATCATCATCATCGTCATATCCGCCGAAAAACGTCCACTGCTGGACAAAGGTCTCCCCAAAGGATTTCCACGACGACCGGTCCTGCGCTGCCCGCATCCATCGCCTTCTATATTTCATGAAATATACCAGTCTTGCGGTGTCTATATCTGTAAGGAGCCTGATTTTTTTAACTGCGTATGCGGCTGAGCTAAGCCTGCCTGCTAGCGTTTCTATATGCGGGCCCCATTGAAGCTTTGAATCAACAGTGAAACCTAGAAACACGCTTTGATTTACAAATTCTAATATATTACCAGCTAAGAATACAATGTTGTTTAATTCAATAACATTTTCGCTTGTTAGCGATAAGACCGCCTATATGTAACTTTCTTAATCATTGTATCTTTTTTTTTTCTCTTATGTTGTGCAATGAAGTGTTTTCAATCAATCAATCAACATTAGGTAAAGTGAATTTAATACATTTGGTCTTTTTTGCGTTTAAGACTAAGTTATTTATAGTCAAACAATTGTATACTTTTGAAAGAGTGTCGTTTACTTCTTCAGACATATAATTTTTTCTGTCAATCTTAAAAAAATAAAAGTTTAAAAAACTTAAAAACCGACTTCAAAATAAATTCACTCAAAAGTATGAAATAATATTATTATACTTAGATACACGACATTAACCAACAATAACGCAATCAAAGGTAGGTACGAATTAAATTAGGGGCCCAAAATTACTTTTGAGGTCGGTACCAGCACACAGCTACTTACGTATCAAATGTTTTAGATTCGATGGAATTGCTGACACCGACCTCAAAAAAAGTTTTAGGACCCTAATTTAATTCGTACCTACCTTTGATTGCGATATTGTTGGTTAATGTCGTGTATCTAAGTATAATAATATTATTTCATACTTTTGAGTGAATTTATTTTAAAAATGATTTTTAAATTTTTTAAATTTTTATTTTTGTCATTTTTAGTGATAATGCTATCTATCTAACAACGTTATACCCAATCACGCAGTCGTCAATAGGAATCATCAAACCGTATAACATGTGTTTCATTAACAGATACAGATTCCTGTGGCTTCCATCATCATCTTAACAGCATGAAAGTTAAGGAGTTAAATCTCTCATCATCAGATTTTCTGAATAACCTGAAAGAATACAACTATCGGTCTATACTTAACGTAAAATATTTGAAGAATTATCCTTCAACTCCTAACCGTTAAGGAGTTGTACCTTACTTCATCAGCTCATCAACATGAGATGATGACTAACAGACGCCAAAACTTGAATAGTTTTAGGAAATACATGCAATACGTAATATGTGCTTATAAAATTTGAAGGTTTTTCTCGATTTCCCTGGGATTCCATCATCAGATTCCGGACTTGGTGACAATGGGACCCCCTCGGGAGTTTAATCTTTCGAACAAAAAAAGAATTTTTAAAATCGGTTCACAATCGGCGGAGATATCGCGTAACAAACATACAAAAAAAAACATACAGTCGAATTGAGAACCTCCTCCTTTTTTAAGTCGGTTGAAAACTAGTGATGTTTCATCCTCAAACAACACAACTTTCGACAGTGATTCAACCATGAATGGTAGATCATTAATATAAAATAAAAAAAGGAAAGCGCCTAAAATAGAACCTTGAGGCACACCAGAAAACCCATTGATTTCGTACTATTTATTTGAACTTTTTATATCCTATTATCCTTCCGTATGGTTTCCGGCTAAGAATGGTCCGTATGTTTCCCGGATAAGAATAGGACCATCCCATCTCTTCCAATGGGTGTCGTAAGAGTCGACTAAGGGACTTAAAACCGGAGGATGGGCAGCAGCGTCTTTCCGTGCATTGCAACACACCTGCAATCACACTGCGATCGCCAACCCGCCTGCCAAGCGTGGCGATTACGGGATTACGGCAAAACCCCCCTATGATATCCACACCCAGAAAACGGCCCCTAGTCCCCGGCGGCCCCGCTATTCCTGGCTCCGGTAGCAGTCATGGTAACGGCGGGGTGGGGGGTGCGAAGAATCCCCGGCAGATGCCAGGCTACCAAACCCAACGACCTTTGGCCCTGGCAACTTACAACACGCGTACACTGCGGACTGACGAGAAACTTACAGAACTCGAAGAAGTATTGAGCAGGTTACGGTGGGATATCGTAGGTTTATGTGAAGTCCGAAGAGAGGGGGAGGACACCATGATCCTTAAATCCGGGAACCTGCTCTATTTCCGGGAGGGCGACCAACAGTCCCAGGGTGGTGTCGGGTTTCTCGTCCACAAGTCTCTGATTAACAATGTGCTCCAAATCGTGAGCGTTTCGACAAGGGTAGCATACCTTATACTCAGAATCATTAAACGGTATTCGATGAAGGTCATACAGGTATACGCGCCGACTACGGAACACTCCGACGACGAGGTAGAGACTATGTATGAGGAATAAAAAAAAATAAAAAATAACCGCAGATTTTTTTAGTCTCATAAAAAATACATACTATTTATTAAACTATATGGCAACCCAGCAACGAATCCTCCCAGAACGCCACTCTCGCGGTCGTGTGCCATGTCGGTATAGAATGTAAGAGGCGCTCGCGCTGCTTGTTCCTTTCATTCTAATTTCCGCCCGGCTGGCCTGCGTGCGGCCGCCGTCAGTCCGTGAAAGATATTCGACCAAGCAACGCGTGCGCGCTCTGCCGCTTCGTATAGCAGTAACTTGTATAATTTTGTGTGCAAATCCTTTTTGGCATATCCATGCCCACGTTAAAATAAATGGTGATTCATTCAGTCCAACAAAGTCTCTTTTTGCTCTGCCGCTGGTTAGTCACCCTATATCTGGCGCTCAACGTGTTTTTTGTGCAAAAATTTTCAAGTTTTTTCTCTGCGCTATTCAAAATGGCGGATGGACGCTAGTGCAATTTCTTTTCAAACAGTGCCTATAAGACTCGTAAAAACATGACGCGTTCAAAGAAAAGACAGTCGCTTAGTGAAGACGGTTCTGCAAATACTACGAACGTCACGATGTCACAGGAACACTTGGAAACCCTTTTGTCAAATCTGCAGCAGTCGCAGGCGGAGGCCCTCGAACGAACGTTCGCTAGATTCTCACTGCCGGCAGCCGCGACTCCGATTGCACATGACATGCCTTCCGGAAACTTCTCTCGGTGCACGTCAAGATTTTCTGGCTTGGCCAGCGAAAACGTAGAAACCTTCATCGATGCTATTGAATCCTACAAGGACTGTGCGAACATTGCTGATGACATTGCAATAAAAGGAATATCGATGTTGCTAACGCAGGACGCGGCGACTTGGTGGCAAAGCATACGCGCTGAAGTAAACTCGTGGTCACAGGCGGTCACGTACCTACGCAGTACCTACGGCGACCCGAGACCCCCGCACCGCATCTACCGAGATCTTTTTAAACAAGAGCAAGGAAGTGAGAAAACTGACATCTTCGTCGCGAAAGCCCGAGCCCTGCTGGCAAGACTACCGCAGGATGACCTGTCTACAAAAGTGCAAATTGATATGGTGTACGGCCTTCTAAACAGGAGAATCAGAAAACGAGTGCGTCGTGAAGAAATCATAACATTCGGTGACCTGCTTACAAAAAGCCGCATAGTAGAGGAATCTATCAGCGAGGGGGAACAGAAGACAGTGAACAGTGCACGCGGAGCTATCCGTGGGGACGCGAGCGGCGCCCCACGCGCCACGCCCGCGCCGCAGCCGCAGCCGCGCGCAGCTGTCGGCGCCGCTGCGCCGAAGCGCCCGCCGGTCGCTACTTACTCGCAGGTGCAACCACCGCCGGCGTCCACTGCAGTACCCGCGGGCCCGCTTCCTGCCGAAGCCGGAGTTCCCGCAGTGATGCCTCCAGCTGCTGGGACGTTGCCTAAACGCCTTAGACCCCACTGCACCTACTGCAAGCGTTTCGGTCACATGAAGGACCAGTGCCGTAAGTTAGAGGGCCGAGGTGAGTCGAATAATCCTACTCCTACTAACTGCAACCCGGGTGTGTGTGAAAATTTTTACAGTGCTGAGTGTCCGCAGTCGCTAAATAAAAGCTGCCTTAATACTAACAACATTGCTCTGAACATGGAAAGTGTTAGTAATAATTCTGTGTGTTATAGGCATTGGGTAAAACATAATTCTGCTTGTGCATGTGGTTCTAAACAGAACCAACAAACCGGTTTGGGATGTAATATTGATAATTGTTTACAGTATTTTTCTCCGTCCAAAGCTGATGATGATGTACTTTGCAGCAACTCTACCACTGTATTGTGTGATTATAAGGATGATAAGAACAGCCTGTGTCCATCCCATTCTATGAATATCCCAACTTTGCCAAACATTTGTAAAAATTCCTGCCTCGGCAGTGACAGGCAAAAGTCATGTAATTGCATTCATTGTAATTGTACCACTTTATTGTGTTGTACGGTCTGCGACCGCACATCGCGCCGTCAGCGGTTTACGCTAACTTCATTTATTAAGGGTAATATCAATTAGTATACGTTCGGTCGCCGTACCGCGCCCGCGTACCTACTCACTATCAAGAAAATAACAAAGAAAAATACAGTTGTATCATTTCACCAGCAATAAAGGTGTGCTGGGTAGCAACAGCCCAAACATCTTTTTGGTCCTTCGAGCAGTGAAGAACAATCAGCAACCTGTGGAGACCTTTTTGGTCAAATCAAATCAAAATATTTTTGGTCTCTCGAGCTTCCTGTGTGTTTTCGGTGTGATAGCGAACGGCTCGGCTGGCCTCCCACCAGCGGGTCTCACCAGTTCGAGTTGAGTCTTCGCCTATTTTGCATCAGGGACACATAGAGATACCGATTGACCTAGCAAGCAGCACCAGCAAACCTGTCATCTTTATCAAATCATCATTCAAGCCGTGAAAAAATCATAATTTCACAATGGAAGCTTTGATTGAAACTCAGAGCAAGATCATAGCATCAATCAACACCGAGTTAATCAACTTCAAAAAGGATGGTCCTTCTCGGAGAACTGACGTGAACATCAAGAGCAGACTGGAGGTACTAGCAGCCTATTGGCAAGAATTCGAAACTAACCATCAGACCCTGTTAAGGTATGAAGACCAAACTCATAAATATTTTGTGGAAAATCAGTACATGCAGACAAAACTATTTTATAATGGTGTATGTACGTACATTCAGCAACACTGCGTCAATCCACCTATTTCCACTGAACCACGGCCAGCAACACCAGTTCTGAAGCCACCAGTCTTGAAACTCGATCCAGCACCCCCATTTTTAAAAGCGGCGGAAGGAGCATCAGCAGTTACAAACTCCTCTACCGACAAAGGTTCTTCCAGCAAGTCGGAAGAGCTGCTCCGCAAGCAAACAAGCAATTTTAAGGCGTTCCATAGAACTGCCACCAGCATTGATGTGGAATCTATCAGTGAAAAATGGGAATTTGAAGACAATCTCAAAACCTTGCAAGCTAGATGGTCCGCAATAGACAGCCTCCACTGGGAAATTGACAGTGAGCTCAGCGGTGGAAACAAGGAATATGACCAAGAATTTAACAAGTATGAAAATTACTTCAAGCAAATCAAAAAAGCACTTAACTCAAAGATGTGGTCAGTTTCGCATAAAGAAAAATCAACTCCACAAATGGAGATACCAATGTTCTCTGGAAGCTATCAAAACTGGACATCATTCAAAGATTTATTTATCGAAACCATACATTCGAATCCATCACTATCAAATGCGCAGAAAATGCAATTTTTGAAAACAAAAATCAAAGGAGAAGCAGAGAAATTGGTACAGCACTTATCAATTAGTTCTGATAACTATCAGACATGCTGGGATATACTTAACCATAGGTATAATAACAAAAAAATGATATTTACGTCGCATATCAACATACTGCTAAACATACCTACAATGCAGTATCAATCATCAGTACAAATCAAGAGAATCCATGACACAGCAAACGAGTGTCTACATGCTATTCAAAATCTCGGCGCAGACACCTCTACATGGGACCCTATGGTTGTACACATTCTGGCACAAAAATTGGATACGGACACGCATAACGATTACCTTGAATCATTAAAAAATCCACGGGAGCTACCTGATTTGAAAGAATTTTTAGAATTTTTGGAATTAAAATTCACTTCGCTAGAGTCATCTCGGCGTAAACAAGAGCAAAAATCATCAACATCAACGAAATATCAAGAATCAGCAATTAATAAGAAGTTCCATTCATACAAGGCCTACAGCACGAATCATAGCAAACAGCAGAAGGTTTCCAAAAACTTTGTTAAACCTTCCAATTTTATGGCAACTAAGTGTCCTCATTGCCAAGGCGAACATGGATTATTTTTTTGCAAGTTATTCTTGGAACTTCAACCCGAAGCAAAGCGGAAAGCGGTTGCGAAATACAATTTATGTAAAAACTGTTTATACAATCATAATGGCAAGGAATGCATATCGGAAAAACGATGCCGCGAGTGTAGCGAGAAACATAATACGCTATTGCACGATGCCTACTCAAATCCGCAAACCAGCACTTTTACGTGTAAAAACAGCGGTGCAAATAACAACCTTAAGGCTGCACCTAGCAACAGCAATCACGCGTCACAAGAATCGGTACCAGAGATTCTATTATCAACAGCACAACTCTATGTGACGTCATCAGATGGAACTCAGATGGTATTACGAGCCCTAATTGACCAAGGGTCACAGGCCTCCCTTATCACAGAAAACGCAGCTCAGAGACTTGGCCTACCCCGCAAGAGATGCAAGGGTGTCATATTCGGAGTAGGAACAAAGGAAAATAACTGCAAGGGACTCTTAAACATCACATGTACATCAAACAACAGCGATTACACATTCGAAGCAGACGTGTATATCATGAGAAATTTGATCAACAATCTACCTAACCACACTTTCAAGAAGCCGAAATGGCCTTATTTGGAAAGCATTGAACTAGCAGATCCTGAATTTAACATCAGTCGCCCGGTAGATCTATTGCTCGGAGCCGACGTTTACTCAAATATCATGCTAGATGGAATTATCAAAACTGAGAAAACTCAACCTATCGCACAGCAGACGCGTTTAGGCTGGATTCTCTGTGGCAGAGTTCAGACATTGCAATGTAATGTCGTCATCAATAATATCGAAAACATACATCGATTTTGGAATATTGAAGATATCACTGTAGAAAACCCAAACTGGTCAGAAGAAGATCTGCAATGCATCAAATATTATCAGGAAACTACCAAACGGAGCGAAGACGGAAGATACGTGGTAAACTTACCCATGACAGAAAATTTTGAGGAAAAACTTGGAAAATCAAAATCCACAGCTCTGGCGCAGTTCAGACAGCTGGAGAAAAAATTCTTGAGACAAGAAAAAATTGCACAAAAATACAAAGAATTTATCAACGAGTACAAGGAACTAAACCACATGGTTGAATGTACCAGTAACACGACACCCAGTTGCTACTTACCTCACCACTGCGTGCTACGGCCGGACTCCACTACTACGGCGCTACGCGTAGTCTTTAACGCGTCATCAAAGACATCAACGGGTTACACATTGAATGACTTAATGAAATGTGGGCCTAACTTACAGCAAGATTTAATGTCCTTGATACTCAAATGGAGACAATATAGATTTGCATTCATTGCGGACATAGAAAAAATGTTCCGTCAAATATGGGTAAATCCAGAACATCAAAAGTTAACAAAAATAATTTGGAGAGATTCTCCTGATCAACTCCTGCGTGAATATCAGCTTACTACGATCACATTTGGAGTAAAGGCAGCACCCTTCCTGGCCATGATGACCTTGAAACAACTATCAATTGATGAAGGTCATAACTACCCTGATAGTCCAGCATCCCAGGTTCTACAAGAAGACATGTACATGGACGACCTTCAAGGTGGAACTCACTCCATGGAGCAAGCAAAAAAGCTCCAAAAAGATTTAATCAACCTGTTGAAATCTGGAGGATTCAATTTAAGAAAATGGCGTTCCAACTCTAAGACTTTAGAAAATATCAGTGAAGTACTCGTCCCTAAAAATCAAATAAAAAATGAAGCCTTTGAATACAAACAACCAGAATCAACAAAAACACTCGGCTTGAGATGGCTGCCTGAGAGCGATGAGTTCACCTTCAAACTGCCATTCGACACCACAACAGCAACTAAGTGGACAAAGAGGACATTATTGTCAGAAATCTCCAAAATATATGACCCTCTCGGATGGCTATCACCTGTAACAACAAAATTGAAGCTTCTATTCAAAAGGGTCTGGTTAGCAAATCTACAGTGGGATGATCAATTACCAGATGAAATCAGCAAAGAATGGCTCAAGATAAAGATTGACCTTCAATCCATCAATGAGATTAAAATACCAAGATGGTACCAGTGCCATGAAAATGACAGCATCGAACTACACGGCTTCTGTGATGCCTCTACTAAGGCGTACGCGGGCGTCGTGTACAGCAAGACCTACGACAAAAATCAAACACCCTGTATCACACTTGTGGCGGCGAAAGCAAGGCTTGCCCCTGAAAATAAAAATCTCACTTTACCACGCCTGGAGCTGAGTGGAGCATACCTATTATCAGACCTGATGAGAAAAATCTATCAAGCCCTATCAAAACATAACATAACCATGTACGGTTGGACCGACTCTACCGCAGTGCTGGGTTGGATACATGGTGATGCAATCAAATGGAAACCATTCGTAGCCAACAGGGTCGCGCATATACAGGAAATAATGCCCCCTAGATGTTGGCGTTACGTAAAATCAGAAGAAAATCCATCAGACTGTGCCAGCCGAGGAATATTAGCACATCAACTACAGCAGCATCCTTTATGGTGGCACGGTCCCGATTTCCTCATATCTAAATATCAAGAACAAAAGAAGCAACCTGTATATAGCACAAACGAGGAATTAAAAAATACGAAGCAAACCAATGTAGCGATGCAACGATGTGACGACAATAGCAGTATCATACTACAAGTTATTTGCAAGCAAAGCAGTTTCACCCGCGCGGTACGTGTATTGGCGTGGATTTTGCGCATAACTACACGTGGAAGCAATTTAACATCATATTTAACTATCAAAGAAATGAGAAAATCAAAGAATATGATTATCAAAACTATACAAAGAGAAGAATTTTCGAAAGAAATACAAAATCTAAAAAATGGAGAAGAACTTAGCTCAAAAAGCAAAATTTTGAGTCTTACGCCATTTTTG
Organism: Coleophora flavipennella; assembly: GCA_947284805.1. NCBI lineage: Eukaryota > Metazoa > Arthropoda > Insecta > Lepidoptera > Coleophoridae > Coleophora > Coleophora flavipennella. The sequence continues at coordinate 116,070 of OX369257.1, forward strand.
GACACAACCGGCCTATTAAGAATCAGAGGGAGAATACAACATGCAAATATTGACGAAAACATGAAGCACCCTCTTATCATACCACATAACAGTCACTTGACTTCTCTTATCATAGAGCACGCTCACAAAATGACGTTCCATGGAGGAGCGCGCATAACACTATCATACATAAGAAAACAATATTGGATAATTGGAGGCACTCGTGCGGTGAAAAGCCATATCCGTCGTTGTGTAACATGCCGGAAGTGGAACCCTATTATGCAAAATCAACTTATGGGAGACCTCCCTGAAGCAAGGGTAAATCAAACTCGCCCATTTTACCATACCGGCGTGGATTACACAGGTTACGTGGATATCAAGATGAACAAAGGACGTGGAGCAAAAACAACAAAAGGATACATCGCGGTATTCATATGTATGGTGACAAAAGCAGTCCACCTTGAGCTGGTCTCAGACCTGAGCACTTCAGCATTCCTAGCAGCCCTCAGAAGGATGTCATCCCGCCGCGGAAAGCCACATCACATGTACAGTGATTGTGGTACTAATTTTGTCGGCGCTAACAGAGTCCTACAGGAAGCTTGTTTCGACTTAAAACAAATACAAACAGATAATTTCTTCTCGGAACTGGAAGAAATGGAGATCAAATGGCACTTCAACTGCCCCTCATGGCCAAGCGCAGGCGGATTGTGGGAAGCCGCGGTCAAGAGCCTAAAGTATCATTTAAGACGTGTCGTTGGAGATCAGAAGCTTACCTTTGAGGAATACTCAACCCTGGTTTCTCAACTGGAATCGTCCCTCAACAGCAGACCATTGAATGTCTTAACGGAAGACCCTGATGACCTTGACTATCTCACGCCTTCACACTTCCTCGCCAGCGGTCCTATACTATCAATCGTTGAAACGGAAAGGGATGAACGAACGAGATGGCACATGACACAAAAAATATATCAAGATATCTGGAAGAGATGGAAGACTGAGTATCTAGCTCAGTTATCAGCAAGAAGCAAATGGCAAAGGTCACAGCCCAACATTAAGGTTGACGATGTCGTACTGATACACGACGCCAACGTACCACATGGAAGGTGGGCCCTGGGAAGAGTTATTGAGCTTCATCCTGGGAAAGACGGATTAGTCCGTGTAGTATCATTAAAAACAAAAAACGGCACTATCAAAAGGCCATTAGTAAAATTATCAGTGTTGCCAACAAAATCAGCAGAAAATATGACAAAATCACAAAATGACACCGCCGAGCCCCAGAAAACAAGGCCTATCAGATCATGCCGGCAGAAAAAAGGAATCTTAGCCTCGATGGTCATCTCATTCCTACTCTTCATGACCTTGGCTACGTCATCATTGGCAGCATTCAACACGACAAAAATCTCGAAAGCCATGTATTTCGACAGAATAGCAAACATGCAACTTATCAGAGACGAGTGGAAATTAATCATCTATTACGATATGAATCCATACTGGGCTGGACTCACAGCATTCGTGAAATATTCAAAATATTTGGAAAACATCTGTTCAAAAACGCAGAGAAAAACTCATTGCGACATGGTTCTATCACAGTTAAATCACGCCCACTCCGAGCTAGACTATAATAATCGCCTACTGCTCGGTCAGCAAAATCAAGCGCGTGCACGGAAGCGCCGCGGCCTAATCAATGGAGTTGGCAATATTGCTAACAGCCTCTTCGGGATCTTGGATGACAACTTTGCAAATCAATATCAAAAGGACATTGATATTATCAGGAAAAATCAAAAACATTTAGCAAACTTATGGAAAAATCAGACCTCAGTGGCTGAAGCCCAGTATAATTTGCTGAAGAGAACCGAAGAAGCCATCAATAAACAGCATAAAATCGTTAATGAACATCTCAATAATTTGGATAAGGCAAACAACGGCTTGACTCTCGAAGTACTGGACATGGAACTTCTAAACGAGTTTGCCATTTCAAGTATTATCACTAATAGCATGCTTCTAAACTTGAAAACTATACAAGAAACTCTTTTGGACACAATAACAGATATTCATCATGGAAAATTCAATTTTCATCTTCTATACCCTCAGCAGTTACAAGACGAGCTCAACATCATATCCGGACAGCTCTCACGAGATTTATCTCTACCAATACAGAATATTCAAACAGGTTTATCTCAAATCTATCATCTCTTGGCCATAAAGGCAAAACTAACAAAAGAATACCTAATCTTTGAAATCAAAATTCCACTTATAAGCAGAGAGACTTTCGACCTGTACAGAATATTTTCTGTTCCAAGCAAACACGAAGAAGACATGGTCACCCTAACGCCTATTACAAGTCACGCAGCAATAAACTTACGCAAGGACACCTTCGTATCAATGACTGATAACGACGTGCAGCAGTGTCTCCAGCGGGACTCACAGACCTACTACTGTCATTCGCAGCGTCCCGTTTATCAGTTGAACGCAGATGAAAATCTATGCATCAAGGAAACAAAATCAAATAAATGTCTAATGACTATTCATACATGCAAAAATGAGTGGATAGAACTCAGTCAAACAAATACATACCTATATTTTTGTTGCGACGAGTGCCGACTCCGTATCATATGTGAAGATCAGGTTACCGTCGCGCGGCTTATCAGCACCGGGTTAATAACACTGAGCCCGGATTGTATTATCAAAGGAGAAGAATTCTCAGTGTACTCTCGTAAATATCAAAAAAGTGAAATGAAGACTCAAGCAAATGTGCACATACCGCAGATAGCTCCGATAAATCACATCTTAAACTTTACCATACCACTGACTGAGATAAACACCAGCATCATCGATAATCACCAATCATTTGAGAAAATAAGCCGCCAAATAGAACAAATGAAATCAGAGACGCCACTGTCAGATGAAATATCTTATCACGACGTCCACCACTACACGGCCATCTATTTCATTTTGGCGGGAATTTTAGCAGCGGCAGCCTTATACGCGTTGCGGCGGGCCAGGAGCACGCGGCGGCAGGCCAGCGTGACGCTACTTGCGTCGCTCCCTACGACTCACGACGCCCCCACGACCCCCACGGCCAACGAGAAGGTCAGCGGCGGAGCAAAAAGCACCAGCGGTGATCAGATCAACGGACAATTAAATGAACTACATGTACTAAACGTGAATCATAAGTCTACGTCACCTATGCCTTACGAAAAAATGTTTGTGACTAGTGAATTTTAAACTTAGTTATCTATAAGCATAACAATGTTATTTAAGTTTCATTATCTATAATCATATCAATGTTATTTAAGTTTTATTATCTATAAGCATATCAATGTTATTTAAGTTACTTTATCATCATCTAAATCTCCTCTTCTCTCGCCCGGCAGCATGTACGGTCTGCGACCGCACATCGCGCCGTCAGCGGTTTACGCTAACTTCATTTATTAAGGGTAATATCAATTAGTATACGTTCGGTCGCCGTACCGCGCCCGCGTACCTACTCACTATCAAGAAAATAACAAAGAAAAATACAGTTGTATCATTTCACCAGCAATAAAGGTGTGCTGGGTAGCAACAGCCCAAACATGTGTGCTGATGATGATGATAAGAACAACCTATGTCCATCTCATTATAAAAATGACTCATCACTGCAATGCAAATGTAAAACTTGTATTGCTGGTGTAATGGAAAAATATTCTAAGTACAGTTACCCCAAATTTTGGGGAAAAGAAAAAAGTTGTGTATCAAATTTTAATTTGATTTGCCTTTGTGATGATATTATGCAAGATGGTGCTAAGCAACATTTGAATTGTACCAACCAGAGTTTTGAGAATAATTTTTCTTGCCAAAATTTTGTGAGATGTGTTAACAAATGTATTCCCACTTGTAATCCGACCCGTAAGAGAGATATTAATTCTAAAAACCTTACAAGCGGTATGGAAAAATGTAATGTTTCCGAGTCTGATGATGATTGTTCTAAGGAAAGGTGTAGCAATCCAGATTTTTCAATTTTTGTGGAAAGTTTGAAATGTGAAAATTTTAAATCCGTTAGTGACTTAGAAGCAAAATGTAAATCTGATGGTGTTTTAAATGATAAAGTATTGCATGTTGATGATTGTATATGTAGCGGAGACGATTTTTCGTATGGCACCGATCGTGACAGGGCTGTCGAACATCGCGACTTACGACCTATTTTCAAAATCGAGATTTTGAACGTAAATGGCACCGCGTTGATAGATACCGCCGCGAAACACTGTATTGCCGGACACACGCTATACGCTCTCCTCCTGAAAAGGGGTCACCCTCTCGCACCTTCAACGCGGCAAATTAAGCTTGCTGATGGACATATCCGAGAAATGGAGGTACTTTCCACCACATTATCTGTGCGATTGGAACACAAAGTCATAACAATACCATTTCTAATTTTTCCGGACTCTGGTAAGAATGAAACCCTACTTGGCATAGATTTTATTACTGCAGCCGGAGTAGTGATTGACTTCAGTAAAGAAGTTTGGTACTTTAGTGCCTACACTAACAATAAGTATAAACTGCTTTTTGAAAACCCTGTGAGTAGCACTGGCTGTGCTTCTACAGACGTACTACGGGAGGATGAAGGAACTCATTTGAGTTTATCTGAGCGCCAGGATCTTGCTCAGATTCTCGTCAAGCACGCGCATATTTTCGAACCAGGGGGAGCTGCCACACCGTATGCTGAGCATCGCATTGATACAGGGATGCGGAGAATAGTCACAGACTATGTAAAAGCCTGCATCCACTGCCAGCGTTATAAAGCTACAAATGCTAAGCCACCCGGACTTCTGCAAACACCCGTGATGAATCAACGCAACGAGGTGCTGGCCATAGATTTATTCGGCCCATTGCTGGAAGGAGAACAGGGGGAGCGCTGGATACTACTAATTGAAGACACGGCAACAAGGTGGGTAGAGCTCTTTGCCCTTAAAGATGCGACAGCAGAAGCATGCGCCATCATTCTAGTGGAAGAATACTTTATGAGGTTTGGTTTACCCCGGCGCATCACGTCGGACAACGGTGTCCAGTTTATCTCTTTCGTCATGCGCCAATGCATGGCAGTTCTGGATATCAAGCAGAGTTTCATTCCTCTCTATCACCCGGAGGCAAACCCCGCGGAGAGAAAGAACCGCGACCTTAAGGCAATGTTGTCTGTACTTGTAGAGGGGGAGCACAAGTCATGGCCCAAGAAGTTACCGATCATCCGTTTTGCCCTAAATAGTGCAAAATGCCGCATCACAGGTATGACGCCTGCCTTTCTGACGTTTGCCAGAGAGATGAGGTCTCCGACGGAAGTTACACATGACCAGCGTGCCATCCTGAGCAAGGATAACTTTATTCCGCAGGTAACCCCGTACCTTCGAAAATTCCTAGCGTCCCTATCTGCTGTTAGAGAGCGGGTAGAAACTCAACAGGATAAAACTAAAGAATATGGTGACCGGTCGCGCCGTCCAGCCGACACATTCCGACCTGGAGATTTAGTCTTGTTGAAGTCGCAAGGTAAAGGACCTAAAGACTTGGTGTCCAAATTCCTACCTAGACGGGATGGACCTTACCGTGTTGACCAGAAGCTGAGCCCTACATCCTACACCATCGCAGGTATTGAGGATCCTGACAAGGTCTTGGGGAAGTATCACGTAGCCCATCTAAAGCGTTACACAGGTGATAATGACTCGCTCCCGAAGCCTGTTGTCCCGAAAAGGAATCGAGGGCGTCCTGAGAAACAGCCTACGGTAAATGTCCTGGTTCAGGCGCGAGGGCGTACCCCTGAACCAGAGGGGGAGTGTATGGCAACCCAGCAACGAATCCTCCCAGAACGCCACTCTCGCGGTCGTGTGCCATGTCGGTATAGAATGTAAGAGGCGCTCGCGCTGCTTGTTCCTTTCATTCTAATTTCCGCCCGGCTGGCCTGCGTGCGGCCGCCGTCAGTCCGTGAAAGATATTCGACCAAGCAACGCGTGCGCGCTCTGCCGCTTCGTATAGCAGTAACTTGTATAATTTTGTGTGCAAATCCTTTTTGGCATATCCATGCCCACGTTAAAATAAATGGTGATTCATTCAGTCCAACAAAGTCTCTTTTTGCTCTGCCGCTGGTTAGTCACCCTATAACTACTAATTTTATTTTATAACAGTGAGATTTAACTTGAACTGAAATACTACAAAACAGTATAAAATTAAAGCTAGAAGGTAGGAAATGTAGAGGAGGTATAGATACAGTTTCAGAGAATAAAGAGAAGAGTTGCTGTTCTGTCGTATCTAGAATGGAAGATGCTGGGCAGACGAAAGAAAGAGCTTGACAGATTATTGACACTGAATCAAAAAAAACCCAACCTGAATGTGATATTCTCAACAGCGTGAAGTTCCGGAAGACCATCGAGTGGTGCCTCGATGGTGGCGAAACGCAGAGCGCGTGCACCGGCGAGCGGCGGCGGCGCGTGGCACTCCTTGTCACGCAGCGACAGCGCCGTTAGCGCCGGCAGGTGTTCCAACTGCTCGCGCGTCACCTCTGCGCACGCGCCTTCTAACCGCAGCGTCTGCAGTGAACGCGGCAGCGACGTGTTGGTAGGCAAGAGTACACCTGTCAGGTGTAGAGAGGACAGCGAGGACAGCCGCGCCAGGGCAGCGGCGGCAGCGGTGGGGAGAGTGGTGCCGCTCAGCGCAATGAGTGCCAGCATCTGCAGCTCAGCGAACTGGTCGGGCTCGGCCAGCAGCTCGGTGGAGAGCGGTGCTGCGCGCGGCAAACGCAGCTCCAGCTGGCGCAGCGGGCGAGCCTGTACGCCGTGAGCCCGCAGCGCACCCGCTAGAGAGCCTCCGGCGCCCGGCAAGCACCCTGCCAGCGTCAGGCGCGCCACGGATAGCGCGCTCGAGAAGCGCGGCATGCACGCGTCATCCAATGACAAGCCGCTCGATGTGCATTTCAGAACCAATTCACGACCGTTGAACAGCACCAGGAAATTGGAATCTGTAATTATAAAATTCAAAAATATATACAATTTTGTAAGTAAAGTAGATTCTTTATTTTAGAACAAATCCTAGTTCTAAAAATTGTGAATCCGCTTTATTCTACAGTCGAGTCGTCCTTTTTGTGCTTTTCATTTCTCACCATTAAAAATTAGCATTCCTTACATTTATTGCGTATATGTAAAAAATAGCTAGAACATTCCAGCCGTTCTCAAGTGATGCGCTTCCTAACGGACAGCATTTATATTTTTATGTATATAAATTACAGACCCACGTATTTTGAAATATTATTTTGAACTTCAAATTAACCGACTTTAAAAAAGGAGGTTATCAGTTCGACGCGTATGTATGTAATGTTATTGAAATTTCACTATGTTCTTGTATGTTAGTCTATGTGGGCTTCTAAACAGGAGTACGACATTTTCACATTTGTCCACGTATTTCTCAGAAAGTAGAAATCTAAATTAAATAATTGTTTATTTATGGAATTAAACTTACGGAACAGTACTAGTTTCATTAAAATTGGTTCAGTATTTTTTCAAGATATGGACTGCCAAATATGTACCAATCACTAGAAAAACATGTCTTTGATTAAAGCTGCAATTTTGATAGTGAAGTAGGTTATTCTTGAGGTTTAAACGTAGTCATTTATTGTTAATTAAAATATGCCACAACGGCCAATATTTGAATTAAATGTTACTAGTAGTAAGTAGTTAACCGTATGACTCCCGGCTAAGAATAGGACCCTCCCATCTCTTCCAATGGGGGTCGCAAAGAACAACTAAGGGACTTCAACCGGAGGATGGACGGTAGCGTCCTGTCCGAGCATTGCAACACACCTGCAACCTGCAACCACACTGCGATCGCCAACCCGCCTATCAAGGGTGGCGATTATGGCAAACCCCCCGAAATGATCTACACACCCAAAAAATGACCTCTAGTCCCTGGCGGCCCTGCTATTCCTGGCTCCGGTAGCAGTCATGGTAACGGCGGGGAGGGGGGGTGCCAGGTAGATGCCAGGCTACCAACCCAACTACCTTTGGGCCTGGCAACTTAATACACGCGTACACTGAGGACTGACGATAAGCTCACAAACCTCGAAGAAGGATTAAGGTTATGGTGGGATATCGTAGGTTTACGTTCGATGCTCCTTAAAGCCGGAAACGTGCTCCATTTCCGGGAGGGCAACCAACTGTTCTATTCATTTATTTATTTACACTTATAGTACACCAAAACCAATGGTTGTATCGGGTTTCTCGTCCACAGGTCCCTCATTAACATAGTGGTCCAGATCGTGAGCATTTTGACAAGGGTAGCATACTCAATGTTCGATGAAAGTCATACAGGTATACGCGCAGACCGCGGAACACTGTAAGGACGAGGTAGAGACTATGTATGAGAAGATCTCTACAGCCATGTATAGCACCAGAACTCATTATACCGGCGTTGCGGAGAAATTCAACGCGAAACTAAGCGAACGAAGCGACGGTGAGCTAAGAGTGGTGCAATTTGGATACGGAGAAAGAGATTCACGTAGTCATATGCTGGCCGATTATATGGAGAAGGACTCCTCCTTTTTCAAAAACTGAAAACAGCGGAAGCGGACATGATTACATTCCAATGGCGTTACTAAGAACGAGATCGACTTCATCATGTCGACGAGAAGGAACATATTTAATGATGTCTCTGTGGTTAAGTCAGTAAAAACGAGAAACTATCACCGAATGGTAAGAGGCACATTGAATGTAAAATAAAACCGGCCAAGTGCGAGTTGAACTCGCGTGGAGAGGTTCCGTACAATGCCAAAGTCAAATACAAAATATCACATTTGAAATCCTCACAGTAAGATGCGAGTTATTTTTTTTTATTATTAAAAATTTGATTGTGTTTGGCTGCACCTCACCTGATGGTAAGTGCCGATGCAGCCGAGGATGTAACACGCAAGCTCCAAAAGTGCCTATCTCGTCTTGAAGATTCCTATAGCCCCTATGTACATTTCACGCGGAGCTACAGATAAGCCAAAGGGAATGACTTGGTATAATTTAATGTTGGTCAAAGTGTTCACCGCTTGTTCCCATTTTAACAAACCACTATTAGTAGTTAATGTTTAATTAGGTTGCATTAACACCCCAGCAGAATACAGTTACCAAGAACATCTCACAAAGTGGAATTCATGTTTAATCTTATCACAGGTTAATTGACACAAAGCACAGTCATTGCCCAGATGGGTTTGACTATAAGTAACATCAATTAATCTTTAATCATGTTAGTGTTATAAAAGATAAAGTGCGGATGCGATCTGTTTATTTAATTGCCCAAACGCCTATTTTTGACCGACTTCAAACAATAAGGAGGTTCTCAATTTGTCAGAATCTTTTATTTTCTTAACGGCTGAAAAACTGCGGCTGAAATTCGGTGAACAGATAGCTCTTATATTTACGGATTCCTAAAACTTCCAGTTAATTTATTTTGTATACGTGTACTTATAATACGGAAACCGTCGAGACATGAGGCCATACTTTAGAGCGATCTCTTGTTGTAGGATCCTGGCTGCTCGGTTGTGCCTGTGCAAATACTCAGTGTGGGCAAGCATGAACCAACCGGAGGTTATATGACGCAGGGTTTCCCCTGGTTAGCGGCAAAACCGACAAACGTCGAAGGGGCCGTCTTTTGTTATGAACCTCCTATAGATGTTAGTCTTGACCACCTTATTATTATTATTTCAAACTAAAAAAAATCTACTTTGCTCTCTTGGAACAAGTGAAAGTGACTCAGTGTTGCCATCCGTACGAGGTTTCTCGTACAAGTACGAGATTTAGGGGTCCCGGTACGAGGTACGAGGTCACATTCATCCTCGTACGATATTGTACGAGATTCGTTGTTACAAACTTTAAATTGAATTCGTCGATAAAAGTTATGTTTTGGAACGCACCTTCTGAAGCGAGATACACTGCCGCTTTCACTGAGAGTTATATGCAGCATTGTACATCGTTTTCCGGCAATCGTTCGATGCTTGCTGCTTGGGAATTCCCTCAACATTAGACTTTGCGAAGTTGGTAGCAATGAGTATGTATGCACACGATACACATACATTCATTCTTTTTCAAACTTTCAAAACAAACTACTTGTAATGTAATTTTTAATTACTACTGTAAATTAATTTTCTAATATATTTTGATTATGTTTGTGCAATGCGTATAAAATTAAAGAAAATACGTTTCGTTTTAATATGTCTATGCCTTCGATTAATTAAATTATTATTTCTTTCACAATTAAAATAAATGATTGAATTCATATAGTGTGGTTTAATGGTGTACGAGGTTGTGTTGCCAAAATACGAGATTTTCGACCATGTCTGTACGAGGACAAGCCGTCGACGTCTGGCAACCCCTGTGACTGGAGTACCTCCAGTAGAAGCACAATTATTCACTCACTCGTGCATTTGTTCACTTGCTGATCATCAAAAAGATAGACCACTTCCAGGTGACTAAGGAAGTTCACATTCGGCGCAGAGACAGGTAACGGGTAGTTTAAAATAGAAAAATCGGCCAAGTAAGACTTTGGTCACACAAACAAGATTCCGTACCAAAACTTTCACTACCAACAGAACAAGACCTCTCAGTAAATACTGTGCTCTAGGTAAATAGGGCTTATACTGGACTTTAAAATTTAATTTTTCATGTGAGAACGGAAGAACTTTAGATTTTTTCACATTTTTCTGTAATCTATGCATTAAACCTCATATATACTGTGATTTGTTCAAGATGTAAGGCCCAGTAGTTTGGGAGATGAGAGTGGAATGTCAATTGTCGCCTATTTCCTTACATACCTTCAATACTATTTATTTCAAAACAAAAACAAAATTGAGTCTCTCGAGCTCTTTCATTTGACGTCACATGATGAAGTTTGTATTTTTTATAATTTATCCCCAAAAGTGGGCCTCATCTTTAAAATTAATTTATTTAAGTTACATGTTTGTTTTTGGGTCACCGACTTACATATGTGTACCAAATTTAAACTCAATCGGTCTAGCAGTTTCTGAGTAAATTGGCTGTTATAGACGGACTGACAGACACACGAGTGATCCTTTAATAGTTGATACCCCGTGGGCACACGTGCGCCTTTGTTATATTATTATTATTTTGTTCACTTTTTTTTAAAATGCAAATAAGAGTTTACGAACAAACAAACAAATAGCGTTCAACAATTGTATGGGCCCGTCATTTTCAAAGTAAGAGACAAATTGCACGAGTATATTTATAGGCTTATAATATAATAAGAAAAAAAAATCCAAAAAAATAAAAATATAAAGGTTAAAAAGAAAATACCTAACAAAATGAAATGAGATGAAACATTTTTGTACAAAAATTCGCCAAGTCTCGTTAGTCTCCCCTAAAAATATATGAGATCGAAGGTGGAGCCGAGCGCAAGCCTAGCGGTACTTTTTGAAAATCAATATTCAGCAAATTGCACCTTAGTTTTCTTTCAAACATACTGAGTAAATAATAAAACTTAAACCTATGATCAACACACTTTATGCATATTTGTGGGCTGGAACTTTATTTCATCTCATCATATCAGCCGAAAGACGTCCACTGCTGGACAAAGGCCTCCCCAAGGATTTCCACGACGACCGGTCCTGCGCTACCCGCATCCAGCGGTTTCCCGCGACCAGGTCGTCGTTCCACCGCGTGGGAGGCCTACCTTTGCTTCATCTTGCGGTGCGCGGAATTTCATCTTATTTATAAATAGACTTTTTCGACTTGGCAATCACGAAAATTGTCCCAAATAACTGTCGAAAAAGGCTCGAGAGTGCTTAAAATATGAGGAGGATGCATCTATGACAGCTGGAGAGAATTTACAAACAAATACATTTCGTGATCGCCAAGTCAGAAAATTCATATTTAATATTATAAATGTGTAAGTTTGTATGTATTGATGTATGTGTGGATGTTTGTTACTCCTTCACGCTTCACACACCGAACGGATCAGACGGATGAAACTTGACGTACATATAGGTTAGGTCTTCGAATAGGACAAAGGCTACTTCTTACCCGGTAAAATCTAAACTACGCGGGCGTAGTCACGGGTGGACGCTAGTATCTTTATAAATGAAATGCAATAAAGTTGTAGGCACCAAAAATGCATACAAAATATTGATCATTAGTTTAAGTACAATTATTTACTCAGAATGCTCAAAAGCGAAATACGGTGCAATTTGCTGAATATTGATTTTAATAAAATAAAAAATAAAAAAAAATAAAAATGTTTATTTTCTCCATATAGGTAATGTTATACACGACTATGGCTGGAGCCTCCTTTTAAGCTAAGACAAAGCCTGTGTCAGGAGGCACCGCTCTTCCTTATCTTTACATACTATAGAAACTATACCTAAGCTGATTATACAAAATCAATAAAAAACAAAAACAAAAAACAATAAAAACAAAACTTACAAATAATAATAATAATAATAATAAGGTATTAAAAAAAATTAAAACTATTTAGAATAAAATTAGGTGCGTGTACATGCGTGTGTTGTGTTGTGTGTGAGTGTGTGAGTGTGTGTGTGTGTGTGTGTGTGTGTGTGTGTGTGTGTGCATCATAATATGTCTTGGCCCTTTAAGTTTAATATAAGTAATTATATTTTGATCCCAGAGTCGTCGCGTAGGGAGACCGCTAAGTTGTGAAATTATTAGTATAACTAGCTGTCCTGGCGAACTACGTTCCACCTAACACTACACTATACTACCCTACCCTACCCTTCACTACACTACACTATCCTATCCTACCCTATACTACCCTACACTACACTACACTACCCTACCCTAACCTAACCTATCCTATCCTACCCTACACTACACTACACTATCCTACCCTACCCTACACTACCCTACACTACACTACCCTACCCTACCCTACATAAGAACGTTCTCCTGACAATAACGAACTCGACAAAAAAAGAATTAGCGAAAGCGGTCGAGCCGTTCACGCGTGATGCCGTGACCAAGGGAAATAGGGATTCATTTTTATATATATAGATTAGTTGTAGTAAAGTAAAACAGTTGTATTCCGTTTTTATTTTATATAATTTGAGGTCCCCAACGCGACGACTTTTAGATCAAAATATAATTACTGATATTAAACTTAAAGTGCCAAGACATGTTATTTTCTACTTTTTGCGGTTTTTTGTCGGGACTTTTTAAATTTTTAATTCACGTTTTATTTCATGCTTTTAAACTTTACGTTCCCAAAAATGATACCTTTGCTGTAGGTTGGTAAGGCGTTGGGTATCCTGCAGATACCAGGAGATGTTGCAGCATCAGGTCAAGGCTACTATGTTCTATCTAAAACCTATTCATTGAGACTATTTCATTGAGCCCAAATACGATTCATCTGCTGTAAGTTGTCGAGGAGTTGGGTATCCTGAAAATTCCCGAAGATGCTGCAGCATCAGGTCAAGGTTATCATGGTTTTACAATATTATTACAGTAACAGGGCACCAGATTTTGAATCGATTAGACCTGTATAAGTCGCACACCCCTTCATCACCTAGATTTTAGCTGATGATCCTCAAACGGCTGAACAGATCCTCATAAATTATAGCTCAGAACCACCTCGATCACGTGAGCTTTCAAACAAAAAAAACCGCATCAAAATCGGTCATCGTTTAAGAACTACGATGCCACAGACAGACACACAGAAACACAGATACACAAATACACGGATACACATGTTAAACTTATAACACCCATCTTTTTGCGTCGGAGGTTAAAACGTACTGCCAGACTCTACCTTAGATTTCATATATTTTTAAGGGAGACTCACGTGTGGTGGCGAAATTTTACATTAAAATATTTTTGATGGGATTAACTTATTGTCATGCTTCACTTACTTACTGTTTGTGCTATTGTCTTGCGGCGTCGTGTGGAGTCGGGATTGTGTACTAACTAAAAATAAACATTACACTTACCTAGTAGTAAAGAGTACGGTCAGGTATTCTACTTTATTAGACTTCATGAAAATTTACAAATAATAAGGTTGTATGAAAGGTAGCTTTTTAATTTTGTTTATACACGGAAATATAAATCCGTCGACCCTGACAAGAAATACTACTCCAGAGCAGTTTGTGTAATTAATAGCGTAGCATAGTGGTGGCGTATCTACTTCACACTTCACGGGGGCGAGAGCCTTCTCTGCGCCTGCGTCCGTGTGCATTGCGTTAGTTTAGTCAGGAACTGGATGGAAACTTACCAGTCGAGTTATGTACAGTGTACAAATGCTCGTGTCCCGTAAACCCGATGTACCGACAGCAGGCCTCGTCACTGGGGGGGCAGCGGGGCGCGGCTGGCCCGGGCGGCGTCGGCGCGGGCTCGAGCGGTGCCGGTGCAGCCGCCAGCGCAGCCACCAGCAGCAGCGGGAGCGCGCCCTGCATCACGCACTCGGGCGATGCACAGTTACGTGGCACTCGCGTTCATACGACAAGCCGCAAACGACAGTCTACCACTCGGAGCTTTCCACATGGACGTGCGGCGGCCACTGTAGCCAACCAGTTCACTTAGTTTCGCCGAGCGAGCCCCGGTGGGTGCACCGCTGGCGTGGCACCAGTCTCCTGCTCTCTCCGAGCTTGGAAACCAGACTTCGACGGCACTATACTGTAATGTATTAAAGCAATTATGTTTCACTGATGTAGGCATCGCCGGCGCACAGCACGGCACGGCGCACACGGAACACACGACCGGTCTGCGCACGCGCGTCGACTGATAATGGGATGGGTTTTCCTCATTTGCGGTCGCGTCGTCAGATATCTGTGTGTGGGGATTCCTCCTCCATGTGGCGCTCAGTAAGTACTTACGAGTAGGTGGTAGTTCACGAGGTTTATATGTGAGTTGCTACGTTGTTGCATATGTTTACCCGACTCGACTGCACCAGAAGGAGATATGTATATGTTTTTCGAATGTATGTATGTATATTTAATTATTTCTTTGGCACGCTCTGTCACCTGAACAGCACGATGTATTCGGGAGAGCGAGGTGACGACACCGCGACACCGCATTGTGTTGGTCCCGTGAGCGACGCACGAGTGGGCACATTTGTGCCCGACTGGCCAAAAGAAGGGTTAAGTTGTCATGCAGTCGGATATTTAATCCCTACTAGTATTATAAATGTGAAAATGTGTTTGTTTGTTACCTTTTAACACTTCAGCACCTCGACCGTTCTTCATGAAATTTGGTATGCAAGTAGCCTGTGTCACTGAAATACTGGCTCACGAGAGTGGACATGAGTTTTCTCCAGATCCTTCAGGAGCTACTCGTACATCAGGGTATTATGATTAGCAGTCTATGTCACGTCCCACCCCTTCAAACAATTCTATACAAAAAAACACTTCAACCCGTTGCTGTGTTCTGACGCCGCGTGCGCGAGCGTAGAAATGAGATTTTTTCCCAGATGTCAGGATATGCTAATTAGTAATTCATGGCATTTACCTTTAAATAATTGAGAGTCTGTGAAGCGTATGCGACCGAGCATGGGCTTATATATAATTAAAAAAAACGGAATACATGGTCTTTGGGGCCGCCGGTAAATATCCAAAACACGCACTAAATATTACTCTAAATGGCATGAACATAAAACGTGTCACAAAGTTTAAATATCTTGGGCATATCATTGCTGACGATCTTAAACATCGTCACTTACCATCAGGTGAGAAGTTGTCAAGGGTTTACCAATTGTGAAAAAAAAGAAAAAAAAAGATGATGCTGATATAGAAAGGGAGCTATGGAGCCGCTATGGAGGCGCCTTGGCGGAGGGTGATCACGGAAACTAGTGGCTCATTTCCTTATCGTCCTCGGCATATGTCTTTATTCATGTCTTTATTATTTCTTATTCTTTATATATATAAATCTTCTGTCCGTGTGTTAGTCATTGAACTCCTCCTAAACGGCTGATCCGATTTTGATGAAATTTTTTGTGTGTATTCCAGGGGGTTTGAGAATGGTTTAGATTCACAAATCAGCCCGGTAGATGGCGCTGTTAGTGTAGGGTGGAACGAAGTTCGCCGGGACAGCTAGTGTTTCTATATTATTTTTATTGTAACTAACCTACTATACGTTTTACTAACATACTATGGATCGCAGTTATCTGAAATAAACAATTTAATTTTTAATTTACCACTCCCTCAACTATCCCTGCGCAAAAAATATATTAGGTACCTATACATATTAGAACCTATATAACTAGAACTTATACATATAAAAAAGAGGAAAGTCTTTTTTTATTATTCGTCATAAATCGAATACTTACTATACATATGAAGCCCTTTCATACGTTTAACTCAATTCAAAATTTGGACAGCCCTTCCTTGCCTAATTGATTACGTAGGTACGTTAAATAAAGACTATATTTCTTTATGATTTTATTCCAAATGTATAGTTTTCAAAATTATTCCTAAGCCTGTAGTATAAGAAGGTTTTAATTGCAAAATATCATAGTTCTCGGTCAACGGGAAATACTCTTTGAATTTTGAATCTCTTGAAAGTGTCGAAATATAAGTTTCTTTTTATAAAAAGTAGCCTAGGTCCTTTCCAGTAACACAGGATACCTGCATGCCAAATTTCATCAAGATTGATTCATAGCGTGAAAAGTTCACAAACAAGCGAACAAACACATTTTCACATTTATAATTCTACTAAATTTTGCCAGCGGCTTCGCTAGCGTGAACATAGTTTTTATGACTGTCTTCGAGGGTACGCTGTGCGCGAGCCGCAAGCAGCTTGCGAGCGTGGAAAAAAAAAGCCTATATGTTAATCCATGTCCTTGTCTGTCAACCTACCAAATTTCAGCCAGATACGTTCAGTAGTTTTTGCGTGAAAGAGTAACAAACATCCATATATACATCCATAAACGAAGTAACTAGTAACTCATCTGTGTCCGTACATACAAACTTCGCGTTTATAATATTACAATAAGTAATATTTACCAATTGTGAATTAAAAAAAAAAGTAAGGAAGTAAGGATTTATTTAACTTAAATTAAGAAAGGAAAAAAAATATTATATTAAAAAAACTATGTTATCCCAAAAAAAACGTAAATTTGGAAGGAAGCCGAACTCAAAATAAAAATAAACCAGCCGAGTGCCAGTCGGAATAGCGCAAAGTAGGGTACCGTTGTCTTTTAAAAAAAATAAATGTATGTTAATTAAACAAAATTACATCTTCAGTTCGTAATAGAACATTTTGTATAGAAAATCGGTTATATTTTTACAAATTCAACTGCACACCTTAAATTGGTCGACTATTACTCCTAAGAAAGCCTACTTAGGCGTGATAGCTTTCCTTTTAAATTGATTAAATATCCTTCTATTTACAATTTTTCAGATAGCGATTTAGTGGGGGGTGGAGAGGATACTTGGCTATGTCGGCGTAATTAATATCATATATACCCATGTCAAATTACAGCTTTATAGTACTGATAGTCTCTGAGCTAGGCCACGGACAGTCATATAGACAGACACACATGGCGAAACTATTAGGGTTCCTTGTTGACTTCGGAACACTAAAAAACGACTTTCATCGCAACAACTGTGTACAATTTTGCACTATTATTTTTGTTTTTGTTAATTTTCTATAAAAGTACTGCATCGATTTTGATAAAATTTATATGGAACCAACTAGGAAGCATACCATATTGAAAAAAAAAAAGAATAACGAAAATTGGTTTACAACTTGCGAAGATATCGACACAAAAAAACATACAGTCAAAATCTCCAAACATCTCCAAAAAGGAAGAGGTTCTCAATTCGACTTTATGTTTTTTTTGTATGTTTTACACGCTTTATCTTCGCAGGTTGTGAACTGATTTTCATGGTTCTGTTTTTATTCGATAGAGTATGCTCCCGAGTTGGTCTTTCATATAAATTTTATCAAAATCGGTAGTACTTTATTAGAAAATTAACAAAAACCAAAAATTATAATGCAAAATTGTACTAAGTTGTTGCAATGGAATTCGGTTTTATAACGTGTAGTGCTTTCAGTAATTGGAATTCAGTTAAAAATGAGATTTCTATTCATTACCATTCAATTAATAAAAAATATTTCATTAAATAATCAACTGATTAATACTTTGAGGGGAGTTCAATAGCTGTTTGCTTCCCGAGTAGGAGAGCTGACTAATTATTGAACCAGGCACTTGTACTGAGTACTGACGCAGGTACTTATACAGAACTGGCTTTTGTCCGCGGCTTCGCCCGCGTGGACGTCGTTTTAATGAGCGTGGTCATGAGTTTTCTCCAGATCCTTTAGGAACTATCTCAGGGTATTCTGAATAGTAGTCTATGTCACTTCCCACCCCCTCAACTAACTCTATACCAAAAATCATTTTAATCCGTTGCTCCGTTGCGACGCCGACGTGCGCGAGCGCAGAAATGAGTTTGCCCCAGAACCCTCGGGAACTATGTCAGGATAGATATTTAAATAAGTAAATTATGTCAGTCATTACCCACCTCCTCAACCATTTCTTAACAAAAAATAACAACAATCCATTGTTCCTTTGCGATGTTAAAGAAATTAACCAAAAAAAGAGAATTTTTCAGTTTCCTCAGGAATTGCATAGGAAGGACTACGTTATTTTCACGAGATAAAAAGTAGCCTATGTCCTTCCCCGTGACACAAACTACCAGCATGCCAAATTTCATCAAGATTGGTAGAGGTGTTGAGGCGTGAAAAGGTAACAAACAAAAAAACACATTTATAATATTAGTAAGGACTAGCTGTTGCCCGCGACTTCATCCGCGTGTACGTGATTTAACACGCGGTTAACTGTTAGGACAGCAAAAAATAAATAAAACAAAAATACCAAGTTTGGATTAATGCGTAAATCGTAGATAAAAAGAAAATGTGAACGATTGGTTACAGATTATTTTCTAACTTAACCTGGCCGGTGATTGAACCCGGATCCCTGCAGGCCAAAGGTACTTGCGGTACCATAAATGACCACTGTGCCACAGAGGTCGTTTGATCGACACGATCAGCAAAAATAAAACCGGCCAAGTGCGAGTCGGACTCGCGCACGAAGGGTTCCGTACCATATGTAGCTAGTACCTTATAATGCCTCTTTATAGACAACGTTCGATGTGGTTTGGTTCGGAACATAAACAAACAGTTTGTTTGGTTGACTTACACGGGAGAAAGCCACATAGAGCTGACCGTGTGAGAATCAGCCGACGCTGAGGTCCACGCCGGCGACACGTACGAGTAGCGTCTGCCCTTGGGCTTTGTTTATAGTCATTGCGTAACACAAACTCACCGGGAACTGTACACGTTTGAAACGGAATGGGTAATTATTGGGAATCAGTGGAATTCGTGGTATAAAAACTCTTTCACCGACGCCACATCCCGCCAAAATCTCCGCTTCTATTATGTTACGCTGCAGAGAAGTAACTTTCAGTCTTGTCCCGTTGCATAATTTTGGGGAACTTAAATTTCTCAACAAAATAATTGGGACACCAATTTTTAAATTAATGTTGTGTGCTGGAATTCCAGGAGCGCTCAGAGAATTAAGAAATTCCACGGGATAATTGGTAGCGTCATCTTGCTCCATTACTCTGTTGATAGAAGTATACTCAACTACTTCTGCTTCAACATTGTTGAGTATATCCAAGTTGATTCTTGCGGCTTGGTAATTTCACGGAGTCACAATAATTGCTCTTTCGCAAAGCCATGAGTTCTCTTGATTTGTTTTTTGATTTTGTTCACCATACACGGAAGAGAGAAGTTCTTCAAGTTCAAGATAAAACAATTTGCCCTTCTTCTTCCGGATATGTCCCTTCGCCAATTTTCAGCAATAAATCAGAAAATTCCTGCGCATTTGTGTTGCCTCCCGTTCGCGCCCTCATGTTCACTGTTAAGTGCATCCTCGTGACGTGTCGCCAAAGGCTTGAGCTCTTTAAGCATGCTCTTATCCAAGTTACAAAGAAAACCATTTTTATTGACTAATCGTAGAGCTATATCAAAATCCGTATTTCCTAAGCCTAATAAGAAGAAAACAATTTTCATTTACCAAATCGCAAGGCTATATCAGTATCCGTATTGCCTAAGCCAAGCCATAGTCAATTTAGAAATCGGATCAATGTTATTTTCCAAGAAAAATACTGTAATCCGAAATTTTTAAGTAACTTCATAACTTTCGATTAATTTCAATAGCGCGTTCTAAAAACTAACAGCGCTATCTATTGAAAATTTGCCGTAAAGTATAGGGTAAAAAAAAGTCACCCACGTTAGAACTCGCAGAAAAATTCCGTAAGCGCGTTGTAAAAACGAACAGCGCCATCTAATATATTTTTAGAGAACGATTCTATGGTTAAGAATATAGAAATGAAAAATTCTTATTTTTAAAATAATATCTCGTTTTTTAATCGATTTGGGAAAGCCAGACGGTCGGTTTGAGATTTTCACAGGTTACTAAACCTGTTCAAGTTCAGCCGGCCAAGTGTGTGTCAGGCCACGCATTGAATAGAAATCCGTAGCAATTTTCTTTCCCGCTGAATTCCGTCACTTTTATAGGATTTATACCTTATATGATCGGTAATAAAAAGTATCAGCATAAGATCTATCTATACATATAATAAGTAAACAAGTTGTGTGTACTAAGATGTCCGAGTTACTATGGTTTTTTAACTATCCCACGGGAACCCTTTAATTTTCCGGAATAAAAAGTATATAAGATGTTGACCAGGGATATAAGGTATCACCATGCAAAATTTTATTGAAATCGGTCCAGCCATTTCGGAGATTAGCCCGTACAAACAGACAAACAGAAAAACAGACAGAGACACAAAAAAAATTAAAAAAAATCATTTTTTGGTATTTTCCCTCTTTTTACATCCCCCTGACTTGGGTTTAAGCATTTTTTTCTATTTACAGATATTCGACCTCTACAGTTTTATTATATGTGTATAGAATATAGATATAGATTATGCACCTACTACAGTTACGAGTATAGTCTGGCACAGCAGTGCATGCGTAAGAGTACATACTCGTACGTATGTGTTTGCCAGGCAGGCAGGCAGGCAGGCAGGCAGGACGGTACTCTGCGAGGGACGTTCGTCCTGCTCCGTGTCTCCGTGTCTCCGCGAGCGCTATCGTCGTCTCTCCTTAACCACCATCACTCTTCACTTCACAGGTATGGGTGCACAATTTTTTCATTACTATAGTTTTATAGGTACGGTTGATCACTGAGATGCGTGTATGTTTTTCTTGGTTTTGGCTGAAAAACAGTGTTGTGAGTACTTTGCGACCAGTAATATGCTGTTTACTCGTGTAAGGGGAGGTAGATAGGTTACAAGCGTCCTGAAAATGAAGCAAATAAAAAGATGCAAATTGGCTCTTTTTTTCTTAGTAGCATTCGGTGCAACGGGAGCGGACCACCTACAATAATATTGTGTGTGTAAATGGGTTCGATTTTCAAATGTTGTTTGTTTGTGCATATCTATGGTAATAATCTCTGTTTGCGACCCACAACATTCGTGCTGAGCCTGGACCACTTTCGCTAACCTGGCACCACTGACGCTGTTTCATCACTTTATTCATTCATTAATAATCTGTAACTATCTTTGTCACTTAGTTTTATTTCTTTGTTTATGTTATTATGTATTGTGCCTTTTTATGTTATTCTGTATTATACCTGTTTAAGAGAAAAAAAGTTGTTATCTATCTTTCTACATACTTACCTTTAACTTAAAATACAACATAAACGCCGTCCATTTCTTATAATTAACAGCAATGACAAACCTGATTTCTCGCTGTGGGCACAGTATTAAGATTATCGATTGGATTTTCCTTGTGCGCGCGCGCCGGGCGGCTGTGACCCCGATACATACATACACATGTAGTGTAGTGTGGCACAAAGTAGTGCCTACCTACTTTGTGATCGCGGTAAAAACTTGATAAACAGGCTCCTCCGTCCCTAAAATTAGCAACTCGATTAACGACGTTTCAAACAACAAACGAAATAGCTTAGAAATAAATTTCTTGTTAGCTCGTACTGCAACGTTGCTTGGTTTTTTATCCTTACTTAATATTATAAATGTGAAAATGTGTTTGTTTGTTTGTTACCTTTTTACGCTTCAACGCCTTGACCAATCTTGACGAAATTTGGCATGCAGGTAGCCTGTGTCACAGGAAAGGACATCGGCTACTTTTTATCCCGGGAAAATAGCATAATCTGATGCAGTTCCTGAGGGAACTAAAAAAATACTCGATGGTTCAGATTTTTTGCACAGAGATGGTTGAGTAGGTGGGAAACGACATAATTTACTAACCATCCTTAAAGACAGTCATAAAAACGATGTACACGCGGGCGGAGCTGCGGGAAAAAACAAGTTCATTATAAATAAAATAAGATATTGGAATATGCTAGATCGTATAGAACGACTTCAAACCAAATTTGTAAAGTTTCTCGACCTCCGTACTCGTAAATAAAAGAATTATAAGGAACGCTGTCACCATCACAATCTTCTTACATCTGATTCATATGTCTTTCTATACGACTTACTCAACTCTAATGTCAACTGTCCCACACTAGTATCACAAGTGCGCCTCAACACACCCGCCTAACGTACGCGTACCCGTCACATAGATGTGATGTATGTGCCCCTTTGTGGCACTAATTATTTCACTAATTAGTCCACGCTCCGACTAGCGCCCATCCAGCTCCAAAACCCCGAGAGCTTTCAGCTCGAGTTGCACGATCGCTTCGAATGCCTAGGAGACTGCGACAATGTGAACGATTGTAATGACAGGTTCGTGGAAATTGTCCAAACGGTCGGCGTTCAAACAGAACCAAAAAAAATCTCGGACTTCACCAGCAACCTAATGGAAGAAAGACGCAGATTGGTTTTGCAGTCCTCTCAAGACCCCACTCAATATCGGCAACTAAACAAGCAGATTTATAAGTCTCTAACTCGCAATTTGCGCCAGTACAATACAGATTGTATTAAAGAGGCGATTGAGAAGAACAAGGCTCAAAAGTGTTCGCGAGAGATCTTTCCTTTGGACAAAGCCAACTGACCAAGCTGAAGACTGAGGATGGCAGGATCATATCGTCTAAGACTGAATTGCTGGAAGAAGTTGAGAAGTTCTACGGACAATTGTACACGACCACACGTCTGCCTGTCAGCGATCTGGCTAAAGACCCAAGAGCTAGACTTACCCGATACTATACCGAAGATATCCTGGACGTTAGCCTGTACGAAATGAGAATGGCTCTTAAACAGCTCAAGAACAACAAGGCACCGGGTGATGATGGAATTACGGCTGAACTTCTGAAAGCAGGTGGAACACCGGTACTTAAAGCTCTTCAGAAATTATTTAATTCCGTTATACTTGAGGGATAAACGCCTAATGCATGGTACAGTTGTGGTCGTGCTTTTCTTCAAAAAGGGCGACAATACCCTGCTGAAGAATTACAGACCCCTCTCTCTGAGTCATGTCTACAAGCTGTTTTCGAAAGTAATTACGAATCGTCTCGCACGCAGGTTTGACGACTTCTAGCCTCCCAAACAAACCGGTTTCTGAAAAGGATTAAGTACCATAGACCACATACATACGCTGCGGCAGGTTATACAGAAGACCGAAGAGTACAATCAGCCACAATGCTTGGCGTTCGTGAACTATGAGAAAGCCTTCGATTCGGTCGAAACTTGGGCTGTGTTACAGTCCTTCCAGCGGTGCCAAATTGACTATCGATATATCGAAGTGCTGAAGTGTTTGTATGAAAACGCTACCATGTCGGTTCGCCTCTAGGATCAAAACTAGGAACGTATCCGACTGAAGCGAGGGGTGAGACCGGGAGACGTTACATCTACGAAACTGTTCACCGCCGCCCTGGAATATGTTTTTAAGCTTTAATTGAACTGGGGTGGACTCGGAATCAATATCAATGACGAATACTTCACCCACCTTCGATTCGCTGACGATATCGTGGTCATGGCTGAGACTATGGACGGCTTAGGTACAATGTTCGATGGCCCCAGTAGAGCCTCTCACCATGTGGGTCTTAGAATGAATATGGACAAGACGAACATTATGTCAAACGTCCGTGTCATACCTACTCCTCTGAAGGTTAGAGGCTCTACACTCGAAGTTGTTACCGAATATGTGTACCTGGGACAAACAGTCCAGTTAGGTAGGTCCAACTTCGAGAAAGAGATCAATCGTCGAATCCAACTCGGCTGGGCAGCGTTCGGGAAGTTTCGCAATATCTTTACGTCCCAGATACCGCAGTGTCTTAAGACCAAGGTCTTCTACCAGTGATGATACGGACTGAGTTATGGTTGCTTACTATGGGCCTTATAAGAAGGCTCAAGGTCACCCAAAGGGCAATGGAGCGTATGCCCGAAGTTTATCTGCGTGATCGAATCAGAAACGAGGAGATCCGTAGGAGAACCAAAGTAACCGACATAGCTCTCAGAATTGCTAAACTTAAGTGACAGTGGGCGGGGCACATTGCTCGTATAACAGATGACCGTTGGGGCAGTAAAGTTCTTGAGTGGCGACCCCGCACCGGAAAACGTAGTATAGGCAGCCCTTGTCCAGTAGTGGACGTTTTTCGGCTGATATACTAATAATGATAATGATACCAAGTTTGACGCTTGTATAACCGTATTTACGATAAATCAAAAACTATCAATTTTCGAAAAACTTCAAATTTATAGAAGCTTTGATTTGAAAATAATTTGATTATTTCGTATTATTTTCATTAAACCCTTTCATTTGATATCCATATCATGGGTTGTACGCAGTAGGTATGCTAATATCTCCGAGTCACGGGCTGGGGGAGCATAAGAAATAAATGATCCGCCATCTTTGGGAGTCCGCCATATTGGATTTAGAACAACGTCGCTTAGCTGTTCATGCATTGTTCTCCAAACTTAACGTGTGTGCAAAATTTCAGCTCAATACCAAAACCGGGAAGCGATTCGTATTTAGCTTGCAAGATTTGTACCAACTAACAGACAGAGTAACTAACACGGCAAGCTAAACCCAAAGCTTGAAAAACACGTTTCTTATATTTTAATTTTTCACCCACTGCGGTAAAATGAGGGTTATGTTTCTAATTTCGAATTCCTAGTGTCGTTAGATTAGTCTTGGTCCCGTGAGTGACATAGTGTTCGTTTTGACCCAGACCCAACTGCCATAGTGTTCGTTTTGACCCAGACCCAACTGTAATAGTGTTCGTTTTGACCCAGACCCAACTGACATATTGTTCGTTTTGACCCAGACCCAACTGACATATTGTTCGTTTTGACCCAGACCCAACTGACATATTGTTCGTTTTGACCCAGACCCAACTGGCTAAAAAGAGGGGTTAAGTTTTTATGCAGTCGGTTTAAAATAGTCAAGCCGCCAAGCCAGCAAAGCTTACTTTTTAAACATAAACGGAAATATATAAATAAAATTCTCGTGTCAAGTGTTAGTTCCCATACTCCTACGAAACGGCTGGACGGATTTCCATGAAATTTTCTGTGTATATTCGGTAGGTCTTAGAATAGGTCGTAATTTATTTTTCATTCGGAAATTTTAACGGTACCGGTAAAAAACGGGATTTGAGCGGGCAAAGCCGCGGGAAACAGCTAGTATAATATAAATGTATTTTAAAAACTTGCCAAGTTACACCAAGTAGTAGCACAGAACATAAACAAATCTTATAAGCAACTGAATACCGTTGTACATTCTCTCTTATTTGGATTCTCTATTATTTAACGTTTCATAGGTATGGCGCACCCCGGACACTTCATGCAACGGGCGAGAAATTACATTTTTAAAAACAAATGACGAAACAAATGAAATCACGGCGAAATTCTATGAGTTTGAGAACCAAACTTAAACCAATCTGTAGGTATCAACCTGGGAGACGAGGGGGTGAAATCGGAATCTAGAGAGCGGCAGGGAGTGTCCATACTGTATGTTAGTACTAATATATATACTTTGGCTATGATTTAGGAACCACATAGAACTTGGTACCTACCCATTTAGATTTTTGCTGTATCGAACTTGGCTCCCTTTCACATTGATGTTTTGTTGGGAGTTAACTTACACTGTTCGTATATGTAAGTTGTCCGCTTCACAATTTTTAAATTAAATTTGTTCTCGTTCCCGGTTTCCGTTTGAGCTTCAATGTTGCATACTTACACGTTCAGTTTAGATATTGAGGCATGGTTAGCTAAGTGACGTCATTTGAAATCCAAAATGGCGGACTCCCAAAGACGGCAGACCAGTTATTTTTTATGTACCGCTATGATATGGGTATCACATTAAAGGGTTTGCTGAGAAAATTCTGAAATAAATAAATAATTTTCAAATAATTTTTTTTAACAGTTATAGATAGATATGTTCCGGCTTGAGAATAAGATAGCCAGTTCCCCACAGCGCTGCGTCGGGGAATCTTGGTAAGCCCGCTTCCATCTTTGGCATTATAGTCACTTACCATCAAGTGAGATGATGACAAGGACTTACCAATTGTATTTTTTTTAATGAAATTAATTCTCATATTCCCTACATTTTGTCCATTTTAATGTACTCTATGCTTCACTGTATGAATTTTTTATGTGTATGTTCACCGATGACTCTGTCAGTTGTGGATTGATTTTTAAAATCCTTTTTTTATTTGAAATAATATAAGTACTCCCAAAGTGGTTCCATTGTCACCAAGTCAGGATCTGATGATGGAGGCCCAGGGAAATCGAGGGCAACCCTCAAATTTTATAGGCACGTATTATTCATGTATTTTCTATAGTTACTTAATTTATTTAAGTCTGTTATTCTTCATTTCATGTTGATGAGCTGATGATGGAAGGTACAACTTTTTAACGGTTAGGAGTTTGAGAATAGTTATTTAAATATTATACGTAGTTAGATAGACAGATAGATAAAACATCACAATTGATACACAAAAATAAAACAAAAAATAACAATAACTCTTATATCTATGCTTAAATGTAAAAAGGGGGTAGATACATAAAATTGTGGCGTAGCTGAGAACTGGCTCCGACTCAGCTACGCTGCAGGTACGAGTAGTGATGTGCCCACAGCGCGGGTAGTCTGCCGGCGGCGGCGGGGCACCGGGAGAACCGAGTGACGCAGGTTAGTACAGAACGATAGTTTTGTTTGTCACCAAGTCAGGATCTGGTGATGGGATCCCAGGGGGATCGAGGTCAACCTTCCAATTTTATAGGCACGTATTACGTGTTTCATCTATTTTCTGAAGATATATAAGTTTTTGCATCTGGTAGTCATCATTTCATATTGATAAGCTGATGATAGCAGGTATAACTCCTTAACGGTTAGGAGTTTGAGAATAATTATTTAAATATTATATGTAGATACCTAGGTACGTATAGACCGATACTTGTATTCTTCCAGGATATTTAGATGAGTGGTAGATGGAAGGTTGGACTCCTTAACTTTTATGCTGCTAAGATGATGATTGAAGCCACAGAAAAAAAGAAAGAAATGAAGTATATTAATGTTTTTATCTATCTATCTTTATTATTCGGCAAAAAAGGAAAAATAATTACAGTATTAGGACTTAATATAAATAAACTATAGCTAAAGATTAAGACTAAAAACTAAAATGAAATTTTGATGCCGAATAGGTCCAAAACTCAGCATTTTGTTGTGGTTGTATTACTAAATCCATAGCGCTGACATTCTGTCCGGGCCCACAGGAGGGGAGAAAAAGGAAAAGCGGTGGGCCTATGAACAAAGCGGCCTCACCAATCACATTGTAGGATTTAATTGGTGCTAAGGGGATCAATTAGTAAATACAATATTATTATGGTTAGAATGAGAGTAAAAGGTTTTAATTATTATAAGTTGTAATAAAAATAATAATAAGTTAGGTAGGTTTACGAAAAATAAATAAAAATGAATAAAAAAAATAACATATTAATATATAACTAGAAGGACGACGGACAACAGCTGGAGTAGTTTCATACGTCACACGAGATGGGCGGTACTTTTGGCCGGCTTTTTGTTCCTCAAGAGAAAACGTCCTAATCTTATGCTTGAAGCTGTGAACCGAGACGCACTCCCTTACAGCTGGAGGCAGGTCGTTCCAGATTTTACTCGCAGCGTATTTAAAGCTACCCCGGAAAGTAGTTGTTTTGTGCCGCGGAATGACCGGCAAATACGACGACGCTCGGGTACAGTATTTATTTGTGCTGGACCAAGTAAGTTTATCATAGAGATATTTTGGTTTTTACTTTTAACAATACCGAACAGTAGCACAGCTAAATGTTTGTAACGTCGGGATTTCACGTTGAGAACATTTGCACTATGAAGATACGGAGTGATGTGGCTTCTGCGTGGGATATCGATACAGAATCTAGTACATGCATTTTGTATACGCTGTGTTAAACGGATTGTCCTGTGTAGGAAGCGGGGGCCATACGCAACATCACCGTAGTTAAGTTTAGAAATAATGAAACTGTCTACAAGCAGCTGTCTGACTGACACGCTAAGGAACTCTCGTATCTGATAGATTATTTTCAGACGATAAAAGCATTTTTTAACAACACCACTATACTCGTGTGCTTCTCAAATCTCAGACTAGCGTCAAGAGTCAAACCAAGATCACGAGCAGTGGAAACATGTTCCATGTTCTATCTCTTCACCGGCTACTACTATGTCAGGGTGTTGAAACAAAACCTTTTGTACGAGGTGCTGCAGCTGGGACAGGACTCTGTATCGGTTACTGAAACACGTGCAGTAGGATTTGATGATTCTTATTGGCGAGTAGGTAGTTGAGTTTAACATAGGATTTATTTGATGACAAAACTTGTCTGAAATCTGACCATTTTTTTAAATAAATAATTTCCATTCAAAATAGATGATCCCTAACCTAGTCAAATAATATGCTAATTTTATGTCTATCAAACACCCACTAGCTTCTTAGCTTCTAGCTTCTTGGTACCCAAAATACGTGAACTGGTTGAGATAGATCAGTTGAGATAGATCAGTTGAGATAGATCAGTTGGTTGATGGTGACTGTACTTACAATCCGTGGATGACAGAACTTTGGGATTTTCCCTACGCTCAAAACAATATGTTTTTCTGTCAGATAACGACTGTAACACACACATTATATTAGTCATGTGAATTCCCGAACTAAAAATATGTAAACATAAAACTTTTTAGATAAGAGTGGTCGGCATAGGTACATCGCATTTATTAAGGAAAACCAGACTTCAATAACAAGAGATAAATAACTTACGTGGACATTTGATAGTTGTTTGAAAAACGGTCTTAAAAATATGCAATTTAAAAGTAAAAAGGACCCTAGGTCAGTCGGGCCAATGGAGAAAGAAAAGATAAGCGAGAGAGAGGACCTACTTGGAATCTGAAGATTGTCTGAAAATTTCATCGAAATCGGTCCAGCCGTTTTGGAGTCTATAAGGAACATTTTTTTTTCCTTCACATAGCACAGAGACTGGATTCAAGTGCTAATAACTACAGCCTCCCTGATATAATAAAAGGATTTGAATGTAAATCACATGTTAAACGCTCATAAGAATTAGAAATGATTTGAACGATTAAAAATTATTCAAAATGATTACAAATCAAATCATTTTTAATCCTTTTTAATGATTTTGTTTAATCAGGGCTGTGATTAAAATAACTAAAAAAGAGATTATAAGGTTTTCTTATTTGTTTACTTAGCTTAAGTAATAAAAATATGTATCGTTTATTTAAGTAAATAAACTTTAAACAAAAAAAAATGTTATGAGAAAGTGGTAGCCCTAGTTTTGATAAGCATTGCTATTTAAACGGAGACGGAGGGTCGAAATGATTCATATTGTTGCAACCATTCCGGTCAAATGGAGTCCCAAAAAAAAATATGTATCAATTGTGGCCGAGTGTACGATTTCAGCCCATTTTGGAGGTGGTGCAGAGACTGCGGAATAAATAAATTTATCGAGGAGAAGAAAAAAAAAAAAAAAAAGTGTTAATCTTCCGTTCACACATCATGAATTTCGTGTCTAACATTTTTTTTGGTGTTTGTCTAAACGTACTATCCTCATAGATAGCAGTGAGAAGCCAGTGCTGTCGTTAGCTGGTAAAGATATTGAGTAAGTTAGTATTCTCAAGAACCTGGAAGCTATTATCGATCCGACTCTGCAATGATCTGAGAACAACCGGACTATACGCTGTTATCGCCGATTCCGGGTACATCAATGTACAAGAGCTCTTTTCTTGTCCTTGGAGTTGCTTTCTGGAACTTTGTGCCACCTGCTGTTTCAACTGCTGCTTCCCTGGATGAATTCAAGACGATGCTACAACCACTTACTTGCTATTGAGCAAGCTAAGTCGCGAGTGCATAGTTTCTGGTGTGTGATGTGCTGGTAGGGCTGTCAAGTGTTATATGATACAATACTTTTTGTAAATCGTTTTGTTTCTGTTTTTTTAAATGCCATGAGTTTTATATTATTTTTGTCTTTATTTAAAAAAAAAAGGTTGAGCTAAAGCTTTTGTATTTTGTAATGATAAAGCCTACTCGAGGGTAAGCAGGCTAAAATCTTAAAATATTAAAAATTTTAAATACAGAACATAATTATAAAAAGCGTCTGATTATGGAATCTATGTAAATGGAGAGGCATCAAGATTTAATTAATAAAAGGAAAGATACAGAAACCATAGATAAGATCTACCATGATTTAATTAAATTAAAATAATCTTTAAAAAGTACCGTTGTTACACTTTCTTGGTTAATTAGTTGGAAATTTAAATTTGCGTTTGTATTCATGTAATTTCAAAATTTGTAATTGTAAGTGTCTTTTAAACTTTATGATTATATTTATGTAGTTCAAAATTGACAACCCTGGTTATCTGGGTAGGTGATTTGAATGACTGACTGTATAATTTGTAATATTACCAACTGTACATAAGACCAGTGTTAGCACACGGTTTTGGCTGTCAGTTGACCAATAATAAGATTTATGAACGCATTGTTCATGTGACTTTATAATTTCTTAATATTATAGTGTTTTTTAACTAACGTTAAGATAATTAAAGTTAATGAATTAATTAATTAAGTTACATAGTTGGACTCACATGAGTTTATTTATTTTAATATGGTTCCAAATTTAACGGACAAAACAGGTTATAAGTATTCACCGCTATAACCTGTCCTCAGAACATTTTTTTTTGTTTAAAGTTTATTTACTTAAATAAACGATACATATTTTTATTACTTAAGCTAAGTAAACAAATAAGAAAACCTTATAATCTCTTTTTTAGTTATTTTAATCACAGCCCTGATTAAACAAAATCATTAAAAAGGATTAAAAATGATTTGATTTGTAATCATTTTGAATAATTTTTAATCGTTCAAATCATTTCTAATTCTTATGAGCGTTTAACATGTGATTTACATTCAAATCCTTTTATTATATCAGGGAGGCTGTAGTTATTAGCACTTGAATCCAGTCTATCTCTGTGCTATGTGAAGGAAAAAAAATGTTCCTTATAGACTCCAAAACGGCTGGACCGATTTCGATGAAATTTTCAGACAATCTTCAGATTCCAAGACGGTCCTCTCTCTCTCTTATCTTTTCTTTCTCAATTGGCCCGACTGACCTAGGGTGCACGGAGAAAAAAATATCGTCAGAATAACTATTCAAAGTTTATAGTTAAATTAGTTAAAAGACGTATCGTTAATATAGCCAACTGTTTCGTCAAACTAAGGATCTGTATCGCTGAATTGGCTATACAGATCCTCAATTCTAGAAAACAGTTGACTACATCAACGATACGTCATTTAACTAATTTAACTATAACTTTGAATAGTTATTCTGACTATATTTTTTTCTCCGTGTGCTTTTTATATTAATAATATGTATGTTGCAGTCGTTATCTAACAGGACAAAGTATTATTTTGAGAGTAGGGAAATTCCGACGGAAGTACGGTACTGCTATTGGTATCTGGCAATTGCATGACACCACCTCGTGGTCAAATAATATAAGTAAAATAGTCTTTTTCTTTCTAATTTAGAGGTAAGGGTTAATTTTAAGGGTCTTAGGAAATGAAAATGTAAAAAAAAATACATAAAAGTTATGCAAATTTAAAATATGCGACATTAATACCGTAGATAAGTTTATATAGTTCAGGATCGTGTATAAAGATATGCATAGAGCTACTGTTTCGTAATTAATGTTTTACTTAAGAAGAAATAGGTCATAGATATAATTATAGAGTAATTTAGGTTTCTTCTTTGTTTGCTAGTGAAAACTGCCAATGTTTTTATGTTATTATTTATTATCTCGAGTTGTAAAAAGATTTCTTTGTTTCTGAAACTTTATATGTGTAATTAGACATTATCTTCATTAAGTTTTTATAGAGTGTATAGACTTCATTTGTGACATTTGATGTGTATTTTCGTTCATTCTCTAAAAAGCTACAAAATTTGCGAACTAGTCACAGATTTGTAAGCTCTCAGATACCATAAAATTCACTATTTATCAACCATTATGATTCAGCATAGAACGATAGCCATCCAACACATTAAATGGTCATTCTTTAGCGCCTACATGTTTTAGAATATCAAAATCCACTGAATATATGTTATGAACCTGATGTGATGTCTTGTTTACGAAAATGCCATTACTCAGCCATAATAAATCATTTCGGATAACATCTGTGTTTCATTTAACGCTCCCTGTACAATTATAAACAGTGCGCATGGTTAAATTTTTTATAAGAATTTTCTAGTTGTTTTCTTCTAATCTTTTGATGCGCACTCACAGAAAATCTCGTCGAGTTTAGTTAAGTCCTTACTTTTGGATCCGAATAAATTCTGAGTAACGTTGTTACGCAGATAGCATTATCACTAAAAATAAAATTTAAAGTTTAAAAAACTAAAAACCGACGTAAAGAAGAACTTCTTTTTTTTGTCTATACGTACCT
The DNA here is from genome assembly GCA_947284805.1 of Coleophora flavipennella. Taxonomy (NCBI): domain Eukaryota; kingdom Metazoa; phylum Arthropoda; class Insecta; order Lepidoptera; family Coleophoridae; genus Coleophora; species Coleophora flavipennella. The sequence continues at coordinate 148,983 of OX369257.1, forward strand.
ATATAGGTATCTACGTATAATATTTATAGAACTATTCTCGAACTCCTAACCGTTAAGGAGTTGTACCTTCCATCATCAGCTTATCAACATGAGATGACGACTACTAGTTGCTAAAACTTAAATATCTTTAGAAAATATATTAAACACGTAATACGTGCCTATAAAATTTAAGGATTGCCCTTGATTTCCCTGGGATTCCATCATCAGATCCTGACTTGGTGACAATGGGTCTACCTGAGTGCACTCATTTGAATAAAAAAATAATTTTGAAAATCGGCCTACAATTGACAGAGTAATCGGTGAACATAAAAAATACATGCAGTGGAACATAGAAACTCGTCGTTTTTTGAAGTCGGTTAAAAAGAAATGCACTCAAAAGTGTGAAATAATATTTTATACATGAAATTCATCATCATCATTACAGCTCATATACGTCCCCACCGAGGGGCTCGAGCCTACCCTGAATCCATGAAATTAACAAACAATGATAAAATCAAAGGTAGGTACGAATCAAATTCGGGGCCTTACATTTTTTTTCAAGGTCGGTGTCAGCGCAGCGCAGCCATCGAATCCAAAACTGTGATAGGTAAGTAGCTGTGCGCTGGTACAGACCTCAAAAAAAATTGTAGGTTCCTAATTTGATCCTAAATTGATCGTACCTAACTTTGATTTCGTTATTGTTAGTTAATTTCGTGTAATCATATATATGCAGTAAAGTTCTCGAGTAGCGACCGCGCACCGGAAAACGTGACGTAGGCAGGCCTCCCACGCGGTGGACCGACGACCTGGTGAAGATCGCGGGAAGCCGATGGATGCGAGTAGCGCAGGACCGGTCGTCGTGGAAATCCTTGGGGGAGGCCTTTGTCCAGCAGTGGACGTTTTTCGGCTGATATGATGATGATGATTATTAATATATACGAATATTATATGCTTTTGAGTAAATTTCTTTTTGAAATCGGTTTTTAGTTTTTTTAATTTTAATTTTTTGGTTTAGCTATGTTTTAATGTTTCGCACACTTTCCATCCAGGTTCATTTCGTTAGGTCCAGGTATAATAATACAGTATGTGTCAAAGTTATATTTAAATATTTACAGTCTTTATTTAGAAGCTAATCTTATACACAAAATAAAATGATTTAATTACATAGGAGATTAATGTTTTACAAATAAATTTATTTTTAGTTATTTATTTTTTAAATAGAAATGAAAACTTAAAGTAGAAAATATAAATATTTGTTTGTATGAATGACAACACAGGTACACCAATATACACACTCGGCACTCTCCCACACATTACCCATACAATAATTCTAACTATACCATATTTACAATTTCTTTTAACTTTTTATAGAATAAAAAAATATTACGTACACGTTAGCGAGGAGAGAAGAGCAAAACTTTGTTTTACTAAAGTGTTACTAGCAGTGTAAGTGTTTCTGTTACTAGCAGTGTAAGTTTTTCTGTTACTACCAGTGTAAGTGTTTCTGTTACTGCCAGTGTAAGTGTTTCTGTTAATAGCAGTGTAAGTGTTTCTGTTACTGCCAGTGTAAGTGTTTCTGTTACTGCCAGTGTAAGTGTTTCTGTTACTAAGCAGGACGCAGCTCCGGAGCAACATATCAAGTTTCCTTCACTCTTCCGTGGTTTTTGCTCAGTTCTAAATGTAGAGGGCACAGATTGCACAGGATTATGTGCAATAGACTGTCCGTCCCTCTGCGTTCCATCCTACCACTACTTATTCATTATTTGCGACATTTACAATGAGACATTGTGTGATTAGGAAAGAAAGTTTTGTACTATCTTAATTTTGAAGTAAATTTTGTTCAATTACTTACAATAAAAAACAACTAATATTTACATACATTAGATCATAATTAGTAGAAAAAACAATATTTAATTAGCTACCTTACTATACATACTTATTCATCCAAGAATATTCTAGTTGTAACTCTACTGTTGTTACCGACGTGAGTATGTGCACTCATACACTCATACACATCGTGACATCGTGACATTTTGTACAATATGAGCACGCCACGCGCGGGCGCGGCCACAATAAAGATAAGTAAGAAGCGTACACGCACAGATTTCTCTTTTTGATGTTGTTGTTGTTGTTATGTTTGCTGTACAGGGTGTCCATTAATTACGCAAGGCGTTCTAAGAAAATATTGGCCTAGTGGGTGTCGGCCACGCGAAAACTTGGGTTCCGTTAAAAAAATATATACATACCTAGTAAGGTTACTTTTGCAGTCGGTTTATGACATAATATTTATAAAATGGAGTTTTTAAAAACTTTTCACGGATCCAGTAATATTTTATAGTTTGGTTGACTACTTCTCAAAAACTAGGCAAGTCTACTTAGCTGTGATATTTTTTTTGACAGTCATATTATTGTATGTCCTACTTGGGCCAAGTGAGGCCCTACAATAAACCACCCCATTTCTTTGTTAGGGTGTCGTAGCTTATATGGAGACCCTTCTAGTGTTTAGAACCCCAGTGCTTGTGAGCTACGGGAGCATTTGAACGATTCAGGCTTTACAAACGCAACGGTAGCGTTATGGATATAAATTCGTACCGCTACTCAGATTCAGATCAGTTTCGTTAGTACTAAAATATACGAGCAAAAGCGCAGCTTTGTGAGGGCTCCGATATTTTTTTACCTTGAAATATTTTTTAATAAAATTGTGTTTTAATTAACATGGGCTTCTACGGATAATTTATACGATAGTTAATAATTACTCATTAATATATTTTATTAAAACATAAAATTCCTCATACGGATTTACTCTTGTTTCGTACACTAAATAGCTATTTATGCAACTTTTGCATAATGAGGGGTATTTAACACGAGTGTGGTTTATGAAACGAGCGCAGCGAGTTTCATAAAAGTATACACGAGTGTTAAATACTAATTATGTACAGTTGCATACAATAGTTTATCTACACTCATACAACAAATTTAAATTAAAGACAAAATAAAGTAATCATTGTTTATTGTAATAATTATTGACATTTTGTATGGTACAATTATTAAAGGTTATATTTGCGGATGGAACCGATCCTTCTCGAGGTTGCGTTCCGAAACACGCTAGTGTGCTCAAATAGCAAGCATCTGCGTAAAAATTAAAAAAAAAAAACTTCATTTTGTTACAACTTTGCGATAACGAAATGAAATTTGTATGGATCCTTAGTCACGGCTCCATCGAAAGGTATATCATTTGCTTAGTGTTTCTGATAAGTAAATGAAGGATTTACGACATGAGTGTAGATAAATATATTAATACTACGAAAATTTAGTTATGGGTGGTATTGGGACATAGCCGATATTTGCATAAGTTGAATGAAAATAATTTTCAAATTGAAAACGTGGCTTTCTTCATAATTATACCTTTGAAATAATCTAAAGGTCCACTGACCAATTCATTTTCAACCCATAAATAAGAACGTGACAGAACATTAGAACGTGACAGAACATTAGAACGTGTCAGAACATTAGAACGTGACAGAAAATTAGAACGTAACAAATTTAGAACCAATAGATAAAATAATGAATGGTTCAAGTCGGTCCACTTAAAAGCTGTCTCACACACTGGTGCTATTCGATCTTAAGATACTCGCGAGTATATTAAGATAAAAACTTATAGCATAGCAAGGTATCAGACACGGGAGCTGTGCTATAAACGAAAACCCCACATTCTGTTACGAGTCTTGGAATGAGCGAGCTAATGGACTAACCATTACGCCACGCAGGCGATTAAAGACTCTTTTTAATCATGCTGTATATTATCTTAAGATAAATATCGCGAGCTCGCGCGATATCGCTCGGTATCTTAAGATAGACGGCGATGAAACATATATTATCTGCCCCGTGTGTGTACTCTCATTGATTTCTATGAAGAGCGATATTGTAAGATATCTGTTACGTTAAATGTATCTTATAGTATAGCGCCCGTGTGTGATAACCTTAATGTTTCTGCACTGGTCGATTAAACTAAAATCTTTATTTACAAGCAAGACATAACTAATTTCCCTTAGTAATCGAAGTCTCCAACGCAATGCACTCATAGCAGCATCCAAATTCACAATAATTTCTTCCATTCAACACATTCCTTAGGCTAATTAAAAAAATATCGGAAGTAATTGTTTTCAAATCGGAAACGGAACTAATTTAAATCAAAACAAATATTAGAGCGATGTGCATGATATCGCCCTCTCTCTCTCGCTCTCTATCTTTCACAAGTCACGACTCTGAATAGCGGAATGGTTGAAGGTGACTTTCTGTGAATTAATGCTAGTAAACCCTCGTGTAGCTCAGAGGTACTGGGGTTCTGAATATTGGAAGGGTTTCCGTATACGCAGTGTCGTAAGAGGCTACGTGTTGCGCCACCACAAGGCACGCTGCAATCGCCGACCTGCCAGCCAAGCGTGGCGATTAACCTAAACCCCTACTTGAAGTGCTATTGAAGAAACCTTTAAGAAGTAAAAAGCGTGGCGATTAACCTAAACCCCTACTTGAAGTGCTATTGAAGAAATCTCTAAGAAGTAAAAAGCGTGGTGATTAACCTAAACCCCTACTTGAAGTGCTATTGAAGACACCTCTAAGAATTAAAAAGCGTGGCGATTAACCTAAACCCCTACTTGAAGTGCTATTGAAGACACCTCTAAGAATTAAAAAGCGTGGCGATTAACCTAAACCCCTACTTGAAGTGCTATTGAAGACACCTCTAAGAATTAAAAAGCGTGGCGATTAACCTAAACCCCTACTTGAAGTGCTATTGAAGACACCTCTAAGAATTAAAAAGCGTGGCGATTAACCTAAAACCCCCACTTCGGGGATGATTATGTCCACTACTGGACATAATCATCCCCGAAGTGGGGGATGTTTATCATCATGTAAATGTTATATATCATCATCACATGCTAAGCACGCTGATTAGCATGTCCTACTCTTCCCAATACTTCGCAGATTTACTGAAATAGCGCTTTCATAGTAGTTAGTGGAGCTGCAGATGATACAAAACGAACATTTTAAAGCTAAATATTTCGCTTTTTTATCAAATTAATTACTTTTAGAAACCCTCAACACTATTGAACAAGACCCAACATAATGGGACACGCAAATAAAAAAATACACCTACACTTTATATTCAGTAGAAAAATAGTTTTCACATATTTTTGCGTGACATTTCTTCAATAGCACAAGAACATGAGCATTTACTTATTGATAGTACATAATATGTCAAGTTCGTGGACCCGAGTCGAACAGTTCATTTTACTTACTTAGCGGTCCCCCTACGCAATGACTCCTCGATCAAAGTTTACTACTTATATTAAACTTAAAGGGCCAATACATATATTATTTATTACTTCTTAGAGGTTTTTTTATATATTTACATAATATTTTGAGCGTACGTAATAGATGGACACCATCTTTAATCAAATCATAGCGTGAACCGCACCGGCGAACACTGCAGTATTGCTAAGTTAAAAAAAATATTGAGTAATTCCACTTGAAAAAGTTCCAAAATTCGGATCATTTTTAGCAATTAATGAAACTAAGGCAAATAAGAAGACTACAAAAATATTTTGTCAATTTTTATGCTTAAAATTCTTTTTGTCTGTCACACCTTTCACATAATTATACCTTCTATTAAAAGTGGTAAAGTCTACTAAAAGAGCCAAGAGCGCAGCGCAGCTGTGGAGTAGATCAGGCCTCCACTCGTCATTTACTAGCAATCAAGACAAGGGAGCAACCTGACGCAGGCGCGCTGGCGCGCAGGCGGCGCGGCGGCAGCGCGGCGTACTCTCGCGCGCGTTGACGTGGCGCGTGGCGTACTGCGTGCACTGCGACGTCACGCGCGCAGCTCGTTGTCCACGTCGAGGCGCCGGCGCACCCACTCGAGCACGGCCTCCTGCCACACAATTAGACGTCATTAGGATTGGTCCGATCCTCCTCTGCAGTCTCGTCCTGTCGAGTGCAGCTCTTTGGTGGGTGCGACACGAAGGGCTCAGGTGATGGAAAAGGAAGATGTGAAAGCTGATTTGCCCAGCGAAGATAAGTGAGAAGAGTTTTTTAAATTCAAACAGCTACAACTAAATTAAAACTAATAAAACAACTATTTGGGATAAATAACTTTCAAAGTAAGAGTGAATAGGCACTATTTGACTTTGCGTGTATCACCCTCGACTACATCGTCACTTACCATAAGGTGTGATGTAGTCAAACGCACTCAATTTTTCAATAAAAAAAATTAAGAAAATAGAATTACATAAAAGGAGATGCTGTTTCAAAGACAAGTCGCTAGCTAGGCGAGCTAGGCGAGCTAGGCGAGCTAGGCGAGGCAGCTTCATAAAGCAATTATATAACTTGTCTCAGTTCCGCGGAAGATGTCGCTGAACTCTTTATAGTTAGAAATGCTCATCATCATATCAGCCGAAAATCGTCCACTGCTAGACAAAGGCCTCCACCAAGGATATCTACGACGACCGGTCCTGCGCTGCCCGCATCCATCGGCTTCCCGCGATCTTCACCAGGTCGTCGGTCCACCGCATGGGAGGCCTACCTACGCCACGTTTTCCGGTGCGCGGTCGCCACTCGAGAACTTTACTTCCCCATCGGCCATCTGTTCTACGAACTATGTGCCCTGCCCACTGCCACTTCAGTTTAGCGATTCTGTGAACGATGTCAGTTACTTTAGTTCTCCTGCGGATCTCCTCGTTTCTGATTCGATCTCGTAGAGAAACTCCGAGCATAGCACGCTCCATTGCCCTTTGGGTGACTTTGAGCCTTCTTATGAGGCCCATAGTAAGCGACCATGTCTCACTTCCGTAAGTCATCACTGGCAACACACACTGGTCAAAGACCTTAGTCTTGTGACACTGCGGTCTTTGGGACGTGAAGATATTGCGAAGCTTCCCGAACGCTGCCCAGCCGAGTTGGATTCATCGAATGATCTCTTTCTTGAAGTTGGACCTACCTAGCTGGACTGTTTGCCCCAGGTATACATATTCGTCAACAACTTCCAGTGTAGAGTCTCCAACCTTAAGAAGGGTGGGTGCGAAACGGTCATTATTTTCGTCTTGTCCATGTTCATTTTAAGACCCACTTGTTGAGAGACTTTACTGAGGCCATCGAGCATTGTTCTTAGGTCTTCCATAGTCTTAGCCATGACCAAGATATCGTCAGCGAATCGGAGGTGGGTTACGTACTCGCCTTTGATATTCATGCCGAGTCCACCCCAGTCCAGAAGCTTAAAAACATCTTCCAGGGTGGTGGTGAACAGTTTCGGAGATATAACGTCTCCCTGTCTCACCCCTCGCTGCAACTGGATAGGTTTCGAGTTCTGATCCTAGAGGCGAACCGACATGGTGGCGTTTTCATACAGACACTTCAACACCTCGATGTATCGATGGTCAATTTGGCACCTCTGGAGAGACTGCAGCACAGCCCAGGTTTCGACTGAATCAAAGGCTTTCTCATAGTCCACAAATGCCAAGCATAGTGGCTGATTGTACTCTTCGGTCTTCTGTATAATCTGCCGCAGCGTATGTATGTGGTCTATGGTACCAAAGCCTTTTCGAAAACCGGATTGTTCGGGAGGCTGGAAGTCGTCAAACCAGCGTGCGAGAAGATTCGTAATGACTCTAGAAAACAGCTTGTAGACATGGCTCAGAAGTGAGATGGGTCTGTAGTTATTCAGCAGGGTTTGGTCACCCTTTTTGAAGAAAAGCACAACCACATTTCTGTGCCGTGACTTAGGCGTTTGTTCCTCGAGTATAACGGAATTAAATAACTTCTGAAGAGCTTTTAGTACCGGTGATCCCCCTGCTTTCAGAAGTTCAGCCGTAATTCCATCATCACCAGGTGCCTTGTTGTTCTTGAGATGTTTGAGAGTCATTCTAATTTCGTACAGGCTGACGTCCGGGATATCTTCGGTATAGTGTCGGGTTAGTCTGGCTCTTGGGTCTTCAGCCAGATCGCTGACAGGCAAACGTGTGGTCTTGTACAATTGTCCATAGAACTTCTCAACTTCTTCCAGCAACTCAGTCTTATACGATATGGTCCTGCCATCCTCAGTCTTCAGCTTGGTCAGTTGGCTTTGTCCAACACACAGATCTCTCGCTTCTTTAATACAATTTGTATTTTAATAGCTTAAATCGCGAGTCAGGGACTTAGGGATCTGCCTGTTTAAATGCCGATACTGAGAAGCGTCTTCACAGGACTGCAAAACCAATCTGCGTCTTTCGTCCATGAGGTTGCTGGTGAAGTCAGAGATTTTTTGGTTCTGTTTGAACGGCGAGTTTTGAAAATCTTAGACCCGACCGTTTGGACAATTTCCACGAACCTGTCATTATAATCGTCCACATTCTCGCAGTCTCCTAGGCATTCGAAACGATTGTGTAACTCGAGCTGAAAGCTCTCGGGTTTTGGAGCTGGATGGGCTCCGGTCGGAGCGTAGACTTCATCAGTCGACGTCTTTCTAGCTTGGTCTTTAGATTCAATGTGCCGCTTACCATCCGGTGATCGCTTCCTGTTTTGACTGAATTGATCACGGAGACATCATTGAATATTTGCCTCCTTGTCAACAAGATGAGTCTATCTTGTTCTTAGAAATGCTCATATCCAATAAACATTTAAAGTCGCTGTAATAAAAGATGCAAGAAAGCCGTTCTCGCTGGTATGGACACGTTACGCGCTGAAATGAAAATCATATGACAAGACAAATACGTTGACTATAGAGGAGGGGAAAAGAGGCAGAGGACGCCCGCTGCTGTATGTGAAGTGAACCGTCTCGAAGGACAGGCTGACGCAGGCTTAACGCCAGAAATGATTCAAAATCGCCAAGAGTGGCGAAAACGTATCAGGATCGCTGAACTCAGATAGGGAAGAAGCTATAAGATTTAATTATAAAACTGTGTCTCATTTAATTGCCAAGATACGAAAAAAATGATTCCTACTAAAGTCATCTTATTCATTAATTTTTTTGTTGTTTCAGGTAACTAAGACCCACATTATACACTAAAACTAATAGAGCTTTTCAATTCATACACACATAGAAATACATACCTACATATACATAGTGTTGGGGTTCGTGTCTTCGTATAGGTCGAGGTAATTCCAATAAATCGTATTTTTTTGATTTTAAACGTATATTAAATAATTAAAATGATATAACAGAATCTAATGCCGGTTGTATGCGCAGAGATCGAGTCGAGTCTGTAGGATTCTTTCACAGGCCTCTCATGTTTGTCTCCGCCCGTGGAGAGATGGCGCTAGCGTCAACATACCGCCCGCCTTGGAAGTTTCAACTTCCGAAGAATTTCGACGGTCTTCGTGCTGCACTGGTAGTGGGCAAATTTTGGAAAATGCGCGTCGAATCACTCCTGTCGCAGTACGAATTTCTGCTACCCTAGATACATTATCCTTGCCTGGGAACACACGTAGAATTCTACCCAAACGCCATCTTAGAGGGGGTAAATTTTCTTCCTTTACAAGGACGAGAGTGTTAGGTGTAAGGTCTTCCTTAAGGGTTTTCCACTTTGTCCTGCGCTGAAGCTCGGAAACGTACTCCATAGACCAGCGCTTCCAAAAATCTTGTCGTAGCTTCTCCACTCTATCATAGCGACTGAGACGATGATTTGGGACGTCCGAGAGGTCCTCGCTTGCTGGAGCGGTCAGAGGACGCCCGATCAGGAAATGAGCAGGAGTAAGGGGCGATAAGTCATCAGGATCTGAGGAAAGATTAGTCATCGGGCGGGAATTCAAGGCGGCTTCGATTGACGTCAACACCGTGTTGAATTCCTGGTAAGTTAAATGAGCATTACCTACAATTCGTCTAAGGTGATATTTACACGACTTGACCCCTGCCTCCCAGAGACCCCCAAAATGAGGAGCGTAAGGTGGAATAAAGCTGAATTTGATACCAGCCATCGCAGTCTCGTCAATGATTTTTTGTACATCGTTTTGTAGAAGCTTAGGGAATTCCTTCTCAGCACCTACTAGATTTTTCCCATTGTCGGAAAAGATTTCGAGTGGTTTCCCTCTGCGAGAAATAAATCGTTTTAACGCCAAAATATAGTCATTAGTGGAAAGACTAGTTACAAGTTCTAAATGTATGCATCTCGTCGCAAAACTGATAAACAAACAAATGTAGCCTTTCTCCAGCTTAGCACCCCTACCCTTACGGTTTAGTATGAACACTGGCCCGGCGTAATCTACACCTATACGAATAAAAGGAAAACCAGGTTCTAGGCGCTCTGATGGTAAGTTGCCCATAATCGGTGTTAAAGTTTTACCTTTTATACGCACACAGGTAGTGCATTGATGCACTGTCTTTCTTGCCAGATTTCTACCACCTAACGGCCACCAACACTCACGTATGGTAGAAAGAAGGAGCAGAGGGTTCGCATGAAGCAATCGTTTATGTTCATCTCTAAATAATAGCATAGTTAATCGATGCTTACCACACATTAATATAGGATGTTTCTTGTTGTAATGGAAGCTAGACGAGTTGTCCAGCCTTCCGCCTACACGTATCACTTTATGTTTGTCCAAAAATATGTTCAATCCTGAGATCTTATTGTTTTTAACGGTTTTATCACTCGCGTCGTTAATTAACTGTCGATATTCAGTGGGAAACGATTGGATTTGTGCTAGTCGTGTTAGTAAACACTGTGAGGCGGCTAACTCGTCAACAATTAGCGCACCGGTGCGTTTTTGAACGCCTCGGCGACCGCGACAGTTGTTTACGAATCGAAGTAAATATGCCCCCACTCGTTTTAACTTGTTAAAAGACGAGTACCTATCGAAGTCGAATAACACATCAAAATTAACGCAGGGCATGCTTATTACCTTGTTTTTTAATTCGGGTAAATTCTTTGGATCGATTTCAAAGCGATTGTTTTTCCAATCAGAGTTCCGTCCGTGTAAATAAACCGGGCCGTGCCACCACAAGTTATTGTTTACTAACGCATCGAGATAAAGGCCCCTAGACACTAAGTCGGCCGGGTTGTTCTTGCTATCAACGTGCAACCATACGGAATCGCCCGTCAATTCATTAATTTCCGTTACGCGGTTTTGCACGAATGTTTTTAGTAAATGCGGTGACATTCTTAACCAACCCATAATGATTGTGGAATCGGTCCAAAAATAGGTTGTATCGAATATAAATCGCGACGATTCGATGATAGACTTGTACAACATTGCACCAATCAAGGCTCCACAGAGCTCCAAACGTGGAACACTAATCGCCTTTATAGGAGCTACTTTGCTTTTTGCGCACAGTAGGTTGACAACGACCTCAGACTCATCATTATCATACGTACGTACGTATGCACAAGCCCCGTAGGCATCTTGAGATGCATCTGTAAATATATGCAGTTCGGTGTGGCCAGTGTATACGCTCCTTACGAATCGAGGTATTTTTATGTTAGGTAAGTACTGCAACTTATGTATAAACTGGTTCCATGATAGGGTGACGTCATGAGGTATCTGATCGTCCCAGTCGAGTTTACATAGCCATAATTTTTGCAACATAATTTTAGCAACTATTACTGCGGGAGCTAGGAGTCCTAACGGGTCGTAAACTTGAGAGAGAACCGAGAGCATCTCACGCTTAGTGACACCTGATGACACGTTATCGGTTTTCGTATTAAAATACAGTTCATTAGTATCATTTTGCCAGCCCAGCCCTAACGTTTTACTCTGCGTGTGCTCGCCGACGGACAGCTCCTTAGCGGTGGCTGTGGTAACGTCAAAGTTGAACGTCCACTTTCGCAAAGGAAAACAGCCAGACTTAAGCACACAGGATACCGTTTCGCATATTTTCAGGAGAGTCTCACGATCTTCGTGACCCGTGATTAAATCGTCTACATAAAAATCATCCTTGATGACATTAGCGATGACGTCATCATTACATTCTTGCGATAATTGGTTTATACAGCGAATGCTGAGGTACGGAGAAGATGCACAGCCGTACGACACCGTGTTCAGTTGGTAGACGTCAATCGGATCAGTATTATTTTCACAAAAAAGTATCAAAAGAAGATTTCTTTGATCCTTTTGTATTAAAATTTGTCGAAACATCTTTTCAACGTCGGCGCATGCTACGTATCTGTGTTGCCTGAAACGCAGTAGAATCGAGAATATGTTGTTTTGAAGAGCAGGCCCTATCAACTGTATATCGTTTAAAGATTTATTTGATGTAGTGGCAGCACTTGCATCAAATACCACGCGTAATTTTGTGGTGCTGCTTCTCTCTCGGAACACACCGTGGTGTGGAAGAAAGTAATGAGGCTGGCCGTACTCTTCTACCCGTGTCATGTGCCCTAAATCACGATATTCACGCATGAAATCTACGTACATCTTTTTATATTGAGGTAAACGGTCTAATTTACGCTCTAACGAGATAAAGCGCTTCCTTGCCATCATCAGTGAGTCACCGAGAGCATCAGCTGACTCCTTCATAGGCATGCGAACTGAGAACCTACCATCCTCTTCGCGCTTAGTCGTATTGGTAAAGACGTCTTCGCATTTTTGTTCGTCTACTGTTAAAATACGGTCGGACTTAGGTACGTCTTCTAGTTCCCAAAACATACGTAACTGGGTATCAATCGTTTGAGTGAAATTACAGTGAATTTTATCTGACTGTAATTTATTCGTATAAACAGGTCCCGAAACTAACCATCCTAACTTCGAATTTTGTAGGTAGGGCCCCTGTGATAATCGCATCTTATTATCCAATAACAGTTCCCAGAAAATATCCGCCCCTAACAGCAAGTCGATTTCTGAAGGCACGTGATATGTGGGATCAGCTAAAGGCATGTTATCTGGTATACGTATAGAACGGCTATCGATGTTTGTTGACGGCAAACTAGAAGTTATGCGCGGCAAAACAAAGCATTTAAATCTTTTGCAGTAATCGTTTACTTTTGATCGCATAGTTAAATCGCATGTGTGATTAGAGTGAGAGACCGATTGTCCTACACCTGTAATCTGAACAGTGGACTGTATTAAAGTCGAATTTAATCGTTTACAAAGTTTTTCTGTTATGAAACAATGCTGGCTGCCGTTATCGAGAAGCGCCCGCGCTGTGTGAAAAACATTGTTATTATCGGAGACCTCCACTAACGCAGTGGACAGTAGGACCGACTGATGCACTGGTGATGAGTGCGCGTCAACCAGCTGATCCGATTGCACGCTATAACTACTAGACACCGAATGCATAATTGTCGATGTAGTAGTGTGTGCCGCGTTTACACGATCCTTAGACTCGTACTGACTTGGTCGAGTAGCTAAAGAGGAGGGCACATCGCCGTTTTCGTTACTCTCAGTATAGAGTAAGGAATTATGTTTTCTTTGGCACTGCTTACAGGGCCCGAATATGCACTCAGCAACTGAGTGTCCCAAACGTAAACAGTTGCGACAAAGATTTTTATCTTCGACTAACTTGCACCTGTCCTTAACATGCAAGTTCAAGAAATAACTACATGTAAACAGAGCATGGTTACCGCTACACATTACGCATTGGGATGAGGCTCGCTTCATGTTATTAATTTTACTCGATTTAGTCGTAACATAGCTGTGGACATGATTAGTTTGCGGTTGAAAATAATGTTTTCTAGGCTCGTGAGAAACTTTATTTTCCGTGGAGGGTTTTGTGTACGAACCTTTGTTCTGACTAATCATTTCCAGCATGTCAGCGCGATTTCGTAGGAAAGTTAACAAATCATCAAGTTTTAAATTGTATTTAGAGCGATCACCCGACAAACCAGAAGCGATAGTACCTTTTTGATTTTCCCACTCGCGTTCCGTGGACGAATCAAGTTTAGACACTATTAAATACATAATTAACGTATCCCAAAATTCGGTAGGCTCGTTTAACGTTTTCAAAGCACGCAGATTACGCAGTACGGTATCTATTAGCTTTCTGATTTGCGAAGGTGATTCTTTGTTAAGGCTTTGCATCGAAAATAGGGACTTGACGTGATTGTGAACCAATAGCCTTTCGTTATGAAATCTAGACTCGAGTAGCTCCCAGGCGTGAGTGTAGTTAGTGGCAGTGAATTCGAGTGCACTGATAACCTGTGAGGCAGTACCAGTGACAGATGAGCGTAAATAGTGAAATTTTTCAATTGAATCAAGTTCAGCCCGCTTATGGATCATGGAAATGTAGGAGTTTCTGAACTCCAACCAGCGATCATAAGAACCATCAAAGGTAGGTAGTTTAATATCAGGCAATTTTATAGATTTTTTATTTATCGTAGGTTGCATACATACAGAACTGTTTAGATCTTTATCTTTTTCGTATAAACATTTAGCAATAGCCATGATCTTGTAGTATCTGTCTTCGAATTCTTCTCTATATTCCAAGTGGCTATCAAGATCAGGCTCATCTACCTGAAACTCAATTTTACTCTGGATTTCGTTGAATTGCTCAAAAATAGTGGTCGCAGTTTGCATCCGTAATTGAAATTCGACTTTTTGGGATTCGTTTAACGTTACCAACTCGTTTTTGGATACATATTTCTCAAAACCAGTTAATCGGCACTTTATAGTGCCGCGCTGCCTTTTAAGCTCATTAAGGTCTGATGTTTGCATCCCGGAAGGTTTTGTCTTAGGCACGCTTGGGTCTACGCTCATTTTGGGGTCTCAAAAGGAACACAAAGGGTACTCACGTAAAGGTCACCTTGAGCTTCTGAGTTGACGCGTAAATGAATTGACGCCGTAAACTGCACAACTGGTATTTACAATTGCACTGGAAAGCCAAAATCACAACACGGTATTAGACAACAATCGAAAGCACAGGAATCGGGATAGGAAGGAATGAAAACCTCTGACCGAATCTCGTAGTGTGGAACGTGGTAGGCGCGTCGTCGTCCCCCGGTCTCCCGGTCCCAGTCCAGCAAATCCGTCGCGAAGGACCAATGTTGGGGTTCGTGTCTTCGTATAGGTCGAGGTAATTCCAATAAATCGTATTTTTTTGATTTTAAACGTATATTAAATAATTAAAATGATATAACAGAATCTAATGCCGGTTGTATGCGCAGAGATCGAGTCGAGTCTGTAGGATTCTTTCACAGGCCTCTCATGTTTGTCTCCGCCCGTGGAGAGATGGCGCTAGCGTCAACACATAGAAATAAAATTTTAATTTACACTATAAAAATTATGGTGTTCGTGCAACATTAATTAGCATGCAAAGCTTGCGCTCACTTACGGTTACGTTGAGTTAGTACAGTAGTGTCCCAGTTCCACCACCACACCACAACCACTCCTACAGGGTGCACCGCACGTCACCAGTAACACGACCAGTATATGTTCCTTCTCGCTTTGTATGTGAACTCAATGGTAGTGCTACTAGTGAGGTGCGGCGGGGCGGCGGGGCGGCGGGGCGGCGGGGCGGCGGGGCGGCGGGGCGGCGAGCAGTGAGGGCGAGGCTAGTCGTGTGCGGCGGGCAGGTGCGCGTTGTCCGAGTAGTCGTCGTAGTCGCGCGCGCCCAGCTCGTCCTCGCGCTCGTACTCGTCCGGCGCCCCCTCCTCCTCCTCCTCGTCGTCCCCCTCGGCGGCGCCCCCGCCCTCGCCGGCGCCCCCCGTGGCGCCCTCGCGCGCCGGCAGCTGCGGCGCCGACTCCTGCCACAAGCGCACACTCACGCGCATGCACGACACCACCCCCACAACAACACAAATACATTACAGTTTTGTTAGTTAAGACCTGCCCTTGCACGTTACGTATGTACTGACTTGGTCAAGTATACCAACACCCAAGCATTGCAGCTAGTGTCTGTAGGTAACATTCTGTATAAGTTTATTTTTAGGCTTCCGCAGTCAGTGTATAGCTTCGTTATGTCCGTTTATCTGTCTCTCCGTCCGTCTGTCGGTATGTCCCAGCCGTTTCACTCAAAGAATATTACAGCTGCGTATGGTTTTACGTAATGGTTATACAAATCTGTGACGCCTATAAACATATATTATAGAATCATCATTTCAGACGTCTACTGCTGGACGAAAACCTTCCCAAGGATTTCCACAACGACCAAGCCTGCACTGCCCGCAACCAAATCGACGGTCCAGTGGATTTTTAGGGTACCTGACTTACATGTAAATTTGGGGTGATTTTTTTATTTACGTACCCCGTCGTGTAGGGTATCGCCACTGATTGGTGGTATTTATTTTTGTTAGAGGCTAGTGCTCCCTACTAGCTAAACCGCTATTTTAGGACATCTACTGGGCGTCTGTATTCCCCGATCCGTATAATTTAGGAATCTTTAAGTCGAGAGTGAATAGGTACTATTTGAGCTTACGTGTTACATCCTCGGCTTTATCGGCGCTTACCACCAGGTGAGGTGCAGCCAAAAGCACTCAAATTTTTTTATTAAAAAATCTTCAGAAATTGTTAACAGCAGAAAGTCAATTCAAAAGGAGAACTAGCCCGGCTGAGAAGGCTTTCTTAGTTCAGGAGCAACAGTCGGCCAACTTATGATGCGCATTTGGATTTATAAAAAGTTTTTATATTTTTCATAAAAAATGTTCTATTACCAATACGTGTAAAAATAATTTTGTTATTCAAAATATACATTTATTTTTTCAAAAAACTACGGCACCCTACTGTGCGTGATTCCAACTCGCACATAGTCATTTTTTTTAAAGAATACTAAACCCTATTACTAATAAAGTGAGTGTTGCAAGTTGTTACTCTGTTTGAAAGTTCCCGTCGCATCCACCGAGTGGTCGTGATTCTGAACGACTTGTTCAGGAAACTTTCACTTTTTTTTTCAGTCTTCTAAAACAAATCGATCAATTTCACGCCTGTTTTCTATGAATTCCAATTAGTTTTTTGGGATTTATTACTTACTAGCTTTTGCCCGCGGCTTCGCCCGCGTAGACATCGTTTTTCAGAGGGTACGCGGTGCGCGAGCCGCAAGCGGCTCGCGAGCGTGGACATGAATTTTCTCCAGATCCCTCGGCAACTATGTCAGGATATGCTTATTAGTAAATCGTGTCATTTCCCACCCCCTCAACCATCTTGGTGCAAAAAATCACAAAATCCATTGTTCCGTTGCCATGTTAATTAACCAAAAAAGAGTATACTTTCAGTTCCCTCGGGAATTGCATCGGTCTATGCTATTTTCACGGGATAATAAGTAGCCTATGTACTTCCTTGTTACACAGGCTACCTGCATGCCAAATTTCATTAAGATTGGTCAAGGCGTTGAAGCGTGAAAAGGTAACAAACAAACTAACAAACAAACACATTTTCACATTTATAATATTAGTAAGGGTATTACTTGGGGAAAGTTTTAAACGAGCAGAAGGGGAACTAATAGATTAAAGCCTTATAAAAAATGTTATTGATATAAATGTGGGATGTCTGGTACACCTTTATAAGAGTAAGCGCAGTTTGGAAGTTAACTCAGCTATTTTATTTGTTTGTTAAAATTACTTTACAGGATCTTTGATACATTCAGGATTCACCCGTACATTTTTTTCAAAAAGCCAAGAGCTCAAAATTTCCAAAAAAAGCTAGCATTTTGTAGAATGATGAATAAACATGAAAGACTTATATGCACCGGCAAGTAATGTATTAAAGAATCTGTCAATATTAGCGATTATAGTTTTGTTGTCAGGACAGAGCACCTTGTTGGGTCGCCATCCGCAGCCGGGCAGCGGCAGGCCGTCGGCGCCGAGCGGGCAGGGCGCGTCCAGCCCGGGGACGCCCTGCTCGCCTTTGTCGCCCTTGTCGCCTTTCCGCCCGCGTTTGCCCGCCGGCCCCTGCGCACCGAACCATAGTGTTCATAACACAAGATTCCCAATCGAGACAAATTTGTTCTTGCATAAATAGAAATATATATATAAATATGTTTATAAGTAGGACACATACATTATGGACAGTGCTTGTCTTGCTCGAGTCATACATCCAAATCAGTACGAGTTCAAACATGTTATTAATGGTATTTAATGACGACGTAGCAAGCTTCATATGAAAAGTAAAAACATAATCCCTGACAGGTTTTTGAAATATGAAAGTAATTTACTAGATACTTGTATAAAATCACTAAAATAAACATAGAACTCAAGCATTGCAATGAAATAAACCGCTAGAAGAAGACGGTGCTTACGAACATGCAGCACTTACAGATTCACCCTTGTATCCCTTGTCACCCTTAGGACCCTAAAGGACAACAAAACAGGTTTTCACAATCCAAATACATAATTTCCCAGAATTAGAAACAAAAACAAAACATCTAACCTCTTGTCCGGGAATTCCGTCGGTTCCCTGAAATGGAGTGTGAGTGGTATTAGTACGTAAGTAAATACTCTAGTTAATGATTGTGAGTGAGTGAGTGAAGCGAGTGAGACGTACAGGCAGTCCGGGGTCGCCGCGTTCGCCCTTGGAGCCCGGCTCGCCCTGCGCGCCCTGCACACAATAATAAGTGTAGTGTGTATATATTTTTAAAGTAATTAATTGTTGAGTAGTTGTTTGATGTAATATAAAATGAAGCAAGCTAGCTTCGCCGCGCGATTCTCACCTTCATGCCGTCGAGTCCGGGCGGGCCCTGCAATATAAGTGCACGGTGAGCGACGAGCGTGTCGGTAAGCTCCAAGTCGGCCTTTCAAAATAAACTAAACAGAAATGTAAGTGTACTTGAATATTCAAATAAATGCGATTTTTACATTTTTTTTTCGAATATAGTTTTTTAATTTCCATTATTCTTAGGCAAATAGCAAAGTTTTTTTTTATTAATTTTCATTTTTAATTTAATGCAGGAACTGTCACAGTTTTGTGCAGTTGAGAAAGTAAAGGCTACTCTAGATGATTTTCAAATGAAATCTCTCATGCTGAAGTATCTAGTGAATTGAAAATAGTTAATTGATTATATATTGATTTCAGTCAAGCATACCTAGATAAATATAAAGTACAACTAAGAACAAGAAATAGCACAGGTACTCACTGTAGCAAGGAGCACTTATAGCGGCGCGGGCGCAGTCGCCACACATCGGAGTGAGTGAGGGAGTGAAAGGCGGGTTGCACGGCATGCAATTCGTTTATTTTTGTTCAAAATAATTTATGAATAACAATAATTTTATGCTCTCCTGACGTATGGTACAAATGACAACTTTCATAAAAAAACTAAACGCCTTAATAATAATTTATGCTTACATCTAAATGCAAGAGGGACAGAAAGGAATATTTATTTATAAAAAGTGACAGAGTAGGTATATACTTATATTTTAAACAGATAGAGATTTTTAGGTCATCAAATAAGTGAATACATAAAGATTAAAGATTCAAAAGATATCAAGAAGCTTGTTGTCACACGTGACTTATGTTTAGATACTATTCGTTGAATAACGTTACTCAAGAAATCCATAACAATCAACTGACTTCTGACTACCTAGTGCCAATAACAAACGTCCAAAATTATCTTTTAATATCACCTAACTAGGCTGCGGTCCGACTTACAGTAATTGATTTGTACATCAGCAATTATTCCTGTATACACTAAAATACACCGAAGAGACGAGCTAAATGATTATTCACAATTCTCATGCATAACATTTTATATATTATGTAAATTGCGTATCAAAATAAACCTTAAGCAGTGGCAAGGTTTGTATGTATATCGGACAATAATAAGTACGGGTTGAAGTTCGGTGTATTTTAAACTACAAAAATCTTTGATTA
Organism: Coleophora flavipennella; assembly: GCA_947284805.1. NCBI lineage: Eukaryota > Metazoa > Arthropoda > Insecta > Lepidoptera > Coleophoridae > Coleophora > Coleophora flavipennella. Next base: position 168,660 of record OX369257.1, read on the forward strand.
TTTACATACCTACATCAAACATGTAATGAAAGTTAAGGAATGTTAAGAATATGATTGCAGTCGATACATATGTCGACCTTATAGAAAGAGGCGGACGCAGGGCATTGGCATGAGTTGGTGGGAAATACCTAGATTCAGATCACTGGCCGCACCCACTGAGTGTGAACTGTCACTGAGTTGTCCACTCACACTCCACTCAGCCACTGAGTGTCAACTGTCACTGAGTTGTCCACTCACACTCCACTCAGCCACTGAGTGTGAACTGTCACTGAGTTGTCCACTCACAATCCACTCAGCCACTGAGTGTGAACTATTACTGAGTTGTCCGCTCACACTCCACTCAGCCACTGAGTGTCAACTGTCACTGAGTTGTCCACTCACACTCCACTCAGCCACTGAGTGTCAACTGTCACTGAGTTGTCCACTCACACTCCACTCAGCCACTGAGTGTGAACTGTCACTGAGTTGTCCACTCACACTCCACTCAGTCACTGAGTGTGAACTGTCACTGAATTCTCCACTCACACTCCACTCAGCCACTGAGTGTGAACTGTCACTGAGGTGTCCACTCACACTCCACTCAGCCACTGAGTGTGAACTGCCACTGAGTTGTCCACTCACACTCTACTCAGCCACTGAGTGTGAACTGTCACTGAGTTGTCCACTCACACTCCACTCAGCCACTGAGTGTGAACTGTCACTGAGGTATCCACCCACACACCACTCAGCTACTGAGTGTGAACTGTCACTGAGGTGTCCACTCACACTCCACTCAGCCACTGAGTGTGAACTGTCACTGAATTGTCCACTCACACTCCACTCAGCCACTGAGTGTGAACTGTCACTGAGTTGTCCACTCACACTCCACTCAGCCACTGAGTGTGAACTGTCACTGAGTTGTCCACTCACGCTCCACTCAGCCACTGAGTGTGAACTGTCACTGAGGTGTCCACTCACACTCCACTCAGCCACTGAGTGTGAACTGTCACTGAGTTGTCCACTCACGCTCCACTCAGCCACTGAGTGTCATCTTTCATTGAGTTGTCCACTCACACTCCACTCAGCCACTGAGTGTGAACTGTCACTGAGGTATCCACCCACACACCACTCAGCTACTGAGTGTGAACTGTCACTGAGGTGTCCACTCACACTCCACTCAGCCACTGAGTGTAAACTGTCACTGAATTGTCCACTCACACTCCACTCAGCTACTGAGTGTGAACTGTCACTGAGTTGTCCACTCACACTCCACTCAGCCACTGAGTGTGAACTGTCACTGAGTTGTCCACTCACGCTCCACTCAGCCACTGAGTGTGAACTGTCACTGAGGTGTCCACTCACACTCCACTCAGCCACTGAGTGTGAACTGTCACTGAGTTGTCCACTCACACTCCACTCAGCCACTGAGTGTCAACTGTCACTGAGTTGTCCACTCACACTCCACTCAGCCACTGAGTGTGGACTGTCACTGAGTTGTCCACTCACAATCCACTCAGCCACTGAGTGTGAACTGTCACTGAGTTGTCCACTCACGCTCCACTCAGCCACTGAGTGTCATCTTTCATTGAGTTGTCCACTCACACTCCACTCAGCCACTGAGTGTGAACTGTCACTGAGGTATCCACCCACACACCACTCAGCTACTGAGTGTGAACTGTCACTGAGGTGTCCACTCACACTCCACTCAGCCACTGAGTGTAAACTGTCACTGAATTGTCCACTCACACTCCACTCAGCTACTGAGTGTGAACTGTCACTGAGTTGTCCACTCACACTCCACTCAGCCACTGAGTGTGAACTGTCACTGAGTTGTCCACTCACGCTCCACTCAGCCACTGAGTGTGAACTGTCACTGAGGTGTCCACTCACACTCCACTCAGCCACTGAGTGTGAACTGTCACTGAGTTGTCCACTCACACTCCACTCAGCCACTGAGTGTCAACTGTCACTGAGTTGTCCGCTCACACTCCACTCAGCCACTGAGTGTCAACTGTCACTGAGTTGTCCACTCACACTCCACTCAGCCACTGAGTGTGAACTATCACTGAGGTGTCCACTTACACTCCACTCAGCCACTGAGTGTGAACTGTCACTGAGGTGTCCACTCACACTCCACTCAGCCACTGAGTGTGAACTGTCACTGAGGTATCCACCCACACACCACTCAGCTACTGAGTGTGAACTGTCACTGAGGTGTCCACTCACACTTCACTCAGCCACTGAGTGTGAAGTGTCACTGAATTGTCCACTCACACTCCACTCAGCCACTGAGTGTGAACTGTCACTGAGTTGTCCACTCACACTCCACTCAGCCACTGAGTGTGAACTGTCACTGAGGTATCCACCCACACACCACTCAGCTACTGAGTGTGAACTGTCACTGAGGTGTCCACTCACACTTCACTCAGCCACTGAGTGTGAACTGTCACTGAATTGTCCACTCACACTCCACTCAGCCACTGAGTGTGAACTGTCACTGAGTTGTCCACTCACACTCCACTCAGCCACTGAGTGTGAACTGTCACTGAGTTGTCCACTCACGCTCCACTCAGCCACTGAGTGTGAACTGTCACTGAGGTGTCCACTCACACTCCACTCAGCCACTGAGTGTGAACTGTCACTGAGTTGTCCACTCACGCTCCACTCAGCCACTGAGTATGATCTTTCATTGAGTTGTCCACTCACACTCCACTCAGCCACTGAGTGTGAACTGCCACTGAGTTGTCCACTCACACTCCACTCAGCTACTGAGTGTGAACTGTCACTGAGGTATCCACCCACACATCACTCAGCTACTGAGTGTGAACTGTCACTGAGGTGTCCACTCACACTCCACTCAGCCACTGAGTGTGAACTGTCACTGAATTGTCCACTCACACTCCACTCAGCCACTGAGTGTGAACTGTCACTGAGTTGTCCACTCACACTCCACTCAGCCACTGAGTGTGAACTGTCACTGAGTTGTCCACTCACGCTCCACTCAGCCACTGAGTGTGAACTGTCACTGAGGTGTCCACTCACACTCCACTCAGCCACTGAGTGTGAACTGTCACTGAGTTGTCCACTCACGCTCCACTCAGCCACTGAGTGTGATCTTTCATTGAGTTGTCCACTCACACTCCACTCAGCCACTGAGTGTGAACTGTCACTGAGGTATCCACCCACACACCACTCAGCTACTGAGTGTGAACTGTCACTGAGGTGTCCACTCACACTCCACTCAGCCACTGAGTGTGAACTGTCACTGAATTGTCCACTCACACTCCACTCAGCTACTGAGTGTGAACTGTCACTGAGTTGTCCACTCACACTCCACTCAGCCACTGAGTGTGAACTGTCACTGAGTTGTCCACTCACGCTCCACTCAGCCACTGAGTGTGAACTGTCACTGAGGTGTCCACTCACACTCCACTCAGCCACTGAGTGTGAACTGTCACTGAGTTGTCCACTCACACTCCACTCAGCCACTGAGTGTCAACTGTCACTGAGTTGTCCACTCACACTCCACTCAGCCACTGAGTGTGGACTGTCACTGAGTTGTCCACTCACAATCCACTCAGCCACTGAGTGTGAACTATTACTGAGTTGTCCGCTCACACTCCACTCAGCCACTGAGTGTCAACTGTCACTGAGTTGTCCACTCACACTCCACTCAGCCACTGAGTGTGAACTATCACTGAGGTGTCCACTCACACTCCACTCAGCCACTGAGTGTGAACTGCCACTAAGTTGTCCACTCACACTCCACTCAGCCACTGAGTGTGAACTGTCACAGAGGTATCCACCCACACACCACTCAGCTACTGAGTGTGAACTGTCACTGAGGTGTCCACTCACACTTCACTCAGCCACTGAGTGTGAACTGTCACTGAATTGTCCACTCACACTCCACTCAGCCACTGAGTGTGAACTGTCACTGAGTTGTCCACTCACACTCCACTCAGCCACTGAGTGTGAACTGTCACTGAGTTGTCCACTCACGCTCCACTCAGCCACTGAGTGTGAATTGTCACTGAGGTGTCCACTCACACTCCACTCAGCCACTGAGTGTGAACTGTCACTGAGTTGTCCACTCACACTCCACTCAGCCACTGAGTGTCAACTGTCACTGAGTTGTCCACTCACACTCCACTCAGCCACTGAGTGTGGACTGTCACTGAGTTGTCCACTCACAATCCACTCAGCCACTGAGTGTGAACTATTACTGAGTTGTCCGCTCACACTCCACTCAGCCACTGAGTGTTAACTGTCACTGAGTTGTCCACTTACACTCCACTCAGCCACTGAGTGTGAACTATCACTGAGGTGTCCACTTACACTCCACTCAGCCACTGAGTGTGAACTGTCACTGAGGTGTCCACTCACACTCCACTCAGCCATTGAGTGTGAACTGTCACTGAGCTGACCACTCTCACTCCCCTCAGCTACTGAGTATCACTGATTTGTCCGCTCACATTTAGCTTAGCCATTGAGTGTCACTGAGTTGACCGCTCACACACCACTGAGTATCACTAAGTTGAGCGTTCACACTCCACCTAGCCACTGATTGTCACATATTTAGTTGACCGCTCACTCTCCGCTCAGCCACTGAGTGTCACTGAGTTGGCCGCTCACACTACACTCAGCGACTAAGTGAAATTGAGTTGAACGCTTACACTCTGCTTAGCCACTGAGTGTCACTAAGTTGATCAATCGCTTTCCACATAGCCAATGAGTGCCCCTAAGTTGACCACTCACACTCAGCTCAGCCACTGAGAATCACTGAGTTGACCACTCATGCTTTGCTTAGCCAGTAGACAGCTTCTAGCGTCTAAAAGCCCCGGCCCCCTCAGGACGGCATTACACGGGAAAATTGTAATCTTATCCTATAACACTACCACATAGCCAACAAACGCAGCCGCTCGATCGGATATTGAAAATATACCCACTGTTCATAGAATATTTTACATCGAGCGGTCGTTGTAAATCTGGACGATGTTGCATGCACAAAGTAAATAATGATGTAACCATTTTTCTTGCGAAATTTTGATTGTAACTTATGCAACATTGCCCTAATATATTTTTTATCCTCAAGGACACAAAATAAGCATTGCAGAGACGAGTAGTTACATTAAGTTACACTAGAAGATTACTTACAATAGCTTTGATAATAAAGATATGGATGTATGGCGTAACCACGACAGGGATCTTAAGTTGCAAGAAAAACGCACCGATAATTGCTTTATACAACGATTTAAAACACTTTTGGTTTGATATGAAACACGTTAGTTATGTCTAAAAATATTATTTAAACCTTATTAATTGTCTAACAATAATTTATGTGGTGCGTTTCAAATAGTTATCATAAAATTAAAAATTAGACATTATTAAAACGGTAGCTTATTGCTAAGTCAATATACATAATAGTCCTTAGTTGGGTTTACGGTCGACGAGGTAACACTTACGAGTAATTGGCACTTGCTCTGCTGATTTGCTGCGATTGTACAAGAGGCTCGATTATTATACTTATTTATTACAAATATTTTATCTATTTTGTATCCAAAACACAGTGCATAGTCATACGGTTATAGAAAGTTATGTATAATTGTTGCAAGTTATTTACATCATATGGGTAAGTTTAGAACGAGATAAGGAAGCGAAAAGGGAAATTGATTTAGGGCGCAATGACCACTTAATGACGGAGAGTACCAGCAACAGGCACGCAGCAAGCGACCAGTGCAGGAGCCAGCGACCAAGTGCAGGGGCCAGCGACCAAGTGCGGGGGCCAGCGACCAAGTGCAGGGGTCAGCGACCAAGTGCAGAGGCCAGCGACCAAGTGCAGAGGCCAGCGATCAAGTGGGACCAGCGAGAGCACAGCTCAGTTCAAAGGCATACTGAATGTACAGTTCTAAGATATCAGAATACGAGAAGAAATGTATTTATTTGTTTATTGTTTATTGTACACAGTAAATGAGAAATACATAAGTAAAAAAAACATAAGATTTACAATTGGTATGCTTAACTCTGTAAGAGTATTCTGCCAACAAACCAATAAGTGAGAAAGAAATGAGATACGAACGGGAAGAGGCGTGTACAAAAGTTGTTATTGGGAATGTAAAAAAAATACTATAAGATATAATGTTACTTATAACAAATACGTATAAGTTAATAAAATATACCTACTGCATACATAAATAAATAATAATATACTTACTGTATTCATAAATAAATAATAAAAATACATAATAATAATGTAATACATACCTACTATGTTGCAATATAGGGAAAGCAAGTCAGGTGAGGTAATGATCTTTTATTTTCCTCTTAAATATGTGTATGCTAGCACTGTCGCGAATCTCGTGGGGAAGGGCATTCCAAAGTCGCGCCGAATGAACAGAAAGAGACTCGCCATAGCGGGAGGAGCAGTGAGGGGGAAATATTAGTAACAGTGATTGAATAGATCGGAAGGCCTGTCTCTAGGAACAATGTATTCAAGAGATCGCGCAAATGTGAAGGAGAGGAAGGATTGTAAAGGATTTTATATAGGATAGAAAGGATAGAGAGAATGTGAAATTTATCTGGGTAACATTACACTGTAAATAAATTAAATGGAATATAACACTTACCGGCTAATATAAAGTAGTTACAATCCTATGGACTAGATCCTAGGCGAGTACGTACAAATTTTACAATTTACAATGGCATTGTCGACGACGCCGGCCCTAGGGACGAGGGCTGCGATGCTGGACGGCGCGCAGTGGAGGGGCGCGGGCGGCGCGGTGCGGGCAGCGCGGGCGGCGCAGGCGGCGCGGGCGGCGGGGGCGACGGGGGCGGCGGGGGCGCCACTCACTACGTGAAAGCGAACTCCGGCGGCCAGCGGTTCTCCTGCACCACGCGGCGGGGTTAGTACACACCACGCCCAACACACGTCACGCAGCGCTGTGCCTGTATGTGCCTCATTTCTTTTGAAAACCAACCGCTGAAGCACCGCTCGTGTACCGCAGAGCACAGACAACGATTCACAGAGTTTAAATGGTTAAACAATTGTGCTTATAACGACGAGATTTAGAGAGCACAATCAGGCACAGAGCTGGTGAATGTGAGCAAGATTCTAGTTGTTACTGATTAGTGTCAGCAGTGTTAGAGTGTTGAAGGCGTTGCGCGTGCGCGTGCGCGTGGCGGGCACTCACCCGGCGGCCCTCGCCCGCGCGGCCCGGCGCGCCCGGCACGCCCGGCTCGCCTGGCAGTCCCACCGGGCCCTGCGACAACGTGCATTCATAAATCCATAAGTACAAATCTCATAAACTAGTTTTTGCACGCGGCTCCGCTCACGTGAACTTCCTTTATAAATCTCTTTTGAACACCTACAGGGGCCTTTCTTTAAATATTTTTTTACAGAATCGTCATCATCCTCATGAGATCAGCCAAAGGAGGTCCACTGCCGGACAAAGGTCTCCCAGAATAACCTATACAAACGGCCAATCCTACTAATGTTATAAATTTAAATGTTTGTAATATGGATGTTTGTCACTCTTTCACGCAAAAACTACTGTACGCATCTGGCTGAAATTTGGTAGGTAGACAGATTAGGACCTGGATTAACTTATAGGCTACTTTTTTCAATGCTCGCGAGCCACTTAGGGCTCGTGCACTGCGCACCCTCGAAGAGAGTCATAGAAACTATGTTCACGGGAGCGAAGCCGCTGGCAAAAGCTAGTCTAAAAGAATAATGAGTACATATCTGCAGTTTTTGTTGCATGGAAGTAGCTACAAGATTATAAGGCAGCCCAGCCAGGAGGCGCTCAGACACCTTCGACATCTTAACATAAATCTCACTCACTCTGCTCCCTTTTACTTTCTTTTTGTTAAACTGTAATGTTATTATAACGTCGGCGGCGGCGGTGCGATTGAACTCAGGGCGGCCCGTTTGTAGCTACCGTTTGACGCAAGCCGGCAGCGGCGAGCAGCATTTATCAAAGGTGCAGCTAATTCAGCGAACGAACTATCCACCAATTTGTTCAGTGGTTAAGGCGTTTAAGTACCGGACGGACGCACACACGCACAAACACTTTTGATATTTGAGCTTTTCAGACTTTATAGGAGTACATAAGACAATGGATCACCACCAAAATCTGAAGTTAGATTTTTTTGCCATCGCACCTAAACTCATTTAAGATCTATTTAAACAGTGCTTTAAATTAACATAACTCGTAAATTTTTAAAGCATGTTGATTTATAATCGAACAAAAATAATAGCAGTTTATGAAACTTTAGCATAATAAGGGTTCTTAAAATACGAGTGTAAGTTAAAAAAACGAGCCGTAGGCGAGTTTTTTTATAGCATTACACGAGTGTTTTAAGACCAAATTATGTGCAGTTTCATACACTACTTTATCTAATCTCATACATTGGGATTGAATCAACTAAAATACAAAGATCAAAGTTAGAGTCAGAAAAAATCCCACGAAATTTAGTAAGTACCTATAACAAAACGTGTCATAGCGCTGAATCCCAGCGCATCACCGCGCTTGCACTGAAGCGGACAGTGTCACAGACAGGTAATAACAATGCTTTCACTGATCTCAGACATTTTTAAACAAGAATGAAAATTATCCACGAAATTCAGTATCTACAACAAAATTCAATGAAAAACCAACACATCACCGCGCATGCGTTAAAGCGGGCGCTGTCACAGACAAGTAAAAGTTGGAATAAAAACTTTTTGTATTGCTGTAAAAATGGCGCGAACCGCATGAGCGTTCGAATAAAAAAAATGGATATGGAACTTATGGAAAGACTACGGCTCGTTTTTTTAACTTACACTCGTATTTTAAGATCCATTATTATGCAACAGTTTCATAAACTACTATTTTTTTTTATTTACGGTATTGTGTTTATAAAGTATGTCAATATAAACTCGTTTTGAAGTTGATAATGCGAACTTCACGATATGAGAGTATAAAAAAAATAATTCGAGCGAGACCTACAGTACTCGCATATGATGTGTAACATGTGACAAAATACTTTATAAAAGGACGGCAAAGATACGGCAGACTAGGCTGTATGGTCATAGAGACCTTTGCCTTTTCCGCGCTTTTAAAGCCTGAAAAAAGGACGGCAAAGATACGGCAGACTAGGCTGTATGGTCATAGATACCTTTGCCTTTTCCGCGCTTTTAAAGCCTGAAAAAACGCGACTCCCTGGGACACATTTCCGTCCCATGGGACACTTTTCCGTCCCATTTCACGAAATCACTCCCACAAATTGCAGGAAAGCGAGAGCAAAGATGTTACACATCAATAATAAAAATATAGCAAATACTTCATAAGTGTACCTAGCGTGTAAAGAATTAACATAAAATTTATGAAGAATGACATTGACAGTTGGGTCCGAAAGTGAGCCCTGGGGTGGGCGGAATAGTAACGTTAAGTAGCACAACAAGAACATTGAGGCCTATTGGAGTAACTGACCGGTAGTCCCATGGGTCCGGCGTCGCCCTTGTCGCCTCGCTCGCCCTGCAAATTATTTAAAATTTTTGTGTTTACATAAATATAATTGCAATAAAATAAATTCAAGAAAATATATATTGCCAAATATAATTCAATAAAGCTACTTGAAATAATAATTTGAAACATTAAACACGTTACAAAAACTGACTTCTACACTAAGTACAATTTTTTGTAATTGTTTCTGTTATTTAAAAAAAAGACGTGTGGCATTCGGGGACTGCTGCGGTTAAGTTATTGCATAGCATTTTTTTATCAACTTATTTAAATATTTTTATTTATTTATTTTTGATTTATGCAGTATTTACCAGTACCATATGGTCCTTGAGGCGCGGGATGTTTACGTAATAAATTAACACCAAGAAACTTCATCATCATCATCATCATCAATCGCCATCATCAATCGCTATCATCAATCGCTCTCATCAATCGCCATCATCAATCGCCATTATCAATTGCCATCATAAATGGCACTGTAAGTTTTTTAGAACAAAATTTTTTTTTGGAAGCAAGTTTTATTTTCGTTACGAAATTTCTTAATTCGGTCCCCTCAAAGCCCGCGATAAAAGCTATACAATAGCTTAAAAAAGTACTACACCGATTTTTGTACATAGATAGGAGCATACCCTATCGAATCATGATAATCGGTTCACAAATTTTCGAAGATGTCGCGTAACAAACACAAAAAACATAAAGTCGAATTGAAAATCTCCTGCTTTTTGGAAGTCGGTTGAAATTTCTGGGGGCAGTCAAGACAAGCCAAAGAAACGGAACAACTACCTACCTAACTTTTCTGGAAACATTTTGTCGTATTTTAGAACCGTCATAATTTTGGTCCGCATGATGCCAGAAATCTGAAATTCTCCGGATAAGATGTCCTCGGCAAAATTAAACATACCATATTTAGCTTTTCTCGTTTAGATTTACTAACATCTGAAATACGACAATTTCGTAACTTACCAACTCACTCACGCATTCACTCATTCACTCACTGATGATCATCAATAGCTCTAGGGTAATTCCTGAAGTCATAGAAGACTAAAATTGGGTATGTAGGCAGGGAATGCATATGAACAACGGAAGAATTAAGAAATCGGGAACTTTCCCTCTCTAATCTCTCGCATAGGGGATGCACATCTGTACAGTCTGGCTGTTTTTACAAATAGGTCGCATTTTTCAACCGAGTAAATAATTATATGGATTTTACTGTAGATTCAGTTTTTGGAAATTTTTCAAATTGGCGGTGCCATGGGGGATTTTTAATTTTTTTTATTAAAAATTTGAGTGAGTTTGGCTGCACCTCACCTGATGGTAAGTGCCGATGCAGCCAAGGATGTGACACGCAAGCTCAAATAGTGCCTATTCACTCTCGTCTTGAAGATTCCTAAATTATACGAATCGGGGAAAACGTAAATAAAATCATATTTCAGCCATTTTGAAAAACTCGCGTGGTCTATAAATAGCTCATTGAGCCACTAGTTGTTATAAATGTGGTTCCTTGGAGCTAAATACTTTAGACTTGGGACAGGCCCCGTCGGCTATGATGCGCAGCACAGATCGGAGCGCAGCTAGGGGCTGGGTTCCACTCCACTAGAAATCTCATAACTCTTTAACAGTGAAAGCATTATGAACTTGTGAGTCTTGATTATTAATCTTACATGAAATGTTTTTCGTGGGATATTATTAAAAAAAACTAGTAACAAATTATTTGAACATGATTCATCACGGTCAAAATGGTTTGAGTAAGGTTGAGTGAGTACCTGGTGGCCACGCAGGCCGGGCTCGCCCTTGTCGCCCTTGAGCCCGGGCGGGCCGGCGACCCCCGGCGCGCCCGCCGCCCCCGGCGCGCCCGGCGGCCCCATCATCTGCAACACGCGCACAGCACGTTACTCTCGCCGTCTGGCGGCCACACACTACACAACGCGCGCGACACTTACGATCTCGTGGCCGTACAGCTCGAAGCCGGTGCCGTCACCCTGCAAGTTCAACAGTGGGCATAAAGATTAACAGTTAAAAACAGCTGGGTATTTCATTACTTTTAAAGGGATTTTAATATATATGATATATGTTCCGGTGTGCATATACCTATTTGTAATGTTTCCCCTTCTAAACGGCTTGACAGTTTTTATGATTTTTTAAATTTATACCTGGACCACGTATATATCAAAAAAGTGACCAAGTGCGTTTTGGGTCACGCGCGAAACAGAGTTCCGTAGTCTTTAAAAATAAATGTATATTTACAAAAACAAAGTAATTTTTGCAATTGGTATGGAACATTTTGTATAGAACATTTTGAATGGAAAATGTAGGCATGATCTTTTGAGAAAATATCCAACTGCACATTTTAAGTTGGTCGACTATTACTCTGAACTAAGAAGGCGTAGTATATAGGTACCTGACCGTGATAACTGAAGTCCTACTATTTCCAATACTATTTATATTTCCCGAAACAGCGCTTTAGCTGGTAAGCATGCAACTACAAAAATCTCCAATTTAAAACTTTATACTTTAGTCGTCGGAAAAAATTATCTTGTCAAACCTTCAGTAGTTTTTAAAGGCCTGTCCAACGATCCCCCCCTCCCACACGATAAATTAAATGAACCACAAACAATTCACCTCCACTTTACATTATTTTTTTAAATGTTTGCCTATTGCGCGCTCTAAGCAAAGATCTGATACACCTATTATCTTACGCAAACGCACGTGGTGACGGCTGGGCAGACCCGACCGGGTGCGGCGGTATCCACGCGCAGCAGATAGGACTCAAAGATGAAAAAAAATATCCAAATATGAATTTTCGATAGCACTGAATACAGTTCAATTTGTATCGCCGCATTAAAAATGTTCTCCGACGCGCTCCGGCAGCGGCGCGGCCTAATTGGTGTGATTCGTACATTAGACTGACTCACAAGTCTTGCCACTGATAGTTCAATAAGATTCTATTAAATTGTCATAGAGTTGATAGTTACCTGCCGTCTCCTCAGTTTTCGGTACTTCTGTTGCGAGCCGCACGCATCATCGCCACACACACCGGGAAATAAATAGAATAATAATTAATCATCATGTCATATCAGCCGAAAGACGTCCATTTCTGGACAAAGACCTCCTCCAACGATTTCCAAGACGATCAGTCCTGCACTGCCCGCATCCAGCGGCTTCCCGCGACCTTCACTAGGTTGTCGGTCCACCGAGTAGGGGGCCTGCCTACGCTACGTCTTCTGGTGTGCATTCGCTACTCGAGAACTTTACTTCCCTAACAGCCATCGCTTCTACGAGCTAAGTGCCTTGCCCACTGCCACTTAAGTTTAGCGATTCCGTGAGCTATGTCGGTTACTTTGGTCATCCTACAGATCTGATTTCTGATTCCGAGCATAGCTCGCTCCATCGCTTTTTAGGTGCCCTCGCCCTTGAGCCTTCTTATTTGAGGCCCATAGTAAGCGATCATGTCTCAGTTCCGTATGAAATCACTGGCAACAGACACTGGTTGAAGACCTTAGTCTTGAGACAGTGCAGTATTTGAGACGTGAAGATATTGCGAAGCTTCCTGAACGCTGCCCAGCCGCGTTGGATTCGTCGATTGATCTCTTCCTTGAAATTGGACCTACCTTAGCTGGACTGTTTGTCCCAGGTATACATATACGTCAACAACTTCCAGTGTAGAGTCTCCATCTTTCAGAGGAGTGTGTGCGACACGAACATTTAACATTATTTTAGTTTTGTACATTTTCATTAAAAAAAAATCGTTTAAGACTATGGAGACCTAAGCACAATGCTCGATGGCCTCAGTAGTCTCTCAGAAAATGGGGCTAAAAATGAACATGCACAATTAATAAATAATAATAATAATAACGCTTTCTCTCCCCGTCGCACTGAACTCCAGCCGACTGTGCTTCCGCTGGAGGTGCTCCTGCCACTTTGCCTCGTGCCAAGTGAGCAGAGTAGCTTAAGTTTATATCTTGAAATAATAATAATAATAATAAACAATGTTGTACACTTATTTTATTTTAATAAAAACTTTATATAAATTGCAAAACATTGCTGCGATGGATTTATACGGGATATTGTAAGTTGATCGGTTTTGTAAGTGTAAGGACAGCATAACGCATCCTTGCTTATATTATTATTAATGTGAAAATGTGTTTGTCATGCTCCAACACCTCAACCAACTTTGACGAATGTTGGTATGCAGATAGCCTGTGTCATGGGGAAGGACATATGATACTTTTAATCCCGATAAAAAAGCATAATTCGATACAGTTCCTGCGGGAACTAAAAAATATTCTTTTTTGGTTGACTGTTTTAACATCGCAAGAGAGCACCGGGTTGTTATGATTCTTTTCACATAGATGGTTGAGGGGATGCGAAATGACAAAGACATACTACTTAGCATAGCCCGAGATAATTCCCGAGGGATATGGGGAAAATTCATCTCCAGCCTCGCGCACGTCAGCGTCGTAACGGAGCAGCGGGTTATCGTGATTTTTGGGTAGAAAATGAAGGGGTGGGAAATGACATAGCCCCAAATAGTCCCCTAGGGATCTGGAAAAACAGTCATAAAAACGATGCCCACCGCCCACGCGGTGGAGATTATGTGGAGGTTAAGGTATGCATAAGTGAATCGGTTACCGAGTCGCCCTTGCGCCCTTGTCGCCCTTGTCGCCTTTGAGGCCGGGGTAGCCTAGCATGCCCGACGATCACATGTCACCGTACTCGCCCTTCTTATAAATAGGTATAGGTATGCATGAGTGGATCAGTTACCGAGTCGCCCTTGTCCCCCTTGTCGCCTGTGAGGCCGGGGTAGCCGGGCGGGCCGGGCAGCCCGGGCGCGCCCAGCATGCCCGGGGACCCCGTGTCGCCGTACTCGCCCTTCTTATAAATAGGTATAGGTATGCATGAGTGGATCAGTTACCGAGTCGCCCTTGTCCCCCTTGTCGCCTTTGAGGCCGGGGTAGCCGGGCGGGCCGGGCAGCCCGGGCGCGCCCAGCATGCCCGGGGACCCCATGTCGCCGTACTCGCCCTTCTCGCCCCTCGGCCCCGGCTCACCCTGCACACAACAACGTGTATGTGAGATACAATATTCTAAGATAAAATAACTCAATTATACATATATAAAAGTATAATTTTAAACAAAAAAAAAACTACTTCATGCAGGAAACTAAGGTTTCCCTCGATTTTTCTGGGATCAGATCCTGGTTTCCTGATCATGGTACCACCCTTGGGATACCTCCATTCCAAAAAAAGAAAAATCAAAATCGGTTCATTAACGACGAAGTTATCCGCGAACATACGGTCGAATTGAGAAACCTCCTCCTTTTTTGAAGTCGGTTACAAACTAAAGATGGAAAGGATGTTGGTTGATGAAAGGATGTAGTAAAATCATCAATGAGCACGCAAACCATTGCAGATGATTTACATGTTTTGAGTACCTAGGCAATTTAGATTTTGAAGGCGAGAGTGAATAAGCATTATTTAAGTTTGCGTATACCATCCTTGACTGCATTGTCACTTTTTAATAGGCGAGAAGTAGTCAAATGCACTAATTTTAATAAAAATGAAAATATATTGTCCTGATGGCGCGCCGGTTAAAGTTTACCTGATGTATGATTTTACTTTTTCAAAATCTTCAGTGCATTTGCACATCACCACTTCCGTGGCGTAAGGGTTAAGTCCATTAGCTGTACATCAGGAGGTCGCGGGTTCAATTCCTGGCGGAGTCTATATTTGTATGACTCGATATGGTTGGTAGAAGGGCATTTTTCTAAGCCCACCTGGCTAGCTACCACCACCTTATCTAAGTCTTGCCGCCAAGTATCAACGTTAATAGCATTGTATGTTTCATCTTCCCAAATGTTATCTCTACTAAAGAGCACCCACTTTTTTCTCTTATCTTCTGGAATCTGCGGGATACCCAACTCCTCGCCAACTTACAGCACAGGTATCGTGTTTGGGCTCACTGGAATAGTCTCAAGAAATAGGTGTCAGTACCTATTCGAGACTTATCTAAATGGTAACTTTGACCTGATGCTGCAACATCTCCTGGAATTTGCAGAATACCCAACTGCTTACTAAATTAAAGGCAGAGGTATCGTGTTTGAGATACGTAAAGTTTAAAAAGCATTAAATAGTTCCCCATTGCGTTTGGGGAATTTCCGCCCTCAGGTGAGTTGATGCCAAGGGGTCACTAATTGTGGATAAAAAATATGTTCTCAAGCCGGTTAGTCGGCGCCGGGTATACCTCGGTGAACTGCGCTAGTACTTCAAGCTTTCCTATATGTTCATTCACTAGACCACGTAGCCAGGGATGTCCGTCCTTAGGTCATAGAAGGTAGATACTGACCGGCTTGCCAGGAGGCCCCTGCAGGCCGGGCTCGCCGTTGAGTCCGTCTAGACCCGGCGGGCCGCGCGCGCCCAGCTCGCCTGGCTTTCCTGCAACATCACATAATACCAATCACTATAATCAGTCCCAGCTGGAAGATGTTCATTGCTGGACACCTAAGAGCAGTTCTGTATGCTCTAAGTTGGAACAGGCCTTATTACTGTGGATTATTGACTCTGATCCAATGCTTGTCCAAGCTATTTCCTTGTTTACATATTGGTTATGACCACTCAATGTGTTACTGTACAGATATTCTATTATCTTAATAAATCAATCAATCCAGTCGCATTCTTAATATTTGATGGTTGTGTCCAGCTTGAAGTGCCTTCGTCGAGGCGCCTACAACCTGCCATGCATTCCTTTCCTCGATTTGCTTAATGGCGGCTGGTATCGGCCATCTTGTGGTGGTTCTTATTTGATTAGCCCCGTGGAATAAATAAATACTTGAAACAATATGAATCAATCAAACAGACTTACCCGGTCGTCGGAGTTAGTGGTGCAGTTCGATAGGCGAAGTCAGCGGCGCGTGCCGGAGCAGCGGCAGTGCCTTCGTTACAAGCCTCTACCGCGCACAACGCAACACACCAACTACGCACTACACAAAGCGTTAATACCAATGGGAAAAGCACCGAGAGGCTCGCCACTCCAACAGTGTGTTGTCATGCTACTCAGTGGCTCAGTCCTCGATGTGCCTACTACGTCATCATTTGTACCATACTCTGGGCGTGATCGTGACCAATAGCAACTCATGCGATATACACATGCAAGGTGAAGAAAATGAGCCAGACAAAAAGCGAAGAGACGAGGTCGAGTGGAAGTGTGCCCTAGAAGCTCAGAGCGTAGAGCGCAGAGTGAGTGGTGTATGGGTGCAGTTACCCGCTTGCCGCGCTTGCCGCGCGCGCCGCGCTCGCCGGCCGGGCCGGCCGGGCCGGGCGCGCCCGCCTCCCCGCGCTCCCCGCGCGCGCCCTCCGACCCTTCACACAACACCAAATTAACTGTCATATCTGCCACGCTACCGAGCGCCTCCGCTTGGTATGGCTAGTTTTCGCTACAAAGCGTGAGTGTGCTATGCGCTACAAACATTTGTGAACTACTTGAGTGTAGTCAGCAGTTAAAGTGTCAATAACAATTGTCAGGACAAGGCATAAACCTTAAAAAAAATAATCCATGCATTAATTTAGTAGAAACACAACATTTCTTAACAATTTTGTGGGATTTGAATTGTAAATGCAAAAGGAGAGTGAAATTATTTATCTTCGAAAACTATTATTTTAGTGTTTCCGTTTCTAGGCTAATTAGTACTTACGTATGTTTTGTTAAAAAAAGCAATTTTTTTTCCTAAAATTCCTTTCCTAAAATAAGTACAACTTGATAATCTGAACCCGAGCTAATCAGACCAAACGCCTCCATAATCCAAAGGACCCCCCCTCCTCCTCCATGTACTCGTACCCCGCAACCGCCGTTTCTCGACCAGTTGCAAGGATTCCACATTTTAAAGCTTGTCTGTCATAATAATCGCTTACAATGCAGAGACATGCTATAAGTCTATACTACAATGGGCCTAAAGAAACGGATATTTCGATTCCAGAAAAAAATCGTAATTGCAGGGATAACGCATTATATTGGTACGTCGCGTCGTCGCTCAATACCACTCGTCAAAACACTACATAATATATTGAAAAGATTTAAAAAAGTGTGACAAAACGTATACTTTTACTAAGTATATAACATTTCTGCATGATAAAATATACTTTCAATAACCAAAAAAAATACTTTATTTTAATTCGAAAAACGCCAGTTAAAATATCTACATACTTTGATCCGAACGCTTCGTAGGTTAGAATAGGGCATAGTAATTGGGTGTCCGGATATCGAGGTTCTGCTATCATACTATAATTGGGTGTTCGGATATCGAGGTTCTGCTATAATACTATAATTGGGTGTTCGGATATCGAGGTTCTGCTATAACACTATAATTGGTTTTTCGGATATCGAGGTTCTGCTATAACACTATAATTGGTTTTTCGGATATCGAGGCCCTGCTGTAACTGTAACACTATAATCCAGCTTGAACCAAAATCACATCGCTTAGTAAAATGTTAGCTCCCCTTATTATACAAACAGTTACGAATGTTACATAATTAATACAAATTTTAATGGTGGTCTACAAGCATCAGAGAAGCGTTACTGTCTTATACGACTCAAACTACTGCACATGATTCTTATACCGACTAGGTAAAGCATAAATACACGACATTGTTGCACTGCGAATACAGGTACGTACCGGGAGGCCCGGGAGGCCCGGGAGGCCCCTCGATGATGCCGGTGGGGAACGCGTCCCCCTTCAGCGTGGTCGTAAAGCCACGCTCGCCCTTTTCGCCTTTGTCGCCCTTGTCGCCCCTGTCGCCCTGGAATCCGCAGCGATTGCCGATCACACAGTGACAGATAAACTCACACGAAATACAAATTAGAAGCGCAAAAAGACCTCCATGCATCCAGCGACTTCCCCCAAGCTTCACAAGATTCACAAGATTGTCCACTAGCTCGTTGACATTACATTCGTCTTCTAGGCCACGATTGCCAGAATTCGTGTCACAATTCTCAATAAACTAAATACATTGCTTGTTCCATTCAAAAAAACTGTTTAATACCTTTAAAATAATAGCACACTCCTGTCCTGTATTGAAAAATTCAGATGTCAACTCTACTCCTAGTCAATGTGCGGAAATATAGGCCATTGACAATATTAAATATTTAGGTGTTGTCATTGACAATAATATTTCATTTCTTGAACACATTAAAGGTGTAGCATCGTGAGTAAGAAAATTGGTATAACTATTCAAACAGCTAAGACACGTGGCAGATGGGCATACTGTGAAGAAAGTATATCTGGTTCTATGTCAATATGTAATCACTAATCGTAATCACATATTGTTTAACAGCTTGGGGTGGGGCAGCTAAGACACACATGATCCTTGTACAACGCGCACAACGGCTACTACTTAAGGTCTCTGCATTTAAGCACTTATTATTCCCTACGAAAGATCCGTATATTTTAACGGGAGTTCTTACTGTAAGGCAGTTATATATTCTTGTCATAGCGGTCAAACAGCATTCACTCACCGACTACACTAGCAGTTATCAACTCACTACAAGACAAAATTCAGGGTCTGTAAGTTGGTGTTATTTTTCTGCTTTCAAGGACCAAGAATTAACAATAAATTAGACAGACGTTTAAATATATATATTATTGTAAGAGAACTATTACAAACCTTCTATTAACCTTATCCTATGAGGAAACCGAAAAGTTTTTGCAAATTGTTTCATAAATAACACATACACAATATACACCCACAGAGCACAATAATACACACTCACACATACGTCCATAATCTTCTGCATTTTATCAGTTGTCTATGTTTTTGATGTGTAACATCTTTGCTTTCGCTTTCCTGCAATTTGTGGGAGTGATTTCGTAAAATGGGACGGAAATGTGTAACAGGAAATGCGAACGTTTTTTAATTATCGAAAACTAAGGTTGTCATAGCCATGCCGCCTAGTGTGATGGCAAAGGCAAAGATGACATACTACTATTCGAAGGGTCGGCCCGTGAATGTACGACCCGATAATTAATTAATTTCATAAGTATTTTGTCACATGTTACACATCATATGCGAGTACTGTAGGTCTCGTTTTTTTATTGGATTTATTACTTACTAGGCATGTTTCTATTTGATTTGATCTTTTTTCGGCTAACTACATTATGACATAATTTAATAACTCAGTATATTTATAAATAGAGTAAGTATATTTAAATGGATAATTTATTTTAATATTTATATTCTAACACTCTTAATCTTTAGTAATTTATCATCAAAGTTTCAAAATCCTTATGACTCGGAAAGTAACAGGGACAAAAAATTTATTTTTTTAAACTATTAATTTATTGCGCACTATGTTAAATTTATTGCGCACTATGTTTAATTTTGACTTGATCTAAATGCGAAGTGTCTTCTATATCAACAACACAAGTACCTATGTCAAAACATTAGCATAGGTATAGGAGATGTAATCTGTAGAACTCAAATTATTCTGCATTATTGCAAATTAGAATCATTTATCTGTTGCGCCTACCATGTAGTCTGTAACATTTTGAAATGAAATAAATTTATATTTATTTATTTATTATTGCCATATGATACCCTTGTACCCCTCGTTTATTGGGCTGATTATGTGTGAGCTATACGGCCTGCGCATGGCTATACTCAACTCACTAATTCCATGAGTTAATAATTTATTATTTGTGGCAAAACGTGCTATTCCATCTTCACAAAAAGTTCAGTTTTCCTTTTTAGAAACTTTTATATAACTTACAATGATTGCATTAATGTATGTTTGTTTAGGTCAAATCTTGCAATCGATTTTGGAGCGAATTTAGTATGAAGCCGTAGTTATTTTTTATAGAGTCGTAGCAAATACTGTGTTTTTTTTTTTCGTTCCGTGAGCATTTGGCTTTTGAGCATAAAAACTCTTTTAAAGTAAAAGCTTATACCTAAATGATTTTAGATTTTTCTTAAATTTATTATATTTTCCTTTATTAAGTATTTTTAATTTGTTGTTAATAGTACAAAAACAATATTTGATGATCATACCTTGAGTCCATGCGGTCCCGGCGGGCCGACGGGGCCAAGCGCGCCAGGGGGACCGGCGGGGCCGATGGCGCCCACCGGGCCGACGCGCCCCTCCGCGCCCGGCGCGCCCTCGTGCCCCGGCGCGCCCGGCGGCCCCGGCGGTCCGGGCTCGCCAGGCTCACCCTGTACCCACAACATCCGTTCAAATATGGTTCATAGCTTTGCAATCCGACATAGCTCTATGTGAATTAGACTTTACAGTTCGTGTTGGCGCCAACAGCGAACAAGCTGTCAACTGAAATGACAGTACAACATTCCACCATGATTATATTTTCTTATAATTACGATTTATTCCGAATTCAGATAGAGTCATGTTAAGTTTTGAATTTTTTCCTTATCTTAAACAGTGCAGAGCTAAGTCAAAAATGTATCTGCTCAAGGTCTCGCGTAGCGCACAGTGCGCGCTCGATCCGTATCACGTCAGGAGGCACGAGGCAGGAGGCAGGAGGCCGGCTCCCGCCACACAGGGGCTGGCCCCTCTCGGTCGGGGACTCAGATCATGAAACTAAACAATTTTCTCAAGAAACATACGATACACATAACTTGCAAAACTATCTTTGGACTTCCATAACAAGTTATTAAAAAAGAATTTGCATTTATTTCCTAAAAACAGCCACAGGCTAAATTAGAATTTAAGAAAAATAAATACCTTTAATAGATATAGACTAGGTTAAAAGTTAGAGTAAGGTTAAAAAGTCATTTGTGGGGCTGTGGGGCAGAGTATAAGATTTTACAATAAAATTCCGGAATATGTAACTAGTTTGTAAGAGATTTTTTTTTGTTATTCCAAATTGATAAGCCCCTGGCATCATCTCACAAAATAAAAACAAAACTCATGTCAAAAACACTTGTACTCAAGAGGATATTATAAAATAATAGAATATGTAAATGACAAAGGTATGTGGTTATTGTGTTGATTCTATTACAAATACCACAACCTGAGACTGTAATCTAAATTATGACATTATTTGTAATACGTTTTTTTTTAATTCTTAAAAGTGTATGTAAAGGTTCTCTGGAGGGAGTAGTTGAGCTGAATCACCAGTTAAGAGGACCAGACGTCACCCCGTAAAGTTTTGTACAAATTACAATAGTATGTAAAGATTGACTGAGAGAGATTCCTTTAAGAAATACGTCCGATTTTTGACACATTTCCGTCTCCTCACTGTAATATTTTTTAGTTTCACTTTTGTACAATATAGCATGTACATGGAAACAAAATGTACAAGCTCTGCACTCACAACTGAAAGACGACGAAGTCTAAGAAAGATCATGATGATGTCTACTTATAACATTTTGAATTGAAGCCATGCATACACCAAGCAAAAGGTTAAAAAACTTACTTTTCGAAAGTTTGTGTTCAATATTTGATTTTAATGTCGATTTCTACTGGCCTACTGCAAGGAGACTTAAAGACTAATTATCATCATCATCATCATATCAGCCGAAGGAAGTCCACTGCTGGACATAGGCCTCCCCCAAGGATCTCCACGACGACCGGTTCTGCGCTGCCCGCATCCAGCGGCTTCCCGCGACCTTCACCAGGTCATCGGTCCACCGAGTGGGAGGCCTGCCTACACTACGCTTTCCGGTGCGTGGTCGCCACTCGAGAACTTTACTGCCCCAACGGCCATCTGTTCTACGAGCAATGTGCCCCGCCCACTGCCACTTAAGTTTAGCAATTCTGAGAGCTATGTCGGTTACTTTGGTTCTCTTACGGATCTCCTCGTTTCTGATTCGATCACGCAGAGAAACTCCGAGCATAGCACGCTCCATTGCCCTTTGGGTGACCTTGAGCCTTCTTATGAGGCCCATAGTAAGCGACCATGTCTCAGTTCCGTACGTCATCACTGGCAACACACATTGGTCGAAGACCTTGGTCTTAAGACACTGCGGTATCTGGGACGTAAAGATATTGCGAAGCTTCCCGAACGCTGCCCAGCCGAGTTGGATTCGACGATTGATCTCTTTCTCGAAGTTGGACCTACCTAACTGGACTGTTTGTCCCAGGTATACATATTCGGTAACAACTTCGAGTGTAGAGCCTCCAACCTTCAGAGGAGTAGGTATGACACGGACGTTTGACATAATTTTCGTCTTGTCCATGTTCATTCTAAGACCCACTTGTTGAGAGGCTCTACTGAGGCCATCGAGCATTGTGCCTAAGTCGTCCATAGTCTCAGCCATGACCACGATATCGTCAGCGAATCGAAGGTGGGTGATGTACTCGCCGTTGATATTGATGCCGAGTCCACCCCAGTCCAAAAGCTTAAAAACATCTTCCAGGGCGGCGGTGAACAGTTTCGGAGATATAACGTCTCCCTGTCTCACCCCTCGCTGCAGCTGGATAGGTTCCGAGTTTTGATCCTGGAGGCGAACCGACATGGTGGCGTTTTCATACAAACACTTCAGCACTTCGATGTATCGATAGTCAATTTGGCACCTCTGGAGAGACTGTAACACAGCCCAGGTTTCGACCGAATCGAAGGCTTTCTCATAGTTCACGAACGCCAAGCATAGTGGCTGATTGTACTCTTCGGTCTTCTGTATAATCTGCCGCAGCGTATGTATGTGGTCTATGGTACTAAATCCTTTTCGGAAACCGGCTTGTTCGGGAGGCTGGAAGTCGTCAAACCTGCGTGCGAGACGATTCGTAATGACCCTCGAAAACAGTTTGTAGACATGGCTCAGAAGTGAGATGGGTCTGTAGTTCTTCAGCAGGGTATTGTCGCCCTTTTTGAAGAAAAGCACGACCACACTTCTGTGCCATGCCTTAGGCGTTTGTCCTTCAAGTATAACGGAATTAAATAATTTCTGAAGAGCTTTAAGTACCGGTGTTCCACCTGCTTTCAGAAGTTCAGCCGTAATTCCATCATCACCCGGTGCCTTATTGTTTTTAAGCTGTTTAAGAGCCATTCTAATCTCGTACAGGCTGACGTCCGGGATATCTTCGGTATAGTGTCGGGTAAGTCTAGCTCTTGGGTCTTTAGCCAGATCGCTGACAGGCAGACGTGTGGTCGTGTACAATTGTCCGTAGAACTTCTCAACTTCTTCCAGCAACTCAGTCTTAGACGATATGATCCTGCCGTCCTCAGTCTTCAGCTTGGTCAGTTGACTTTGACCAACAGACAGATCTCTCGCGAACACTTTTGAGCCTTTGTTGTTCTCAATCGCCTCTTTAATACAATTTGTATTATAGTGGCGCAAATCGCGAGTTAGAGACTTAGAGATCTGCCTGTTTAGTTGCCGATACTGAGTAGCGTCTTCAGAGGACTGCAAAACCAATCTTCGTCTTTCTTCCATGAGGTTGCTGGTCAAGTCAGAGATTTTTTTGGTTCTGTTTGAACGGCGAGTTTTGAAAATCTTAGACCCGACCGTTTGGACAATTTCCACGAACCTGTCGTTATAATCGTCCACATTCTCGCAGTCTCCTAGGCATTCGAAGCGATTGTGCAACTCGAGCTGAAAGTTTTCGGGGTTTTGGAACTGGATGGGCGCTGGTCTGAGTGTGGACTTCATCAGTCGACATCTTTCCAGCTTGGTCTTTAGATTCAATGTGCCTCTTACCATTCGGTGATCGCTTCCTGTTTTGACTGAGTTGATCACAGAGACATCATTGAATATTTGCCTTCTTGTCGACAAGATGAAGTCGATCTCGTTCTTCGTTACGCCATTGGGATGCAACCATGTCCACTTTCGCTGTTTAGGCTTTTTGAAGAAGGAGTTCATCATAAAGAGGCCCTCCTTCTCCATAAAGTCGGCCAGCAGCTGGCCACGTGCATTTCTCTCTCCATATCCAAATTGCCCCACTCTCAGCTCACCATCACTTCGTTTGCCCAGTTTCGCGTTAAAGTCCCCCATAACAATGGTGTATTGAGTCCGGGAGCTGTTATGTAGAGCTCTAGAGATATCCTCATATAGGAGCTCCACTTCGTCGTCGGAGTGTTGCGCGGTCGGTGCATAAACCTGAATAACTTTCAGCGAATACCGTTTGGTAATTCGGAGAATAAGGTACGCTACCCTCGTCGAAACACTCTCGATCCGGACCACATTGTTAAAGACTAATTATAAGGCAAGCAAATTATATCCTTAGAACAGAATAAAACACTATTACTCTATCGATAAGAGCATCGGCTCTACAACGAGCAAGTTGATACTATTCAGTCGAAAATTAAAAAAAAGTTCAAAGTATTGGTGAATGAACAAGGTGTCTTCCTTAATGGACAAAAGAAGTGAGATGTAATATTATAGTAATTGATAGTATTATGTCTCTTTCTGTGCAGAGAGAGAGAGAGACAAAGAAGAGTGAGGTTGACTGACCTTGAGCTGGATGATGGTGTTGGCGGAGATGTTGTGGCCGGCCGCCTGCAGCCCCTAGCGACACACACATGCACTTAGTACATCACACTACACACTCGGCTACACTCATCTACACTATGCACTAACATGACATGGTAACAACAACGATGAGGCCATCATGTAATACAAGTAGTTATAATTTTAAACGGCTTTATTTATTTCCGTTTTATTTGTGTAAATTGAACTCAACACAGGGAACATACCTTATCGCACTGGCATCAAAAATTGTATAGGAGGTACCTCAGTTGCTTTCCTAGATATAACAATTACAGCATATTATAGACGCTAGTTAGCTTACTCGATTGTGAAAATTAGAAAAATGTCCTTAGTGCCATTTTGGAGATAAAAATATTTTGAAACTTTTTTGTACGACGCGTTCTATTTGGAGTTGCCCCACACGTACTGCTCGTACCTGTAGTGTTGCAGGTGTTGTTACGAGTAACTAAGTCGTTGTCGATGACAAAAATTTGGAAAACATCCCTAGTACCATTTTTGTGATTATTTACTGTTTACCCTACGTTGCTTTAAAAATGTGTAGTTGATATTTCATGGGGATCGATTATCTTACACTAACAGTTTAAAAACAAAAAAATGAGTGTGTGTGCTCTAGCTAACTATTGAACTGATTTAGGTATAATTTGGGTAATGGCATTTTTTTCTCTAGCTACTTGTTATTTTTTTCCATTTTAAATTTGTTTACGGTTACCACCATAGCAAAGATTACTTATTTTCGAAAAGTCAGTTAAGACTTTATTTCTAGTACACCTTATTTCAGCTGTTACATAGTTTCGTAGATATTGTAGTAACTTCGTTATTTTGTAAATAAAATTTTGTTTTTCCTTAAGTAAGTCACTTAAGATCAAAATCTAGACACTACCGAGGCTCGTTATAACCATGCAGCTGTAGGATTTGAAGTTCGAGGATAAAAATAATATTGTGATAAAATAATCAGTTCCATAGATCATCAGATTAGTGAGATCTGATCTGAGTCTTAAGGATCTATTGATTTGAATTATTGATTTGGTCAAGTAACATAATAAATTAGAACACAACCGTTTAACTACCTATTTCTTAAGTTTCTTTTACTATTATTTAAGATATGATAATAAAACAAACCTCATAGTTGCTGTTTCTAAAAAAAAAAAAATTATTTTAAAGCGCAAATAATAAAATTGTTTTTGACTACTATAGAGCAAAGAAACTACGATGAACACAGCGTGTACGGCGCATGCGCGTGCGCGGTACCTTGACGGCTATGATCTCGGCGGTGGTGTGCGGACTGATCTTAAAGCTGTCCACCGACCGCTTCACGCCCTGCAACGCGCACACAACTCGTCACTCACTCGCTACTTCTTCACATCGCTACATTCCGCTGTCGAACATAGGCCTGCCCCAACTGCTCCCCCAACCCCTCCCCCGAGCAAGGCACTGCCGTGCGCCACGCGCACCCAACGGTGCGCTACACTAGTCACTACATCACCCCTCCAGCCGGCGCGGCGCGGGCGACGCGGGCTGCATGAGTCTTGGATGGATTCTTTCAGTAATGTTAAATTCGTCATCATCGGTTGTTTAAACCCAGCGCAGCGCTTTGCTTCCGAGCGAAGAATATGCTGAGTTTGGGCTCCCTGGTTGTAGTAGCACCTCCAATTTTTTTTACTTTTTTTTATTCACAATTGGTAAACCCTTAACAACATCTCACCTGATGGTAAGTGACGATGTTGTCGAAGATGGAAGCGGGCTTACCAAGATTCCCCAACGCAATGGGGAACTGGCTATCTTATCTTCTTCTTACTATTTATTTCTTCAATATCATCTCATATGCGTCCCCACCAAAGGGTCCAAGCCTATCCTGAATTAGGGCAACCGGGCCTTAGTCGACCACGCGGGTCCAGTGCGGGTTGGTCGACTTCACACACAACCTTCGAGTTTTCTTCGCAGGCGTGTGCAGGTTTCCTCAAGACGTTTTCCTTCGCCGTAAGAGCGTCGGATAAACGAACATAAGAAATCGAAATTCGAAAACACATTGGTACGTGGCAGGATTCGAACCATGATCTTCCGGACGGGTGATAGCGGCTCTAGCCGTCACGCCACCGACGCTTTTTTCTTACTTACATTGTACCTTCTGCATTTTTTTTGTTTTAAATCGTAACAAATAAACGTATTGTCTATCTATCTGCTGTCTATTTAAAATAAACGTATTGTCTATCTATCTGCAGTCTATTTAACTAAACCCATTTCTCTATAAAAACCCATGAAAGTGATGCTGTACCTTGAGCGCGGAGAAGACGTCGAACCCGGGGCTGCCGTGGTCGCCCTTGTGCCCCTTGTCACCCGGCCGGCCCTGCGGCAACACATATTTTATCATTTTTAAGGAATCAGGGAAACGCTAGCAAGTTTTTTAAATTGTTGGAAATTATTCGATTAGTACAATAATTCGTTAGTTTGTACCAGTCGATATCATCGCCATTTAATACTAATGGCCAAGCGATTCTGGTTACAACCATTACGATTTGTCAAGGAAATAGGAATTTGCTAGTTCTTGGGATTTTTTTCGGTTAGTAATATTCTACATTCGGATGGCATCTACCAATGCCAAGAGGTATAATCCCGCCAGTCCACTTTGTCGAGTGCGTGCAAGTTTGTATCTGCAAATGTGCACCCTGACTTGGAAGCCGCTGCTTTGTTCGCCTCTTTCTTCGTTTTACACGAGAACCACACACCCGACGAAGCTCTGACTGCTTGCTTACTAGTTATCCGTAAGTACTCAAATAAGAAAACAAGATGTCATATCTATTTCAATATAAATTTCAGTTGTTACTACATCTGGTGGTTACTTAAACATAAGTCATTTTGAAACTGGTTTATGATAATATCATTGTGTTATGTGTATTTTATTTGTACTACTCACCGGGTCGCCTTTTGGTCCGTCCAACCCAATTGGTCCCTACAAGTGAAACAGAAAAAAACTTTGTAACACGTACACATATTGACATTCAAATTTCAGTACAAATTGGGATATTTTAAAATAAATATTCATACTAATTTAAAATAGAATTAAAATAGCAATGGATTCGAAGACGAAAGGATTTTTTTTAGAAACGACAAGAAGGTAAAATGATGATGGTTAGTTGCGGGGCGTGCAGGAGTCTTGCGACACGGCATCACGGCATCATGGCATCACGGCATGCAGACACAGTCGACAAGTTATTTCGGCCACTCGGTAACATAGGCACACATCGCACGGTGGTGGGGAAGGGTCAGCGAGGCTACAACACTACGGTATCTACAAGTGATGTTATTACAGAATAAATGTGCCTCTGGGTTCTACGTCATGTAGTGTAACACACGCGTGTATGTAATCACTGTGCAAATAAACCGTACCACTTAATTGTTTCAAGTGAAGCAGTAAATGAGTCCAAACAAGTTCAAGTAATTAAAAAGATCCTTCACCAAGCTCGTGTATTGGTTAGTAAAAAATACTCTCACAACTTTTTAAAATAACTATTGGTTTTACTGTAGACGTTTATTTTAAGAATTAAGTCTACGCTTTTGCGTTGAGAGCAAGTAGGACAGCAATCGATTTTAAGGTGTTATTGTGTCTTAACTGATTTTTACTAAATTCATCGGCTTATTCTTAAATTTTTCTTAATAGACAAAATCAGTAAGTTGTGAAGAGCTAGTGATTAATATCTAGTTCTACTAGCAAGCCAGTTGTATGGGTTAGTTGGGGCAATGGGGCAGTGGGGCAGTGGGGCAGCCGCCGCCTCTTACCATGAAGCCTCGCTCGCCCTTCTCGCCCTTGCTTCCCTGAAACGTTACATCAGCACTGATCACTGTGTCACTGTGTCACTGTGTCGCTGTGCTCACACATGTTCAATGTCATTAAGACTCGTTAACTGTATAGGGAAACCAAGAATCAAATAAATATGAAATCCCAAGTGAGGAAGTATGCAGTTTTCTGATAGGCATGAGGATAGTTTTGTTCATCCACAAGTAATATAAATAAGTATCATTCAAAAGATTAAATATTTCAAAAAGAAGTTAAAAGAAAATAAAAATATAAAAAATATGTACCGGAAATCCATTTTTCCCGGGAGCTCCCGTTATACCCTGAAAATAAAAAAATAAATAAAAATAAATAAAAATAAAACAAATAAATGTAAATATAACGTCCAAACTATGCTGAAACTAGAATTCTGTGAAGGTTACCGCTAATAGCAGAGGGTGCAGGCTCAGGGTTGCCGCTAATGGCAGAGGGTGCAGGCTCAGGGTTGCCGCTAATGGTAGAGGGTGCAGGCTCAGGGTAGTAGTTAATGGCAGAGGGTGCAGGCTCAGGGTTGCCGCTAATAGCAGAGGGTGTAGGCTCAGGGTTGCCGCTAATGGCAGAAGGTGCAGGCTCAGGGTTGTAGCTAATGGCAGAAGGTGCAGGCTCAGGGTTGTAGCTAATGGCAGAGGGTGCAGGCTCAGGGTTGTAGCTAATGGCAGAGGGTGCAGGCTCAGGGTTGCCGCTAATAGCAGAGGGTGCAGGCTCAGGGTTGCCGCTAATGGCAGAGGGTGCAGGCTCAGGGTTGTCGCTAATAGACTACGTGTAATGTAGCGAGGCTACGCGTAGTGTAGCGAGGCCCCGCGTAATATAGCGAGGCTACGCGTAGTGTAGCGAGACTACGCGTAGTGTAGATGCTACGCGTAGTGTAGCGAGGCTACGCGTAGTGTAGCGAGGCCCCGCGTAGTGTAGCGAGGCTACGCGTAGTGTAGCGAGGCCCCGCGTAGTGTAGCGAGGCTACGCGTAGTGTAGCGAGGCCCCGCGTAGTGTAGCGAGGCTACGCGTAGTGTAGCGAGGCCCCGCGTAGTGTAGCGAGGCTACGCGTAGTGTAGCGAGGCCCCGCGTAGTGTAGCGAGGCTACGCGTAGTGTAGCGAGGCCCCGCGTAGTGTAGCGAGGCTACGCGTAGTGTAGCGAGGCCCCGCGTAGTGTAGCGAGGCCCCGCGTAGTGTAGCGAGGCTACGCGTAGTGTAGCGAGGCCCCGCGTAGTGTAGCGAGGCTACGCGTAGTGTAGCGAGGTTCCGCGTAGTGTAGCGAGGCTACGCGTAGTGTAGCGAGGCCCCGCGTAGTGTAGCGAGGCTACGCGTAGTGTAGCGAGGCCCCGCGTAGTGTAGCGAGGCTACGCGTAGTGTAGCGAGGCCCCGCGTAGTGTAGCGAGGCCCCGCGTAGTGTAGCGAGGCTACGCGTAGTGTAGCGAGGCCCCGCGTAGTGTAGCGAGGCCCCGCGTAGCGCGTTTGTGCATAGAGGCGACATCGACTACCCAGGGCGCGGGCGTGCACGTGGTTATTTGTAATTAAACCAAAACCTCGTCGGCGGTGCTTTAGCGGAATAAACTTAACAACTTTTGTTTTATAATTTTGCCAAAATATGACTTTCTATAAATAAATCAGTCAGTGATGATACTATAAAAAAATTAATCAGTGCTGATATGCTATGTTTGTATGGAGAGTGTAAATTGGTTACCAAATTGTGCAAACTTATACAGAACAAAAGTGATTCAGTTTCATAAGTAGCATCACCACTTAAGAGGTCATGGATTAAGTACAAAAAATCCTGTACAATAGAAAGTACAGCAAAGGGCCTGTTTGCATAACCAATTCAGTTGGCCAACTTAGTCGCGACCTCAGTCCAAAAAAGTCGACTATGGCTGCAAGCGCGGCGTCTAAGGGAAAATAAGGCTTTTTACGCCGTTTGTATGGAGTGGGCTTTCTGTGTCTATAATATGGTAATTTTTGGACGTTTGGCGTTAACTTAATTGTGATTCATACTCATGACACTGTACACGGTACAACTGTTCGCAAATACTGTTGCAGAGCGCTAAAACAATGACACTGTACTAAACTGTTCAGCTGCTCGAAGTTAAAAAATGAATTTTGCGAAATAACCATTATTATTGTTTCTTGAGGAGTTTTATGGATAAAGAGTGTTAGGAAATATATAGTGTTAGGTAATACAGAGTGTTAGGTAATACATAGTGTTAGGTAATACAGAGTGTTAGGTAATACATAGTGTTAGGTAATACAGAGTGTTAGGTAATACAGAGTGTTAGGTAATACATAGTGTTAGGTAATACATAGTGTTAGGTAATACATAGTGTTAGGTAATACATAGTGTTAGGTAATACAGAGTGTTAGGTAATACATAGTGTTAGGTTATACATAGTGTTAGGTAATACATAGTGTTAGGTAATACATAGTGTTAGGTAATACATAGTGTTAGGTAATACATAGTGTTAGGTAATACATAGTGTTAGGTAATACAGAGTGTTAGGTAATACAGAGTGTTAGGTAATACAGAGTGTTAGGTAATACAGAGTGTTAGGTAATACAGAGTGTTAGGTAATACAGAGTGTTAGGTAATACAGAGTGTTAGGTAATACAGAGTGTTAGGTAATACAGAGTGTTAGGTAATACAGAGTGTTAGGTAATACAAAGTGTTAGGTAATACAGAGTGTTAGGTAATACAGAGTGTTAGGTAATACAGAGTGTTAGGTAATACATAGTGTTAGGTAATACAGAGTGTTAGGTAATACAGAGTGTTAGGTAATACAGAGTGTTAGGTAATACAGAGTGTTAGGTAATACAGAGTGTTAGGTAATACATAGTGTTAGGTAATACAGAGTGTTAGGTAATACATTGTGTTAGGTAATACATAGTGTTAGGTAATACAGAGTGTTAGGTAATACAGAGTGTTAGGTAATACAGAGTGTTAGGTAATACAGAGTGTTAGGTAATACAGAGTGTTAGGTAATACAGAGTGTTAGGTAATACAGAGTGTTAGGTAATACAGAGTGTTAGGTAATACAGAGTGTTAGGTAATACAGAGTGTTAGGTAATACAGAGTGTTAGGTAATACAAAGTGTTAGGTAATACAGAGTGTTAGGTAATACAGAGTGTTAGGTAATACAGAGTGTTAGGTAATACATAGTGTTAGGTAATACAGAGTGTTAGGTAATACAGAGTGTTAGGTAATACAGAGTGTTAGGTAATACAGAGTGTTAGGTAATACAGAGTGTTAGGTAATACATAGTGTTAGGTAATACAGAGTGTTAGGTAATACATTGTGTTAGGTAATACATAGTGTTAGGTAATACAGAGTGTTAGGTAATACAGAGTGTTAGGTAATACAGAGTGTTAGGTAATACAGAGTGTTAGGTAATACAGAGTGTTAGGTAATACAGAGTGTTAGGTAATACAGAGTGTTAGGTAATACAAAGTGTTAGGTAATACAGAGTGTTAGGTAATACAGAGTGTTAGGTAATACAGAGTGTTAGGTAATACATAGTGTTAGGTAATACAGAGTGTTAGGTAATACAGAGTGTTAGGTAATACAGAGTGTTAGGTAATACAGAGTGTTAGGTAATACAGAGTGTTAGGTAATACATAGTGTTAGGTAATACAGAGTGTTAGGTAATACATTGTGTTAGGTAATACATAGTGTTAGGTAATACAGAGTGTTAGGTAATACAGAGTGTTAGGTAATACAGAGTGTTAGGTAATACAGAGTGTTAGGTAATACAGAGTGTTAGGTAATACAGAGTGTTAGGTAATACAGAGTGTTAGGTAATACAGAGTGTTAGGTAATACAGAGTGTTAGGTAATACAGAGTGTTAGGTAATACAGAGTGTTAGGTAATACAAAGTGTTAGGTAATACAGAGTGTTAGGTAATACAGAGTGTTAGGTAATACAGAGTGTTAGGTAATACATAGTGTTAGGTAATACAGAGTGTTAGGTAATACAGAGTGTTAGGTAATACAGAGTGTTAGGTAATACAGAGTGTTAGGTAATACAGAGTGTTAGGTAATACATAGTGTTAGGTAATACAGAGTGTTAGGTAATACATTGTGTTAGGTAATACATAGTGTTAGGTAATACAGAGTGTTAGGTAATACAGAGTGTTAGGTAATACAGAGTGTTAGGTAATACAGAGTGTTAGGTAATACAGAGTGTTAGGTAATACAGAGTGTTAGGTAATACATAGTGTTAGGTAATACAGAGTGTTAGGTAATACAGAGTGTTAGGTAATACAGAGTGTTAGGTAATACAGAGTGTTAGGTAATACAGAGTGTTAGGTAATACATAGTGTTAGGTAATACAGAGTGTTAGGTAATACAGAGTGTTAGGTAATACAGAGTGTTAGGTAATACAGAGTGTTAGGTAATACAGAGTGTTAGGTAATACATAGTGTTAGGTAATACAGAGTGTTAGGTAATACAGAGTGTTAGGTAATACAGAGTGTTAGGTAATACAGAGTGTTAGGTAATACAGAGTGTTAGGTAATACATAGTGTTAGGTAATACAGAGTGTTAGGTAATACAGAGTGTTAGGTAATACAGAGTGTTAGGTAATACAGAGTGTTAGGTAATACAGAGTGTTAGGTAATACAAAGTGTTAGGTAATACAGAGTGTTAGGTAATACAGAGTGTTAGGTAATACATAGTGTTAGGTAATACAGAGTGTTAGGTAATACAGAGTGTTAGGTAATACAGAGTGTTAGGTAATACAGAGTGTTAGGTAATACAGAGTGTTAGGTAATACATAGTGTTAGGTAATACAGAGTGTTAGGTAATACAGAGTGTTAGGTAATACATAGTGTTAGGTAATACAGAGTGTTAGGTAATACAGAGTGTTAGGTAATACAGAGTGTTAGGTAATACAGAGTGTTAGGTAATACAGAGTGTTAGGTAATACATAGTGTTAGGTAATACAGAGTGTTAGGTAATACAGAGTGTTAGGTAATACATAGTGTTAGGTAATACAGAGTGTTAGGTAATACAGAGTGTTAGGTAATACAGAGTGTTAGGTAATACAGAGTGTTAGGTAATACAGAGTGTTAGGTAATACAGAGTGTTAGGTAATACAGAGTGTTAGGTAATACAGAGTGTTAGGTAATACAGAGTGTTAGGTAATACAGAGTGTTAGGTAATACAGAGTGTTAGGTAATACAGAGTGTTAGGTAATACATTGTGTTAGGTAATACAGAGCGCTAGGAATTTGGAGCATGTTTTTTTTTAACTAGTCTGAATTTGAAAAGTAATGTTGCATAAGATATTGGCTGATCGGTCGATAAATAAGTTCATTATTTTTACGATTTCAGCAAAGTTGAAAAAACCGGCCAAGTGCGAGGCAGAGCCGCACACACACACACACACACACACAGGGTTCCGTACAATCACTCTAGAGTGTGCTAGTTTCATATTTCAAAAACCATTATGCTTGATGCCGCTAGTTTCTTCATGTTTGAAAAAAACACGTTTTTTGTATGGAGATTCCCTTTATTTTTCCACTTTTTCAAATTTTAAGTATTTGTTGTTATAGCGGTAACAGAAATACATCATCTGTGAAAATTTCAGCTGTCTAGCTATCACAGTTCATGAAATACACCCTGGTGACAGACGGACAGACGGACAGAGAGACGGACGGACAGCGGAGTCTTAGTAATAGGGTCCCGTTTTTACTCTTTGGGTACGAAACTTTAAAAACAAAAGTTGTTTAGTTTCGTAAGTAGAAGCTCCTCTCAAAAATTTACAGCATTTTAGTATTGTAACGAAGTAACACGATTTAATTTGTTTCCAACCTGTTTGACTAGTATCTTTTTTTTTCAATTTGTTTTGTTTTTATGTTTTCTAAACGTTGACTCTTTTTATTTCCTGCATTCTGATTCTCATCTTCACCTTGTGCGGTACATTTTACTTTTAGCAACAAAGAATTCAAACTTAGTAGAGCAACGTCGCTGGCGGAGATTCCAAAATAATAAAAAAAATATACAAATATGAAAAAATATATATCTTATATATAAATAAAAATGAATTGCTGTTCGTTAATTTGCTAAAACTCGAGAACGGCTGGACCGATTTGGTAAATTTTGGTATTGAAATATTTGTGGAAGTCCAGAGAAGGTTTAAAAGGTGAATAAATATGAAAATGCTCGGAATTAACAAAATAATAAAAGAATAAAATTATTACTCAAAAAATAATTGGTTTAGTTAGAGTAGGGTAGGGTAGTGTAGTGTAGGGTAGGGTAGTGTAGTGTAGGGTAGGGTAGGGTTGGTTAGTGTAGTGTAGGGTAGGGTAGGGTAGGGTAGTGTAGTGTAGTGTAGGGTAGTGAAGTGTAGGGTAGGGTAGTGTAGGGTAGGGTAATATAGGGTAGTGTAGTGTAGGGTAGGGTAATGTAGTGTAGTGTAAGGTGGAATGAAGTTCGCCGGGACAGCTAGTATAAAATATTTACTGGTGCGAGCTTAGACTCGATACGGAGGGACGTCGAAGCTGTGTTTTGCCTTAAGTGCTTCAGTTTTTTGGGAGAAGGTCTAAAAAGTCGTGTTGTGTGAGTTGGTGGTGGTGGTTCAGGCCCGCAGTTGTGCACCGGTGTGCGGTGTGCGGTACTCACCGGCGCGCCCGGCTCGCCCGCGTCGCCCTTCTTGCCCTTCTTGCCGCGCTTGCCCGGCGGCCCCGGCGGCCCCGCCGGCCCTGCAACAAGGGATGCAACACCACTTTAGGAATCACAAAATTAGTAGGGACTTACCAAAGATATAAGCCACCTGTTGGTAAAGCCGAGGTACAAGGATTCACGTGAAAAAGTGCAATTATATTGTTGCCTTAAACAGCGCACCATTTGTTGCCTAAAATCAATGGCGCAAAAGTAGTTTTGTTTTTACTCACAATCAGTAAAAAATAGTACATTGTTTACCAAAGGACGAAAGTGAATGATTACCAACGAGGGCGCAGTTTAGTATACACGAGCAGGTAATCGCATTTTCTCTACAGTACGAAGAAATTAGCTTATTTCAAAAATACCCTATTTTTTGTAGGTAAAAGCTTTAAGTTGAAAATTATTTTATTTATTTCGTATTTCTCAACAAACCCTTTCATATGAAGCCCATATAAAAATATAAGTTCATAAAAAATAATTGGTCCGCCATGTTTGGGAGTCCGCCATTATTAGATTTAGAATGTCGTCACTTAGCTACCCATACATTGTCATCCAAACTAAACGAGTATACAAAATTTTAGCTCAATCGGAAACCAGGAAGTGGGTCAAATTTTGAAGCGGAAAACTTTCATACTTATAACATACATAAAAGCTTGTAGTAAAAAGCGTCGGTGGGTCGGCGCCGGCGCCGCTGTGCAACGCACTGCAGCGGCGCCCGCGTCGGCCCGGCGGCGGCGGCGGCGGCGGCGGCGGCGGCGGCGGTGAGAGCACCGTCTGCGCGCTCGGCACGATATTAACAGACGCTCGTACACCTGTTCCTCTCGCGCGTTTGTTCCGCCTCGTTTTTGAAGAAGAAAGAAGGTACGGAGTACAAAGTTGTAGTCAAATGTCGCTCGAGAACAAAGTGATTAGTTACCCACTACGGCACTACAGCACTAGGGCACTAGGGAACTACGGCACTACCGCACTACGGCACTAGGGCACTACGGCACTACGGACGGAACGGAGGAAAACATTTAAATATCCAAATAACCACAGACTTGTCAACTGTAGTTCTGTGTAGCTCGTGTACAGCTGTAACGGACCGGCTTAACGTAAGTGGCATCATAACCCTCTTAGTTTCACCGTATCCTCCGCTACGTTGACTAATGACGACGCGTGCGCTACGCTGCTGCTACGCGGTGCTGCTACGCGGTGCTGCTACGCGGTGCTGCTACGCGGTGCTGCTACGCGGTGCTGCTACGCGGTGCTGCTACGCGGTGCTGCTACGCGGTGCTGCTACGCGGTGCTGCTACGCGGTGCTGCTACGCGGTGCAACGCCCAAACTGTACAAGGTCTCCAAATGTCCAATGATGATCATGTCGCAGCTAAATAGTTAAATTTACCATTTGATTAACGAGCAGGCCGCTCGTGCACTGTACTATACTGTACTATTGAAAACCCACGAGTCGGACGGACGAACGAATAGACGCGAACGAGGTTAGTTCAGCATATTGTCTGGTACGACCATAAAAATAAGCTCCGTTGAAATTTTTTTTTGAACCTTGCCTACAGTGGTAGCTCAGCAGGATAGCCCGGTAATTCAATGTCTAGATTTACTTTAAAATATCCAAAAACATCGTGTTTTGTGAGGATTTGTGGTCGCAAGTCTAGTTCTAGTTGTGCGGAGTTGCATTTCGCGAAACTACAATTATCTAGCAAATCCGCAAAAGAATTAATACTTGGTTGTAACATCTACTTCTAATTTAAATATCCTACTAATAATATTATAAATGTGAAATTTGTATGTATGTTGTATGTCTTTCACGCTTCAACCACTGTACGGATCGGAATGAAACTTGACTTACATATAAGTTAGGTCTTGGAATAGGACATAGGCTACTTTTTACCTGGGGTAAACGTCCTATTCCCACGGAAAAATTTAAAACAACGCGGGCGTAGCCACGGGTGGACGGCTACTTCCTAAATAAAACCTAATTATAAAAAAGACAAGTAAGCATTAAATTCTAGTGGTTTTTCTTCTGAGCCCGCCATTCGTAAATTTTGCTAATTTGAGGGAGTATTTATCCGTTGCCGGAGGGAGAGAGGGAGGGGAGAGATACTCGTACAACTAATGAGTCCGATAAATGAATTCGTAAATTAAGATTTTGAAAAATTTGCCGAGACGTCGGACCGGAAGGATGCGCCGCCGCCCTGGGTAGGTAATACCAGCCGACATTAAAAAATAGAAGCAGGCGGGAACAGTTACGTTATAATGGTGTGTTAAGAGTCTAACGCCGCGCGCTCACCGCGTGCCACACGTTTGGCTGAACAAACCCAGCACTGTATCGCAAAACAAACCCAAAGAATTATATGACCCACAGCGCGGCTGAGCGCGGGGGACCGCGGCAGTGGGGGCCTGTGTATCGGAATGTTCGATATTTAATTAAAGTGCGCGCCGACGCGCTCCCGAACGCTGTGGACGGGATCCGATCTCGGCCAATTAAATTTTATTGAAGTCAGACTTCGGCCCATCTTTAAATGAAACCAGCCCCCAAGTGAGCCCCGTCGTAGTGCAGGCGCCGTTGTATTAGTATACACAGTGGTTGTACTTAGCGTTTTCGTTTCAACTGGATGTAATTTTTTACGTAGAAAACACAATTTACAGAAAGTAGTAGCGAGGCGAAACGCACAGACCACTTCTCAAACTCTTTCGGAACAAAGTATGCGTCGTGAATAGTTTCAAAAATAGACGTGTGGCCGTGGAAGAATATTATATGGTCGCTTGTGATTTAATTCCCAACACAGGATAAGTATCTATTCGAGCAAATTCATTTATAGAACTGCATTTAGCAAATTTATAACCAAAAGCAACTATAATAAATTAAAATTTCAAAAACCCCAGACAGAAAAAACGAATGGACCGATTTTGATGTGTTTTTTTTATTTGAAAGTTAACGTGATCAAGGTGGTTCTTAGCTATAATTTATGAAGATATGTTTAGCCGTTTGAGGATCATAATACATATAATAAAACTGTAACGTGGCCGTGTCTATACATGAAATATTTTTGGAAAATAATAACTGTGAAGGACATTACTAACGATAGGTATAGAGGCCAAAACAACAACTTTTGGAGTTTTTGTCTGTCTGTTTATCTGTCTGTCTCTCTGTCTATATGTTCGCGCATCACGACAAAAACTACCAAGCCGATTTTGATGAAATTTTGTATGGTTGTTCCTTAAAGCCCAAGTTAACATATATGATACTTTTTATTCCGGAAAATTCAAAAGTAGAGTACCCGTGAGAAAATCAAAAGTATGCATTTCCGGAATGGCTCACCACGCAAATGTTGCTAGACCTATTGCAATTAAATTTTACACGTTAATACCTTATATCGCGATATAAAACTAGGACATTGTGAATCCCAAAAAAAATATGGATTCCTGCAGGATGCAAAAAAAAATAGTATTTTATGAAACCTTTACATTGAGATGGGGTGTTTTGACCATCATTGCGTAGTTGGGTATTCTTTATCCCGGAAAACTAAAGAGGTCCCGTGGGAAATTTTCAATTCAAAAACTTAAAAACTCCTAAATTTTTTACTTTTTATTATTTGTTAGTAAATACCCTATAATAAGACATATTCTTAAAAAAATTCTATCAATTGCCTATCAGGGTTAAAAAAAACATTCTAAAACGGATAGATATATGAAAATCGATTCTTAAGGAGTAAACTCCAAACATCTGCTTTATAGGCGCACATCGAGTAACCGCGCTGGTACGCGCTGGTACGCGCTGCTCCGCTACGAGTTGCGACTATAATCTGTTTATCCAGCGCCCGTCGCTCAGGTATCGTACAGTAGGGAGTTACGAGTCAGACGTACGAGTAGAAATTGGAAATTCATTAGAATCTTGGTGATATATTGTATTTGGCACTAGTGCCGGTTGGTAATGTCAAGAACCTTCATCGTATTGGTAGATTGTAAACTTCTACACTAGGGGTAGCCACTGCTCCAAGCTGCTAGCTAACCTATTTTAACCCTAGTCTTTGTACCAATTCGGACTTGGCCTCAGAAATCGCAACATGGGGAATGACCCGCCCAGCAGTAGTAGCCAGTAGCAGTAGTGAAGGATGATTAATGATGATGAACATAACTGGCAACAAGCAACCACCCATGTTTATAAAATTCAAAAATCCAGGAAAGATCAAAAAGGTCAGAATTAAACGGCTCAACAAGTCAATTAAGTCGCTGAACTGCACGTTAGGAGGCGTGTACGTGTGTACGTGTGGCGTGGCGCACACGGGGGCGCGCGCGGCGCCAGACACAACGCTTGTATCTAATATCATATTACAAGAGAGCAGTACAAACCTAATGGCGCATTTTATAGTGCCCCTTAATGGATCCATTTACAATAACTGCCCGCTCCTTCCCTGTAATCTTTCCAAACACATTACAGATCCGTGAGTGTAATTTTATACTTATTTTCTTTGATATTACATTTTAATTTTTAAATTAAAATTTGTTAAGTACTCTAATAGTTTTTTTAGTAACTTTAATAAAATTTTGGTTCTTAAAAATATTAAACTATGTAGTTTCTCATGAAATGAAATGCAAGTGAGCTGAACGCTTGCTCTGGTAGTCCCGAAACGTCATTTAGCTAGTCAGCTCAAGTGCTCTCCCTCAAGCCAGCATCAAGCCTCGAGCCCGTTCTGAGGCCCCAACCTCCAGCACTACATCAAGCCTCGAGCCCGTCTCGGGCCCCAACCTCCAGCACTACATCAAGCCTCGAGCCCGTCTCGGGCCACAACCTCCAGCACTATCAAGCCTCGGGCCCGTCTCGGGCCACAACCTCCAGCGCTACATCAAGCCTCGAGCCCGTCTCGGGCCACAACCTCCAGTACTACATCAAGCCTCGAGCCCGTCTCGGGCCACAACCTCCAGCACTATCAAGCCTCGGGCCCGTCTCGGGCCACAACCTCCAGCGCTACATCAAGCCTCGAGCCCGTCTCGGGCCACAACCTCCAGCACTTAGATAGCTTAGATATAAGAAGGTTTTTTTTATATTTTATTTTTGTGTATAAATTGTAATTTATGTAGCTTTGAATAAATGTTTTATCTATCTATCTATCTATCACTACATCAAAACTTGCTTCTACCTAAGCCTATCACATTCCTTTCTTTTTCCACGTGGTGGCCTCCGCATCACACAGACAAACAATAGAGAATTTTTAAAACTAAAAATAATTGTGTGATTGAATCGCTTATTGTCGAGTAACACATAGTACTTAGGTTCCGTTGTGCCGTGACACCTTAATGATAGGGTAAGAGATTCGATTGCTTCCGGGAGGGATGGTTGTGACAATTCACGGGTATTTCACTGTTTTAAAACTATTTCAAACAACAACTAAATTAGTCGTTATTAAAATAAGGAATGGCGTTAAATAAGAAATTAAAAAAGCAAGTAAAACTAAGACATTTTCTAATGTGTAGGTATCTAATCATTGTTGTGTTTCAGTAAAAAGTGAGAACAGTTAGTGGACGAGTGGAGACAGACAGCACGCCACGTGGCCGCGAGGCCGCGTGTCACCATCAGCTAATAAATCCCCCCACAAGCGCCCTCCCCTCCCCACCGCTCCGCCCATCCGCCGCGCCGAGCGAGCTCGCCGAAAATGAATAAAGCAGACCCCAGTTCTTCTTTCTACATCTAGCTAGAAGTCCGAAATATTATTTACCTATAGTCACACTAATATTATGAAAGCGAAAGTTTGTGAGTATGTATATTTTTTACTTCTTCTTGCAAAAACTACTCAACGGATCTGGCTGAAATTTGATAGGTAGATAGATTACGACTTGGATTAACACATAGGCTACTTTTTCCACACTCGAAAGCCGCTTGCGGCTCGCGCACTGCGCACCCTCGAAAAGTCATAGAAACGTTGTCCACGCAAGTGAAGCCGCGGGAAACAGCTAGTATTTAATTAACCGACGACTACCCCAAAGTTACAAATATTTCAGGACACCTTTTTTTAAAAAAAATCAGCTTTATAGCATTAACTTGAGCGCAGCTATGGTGGTTCAAAATGTAAAGATGTACGACGAGTTGGAGGGGAACAGTTTCCGCTTTTTTAATTTTTCCGTTGTTTGTACGCAAGGTTTACCTTAAGCACCAAATTGCAGTCTTGTACGCCTTCAGGAAGTGCCGGCAGTTTTAATGATATCACTGGGTGAGTCACGGAATCGACGTATTTCAGATATTAATATGTATCTGAAAGTATGAAATTAAAAATAAAAAAACCCCCGACAAAAACATCTAAAAAGTAAAAATAATATAAATTGGCCCTTTAAGTTTAATTGACATAGACATAGACATAGACATCATTTACTAATAATATACATTACACGTCAAGAAATTAAAGAAATAATATAAAATATAAAATTATTACATTAAATTAGATAAAAATGACAATTTAAATATAGTCATAACCAAAGTATGTTATTTACATAAAGAAAATACAATATACAAAATAGTAATATTTTGTCATTAATTAGTTTTAATAGTCAAAAAGTCATTATGACTGTAGAAAGACTGCTCGACGAGCCATTTTGTGAGTTTCCACTTAAAAATAGAATTGCTCGGAGCTTCAGTAATATCGGCAGGTAGTCGGTTGTATATGGACGGGCCCATGACATGCGTTGTTCGGGATAACTTTTCTAATCTCCTCGGAACAGCAGCTAGCTTATTACCATGCCTTGTATTGTATTGGTGTCCTTCACCACGCGTCACGTACATGTCAAGATTCTCCCTGACATACAAGGCTACCTGGTGTATCAGCATACTTGGAAGTGTCATGATCCCAAGGGCCCTTGAAGTAGTAATATTTTGATTCAAGAGTTGTCGCGACAAGGGGGACCGCTAAGTTGTAAAATTATTAGTAATTAGTTGTTGTAATTAATTTTTTACTTTATTTACTTTGCGGTTTTTTAAACTTATCATGTTACTAGTAGACACGTTGCAATCGTAACTCTGTCCCGACATTCTCACAAATACTTTTCGGGACAAAATAAAACATTGCGACACGAAATCTAGCCTGTTTTGAATTGATCAAACCTGTGGAAGTTGCTCACCTTCTTTGTTTGAGGCTGCAAGTAAATGTATTATAACTGGAAACCTCAAATCAATTAGACCTGTAAAAGTTTTTGAGACCTCTTAATGAACTAAAAAGCTGACGACGGTTACTCTTTATATCCAGATTCCAAGAGATGCTACAGAATCAGGTCAAGATTCCCCTGTTCTATTTAACACAAATTCATTGTGACTTTTCCAATGAGACTAGACCCGATACTTCTGCTGTAAGTGGGTGGGGAGTTGGGTATTCTGCTGATTCCAGGAGATGCTGCAGCATCAGA
This sequence comes from Coleophora flavipennella, assembly GCA_947284805.1. Taxonomy (NCBI): domain Eukaryota; kingdom Metazoa; phylum Arthropoda; class Insecta; order Lepidoptera; family Coleophoridae; genus Coleophora; species Coleophora flavipennella. The sequence continues at coordinate 211,431 of OX369257.1, forward strand.
TCAAGGTCACCATGTTCTATCTAGCACCTGTTTAGTAGGATCATTCCAATGAGCCTTAACACGATATCTCTGCTGTAAGTTGGTGAGGAGTTGGGTATCCTGCAGATACCAGGAGATGCTGCAGCATCAGGTCAAAGTTGGTGTATTCTATCTAACACCTGTTCATGGAGAGTTCATTCAAGATAAGCCCAAATAAGATACCTCTGCTGTAAGTTGATGAGGATAGGGTATCCTGTAGACTCCACGAGATGCTGCAGTATCATGTCAAGGTTACCATATTTTTGTAATATCATAAAGATAACAGGACACTAAATTTTGAATCGATCAGACCGGTGGAAGTTGCCCACATCCCTTCATCACCTGAAAAAGAGCTGATGATCTTCAAACGGCTGAACAGATCTTCATAAATTATAGCTAAGAAGCACCTCGAACACAACAGCTTTCAAACAAAAACCTACCAAGTGCGAGTCAGAACCGCACACATAGGGTTCCGTACCATCTTGCTAGATGGCGCTAGTTTCTTCTGTTCCGTACTATAAAACTATACGGCGCTAGTTTTTTTACCTTTAAAAAACACGTTTTTTGTAGGAAGACTTTCACTTTTTCTAATTTTTAGTATTTGTTGTTATAGCGGCAACAGAAATACATCATCTGTGAAAATTCCCGTTTTTAAAAAAGGGTCCCGTTTTTACCCTTTGGGTACGAAATCCTAAAATCCGCATCAAAATCGGTCCATTCGTTTAGGAACTACGAACCCACAGACACACACGTTAAACTTATAAAATCCCTCTTTTTGCCTCGGGGGTTAAAAAGCCAGATAATTGATACTTGTATCTATAATAGTAATAATTATGCTGGACACCTTTTTCTAAAAAAATTATCTTTCTAGCAGCATCCGGCCCCAAGCTATGGCGGTTCTAGCAGCATCCGGCCCGAAGCTATGGCGGTTCTAGCAGCATCCGGCCCGAAGCTATGGTGGTTCTAGCAGCATCCGGTCCGAAGCTGTGGCGGTTCTAGCAGCATCCGGCCCGAAGTTGTGGCGGTTCTAGCAGCATCCGGCCCGAAGCTGTGGCGGTTCTAGCAGCATCCGGCCCGAAGCTGTGACGGTTCTAGCAGCATCCGGCCCGAAGCTGTGGCGGTTCTAGCAGCATCCGGCCCGAAGCTGTGGCGGTTCTAGCAGCATCCGGCCCGAAGCTGTGGCGGTTCTAGCAGCATCCGGCCCGAAGCTGTGGCGGTTCTAGCAGCATCCGGCCCGAAGCTGTGGCGGTTCGGAAACACGACGAAACGCTTCCAGAAACGGTATACGAGGGGTTGGAGACAGAAGGTTTCCATTTGTCAATTTTTTCTGTTGCTTTTGTGCAATTCCCAGCCTACACCAAATTTCAGTTTTCTTGGACTTTAGAAAGTACCCCAGAGGTTTTGATGATCACAAGTGAAACGAAATCGACGTTTTTAAGGTGAGAACAAATCTGAAAATATATAAGTTAGGTAACTGACACTACGTTTATTAGGTTTGCCAAGGACACCTTATCCTGAAAATTTTAGGTTTCTAGCATCATCCGGACCGAAGCTATAAAAAAAACGAAAATACGACGAAACGCTTCCAGAAAAGGTAGGTAGTGTCCCGTCCTCATTTGGCTCGTCTTGGCGAGGGCGCTCCGTGGCCCCAAATTGTGTCTATACAAGTAATTTAAAAGCCTCGTACGGAACCAGTTCCGAAACTCCGGTTCTGTAGACGGCCGAAGGGCTTATATGGCCATTAAATGGCAGAATCTTTTATCACCTTCACTAAGAAGCTTGATTTTTTTTCAGTTGAATTAATTTCAACTTGATACCTCCATGTGTTCCTGAGAAAAAGAGTCTTGACAGAGAGACACACGGACAATAAAGTGATCCTAAGAGGGTTGCTTTTTCCTTCTGAGGTACGGAACCATAAAAGCAAAAAAATCCTCCAGAACAGTTTGTACAAAAAAAAGTGAAACTCTAAAAAAATATGATGCCTTGGGCTTACCAATCGTTAAATAAAATAAATAATATTTATTATTAAATTAGATACGGCGTAGCTTGCTATGCACTGGACTTGGCAAGGGCAATGGCGTGCCCCCAGATAAAGAACAGGCACATTTTGTAAGAAAGTTTTTATTTATTTAAATTACATAATTTAATTAATTAATTTAAATTTGCCAATTCTTGATCTGGGGGCACAGAGTTTCCCTTGCTAAGTCCAGCGCATAGCAAGCTATGCCGTATCTAATTTTTCTCGATAATCTGAGAGACTGTTTCAATAATAAGCGTAAGAAAATAAAATCATCTACATGTGTGTGTACTAGAGGATGCAGAACCGGTCCATATCCAAGAACCGGGTTTTTCGGTTCCGGTTCCGCACAGAACCGGATACCCGGTTCTGTTCGGTTCTTAAAACAAAATTCCTTTAGGACAAAATAAAACTAGATATTAATTTGAATGGTGCGAATGCTGATTATCCCGTCTTCGCCTTCGAGATTTAATTCTTGACCATGTAGTAGTTGCCCCGCTACGCGCAAACCTAATCGCACAAGCTTCAGAGTTAGAGAAAAGAAAAAGAAATCTTTTTCTCCCTCCTAGTGGTGTGGTGACCCCCACCAAACCAACCTGGCAACACCAGCAAGCCGGCTGCCAACCTCATTCTTGTCCGTGCGCGCGCGGCGTTCGCACAAGTGCAAGTGATAAACATGTCTAAACGTACGCATTCTCATTGCACGACTTCAGATTCGACGAATTTAGTCATATGACTGAGACCACTGCTTGCACGAGCCCAATCTCCAATGTTTACGAAGATATTAACGAAATTGTCACGGCCGATGATTTCGACCCCGATCTTTTACGAGAATTAGGTGATGTAGAAAAAGACCCTGTCGAATTCAGCGAGAGCTTGCAAGCAGATGTTGCAGCCAGATTTCAAAAAATATTATTAGAAGGTCAAAAGATGAGCTTATGAAAAAATACCCGGTTCCTAAAAATGTCCCTTTAGCAAAGGGCCCGACTCTAAACCCGGAGATTGCAGCCATGTTGGTCGAGACCTGCAAACTGAGGGATAAGCGGTTACTCACCAAGCAAGATCAGCTCGGCAAAGCTCTTTCAGCCTTAGGAAAGGCGTTAACTGGCCTCTTAAAAAAGACTCCAGATATTCCTGATGTTATACGTACTTTAAATGATGCTGGTATATTGCTAGCTGACTCGCACTATACCGAGACTGACACTCGCCGCTCAGTCATTATACCCTTGATAGATAAGTCCTTGGCTGATCCTTTCAAAGACAGGAAAAGAGATACTTTCCTATTCGGAGAGAAGCTAGGTGATTTAGTCAAGGACTCACGAGGCATAAAAAAGACAGGCCAGTTAATTCAACCTTCTACGTCAACTGGCTCCAATTTAAATGGGAAAGGCCCATCGTCCCGAGGAGCGCGTCAGCAACGCGGCGGCCAGACGTATCATTACCGAGCCGGTGGGTCGAGAGCCACAACAACAGCCCCGGCATACTACCAGTACCCGAGCCGTCGGCGAGCAGCTCCGGCTCCGCCGCCGCCGCCCAACCGCCGCCAGACCGCGCCGCCGCCGCCGGCGCCGCGCCGCCGCCCGCCTCCTCCGGCGCCGCGCCCCTCGGCCAGTCGTCAGACGTAGCGGCGCAGCCTCAGGTACACGCCGGGCGTTTAAAGTTTTTTCTCAAGGAATGGCAATCTATTACCGATGATGACTTTATTTTAAAAACGGTTTCGGGTTATATGATACCCTTTGCTGTAATGCCTAAACAAAATTCACAGGATTATCCTTTTCGTTCCTTTTCTTCGAGTGAATTATTAGAAGTTAAAAATGAGTTGAATCATTTATTGCAAATAAACGCTATTAGGCGATGTAAGCCAACGGAAGGGCAATTTATTTCTGACATTTTTCTGATTCCTAAAAGTGACGGTAGCAAGCGCTTCATTTTGAATTTAAAAAAACTGAATAAGTTTATTTACAATGAACATTTTAAAATGGAGGACATAAGGACGGCTATCAAACTTATGTTCAAAGGCTGCCATATGATAACAGTAGACCTTAAAGAAGCCTATTTTTTACTTCCTATTTATGAGGAACACACGAAGTTCTTACGATTTTATTTGGAAGAAGATTTATATGAATTTGTTGCCCTTCCTTTTGGTCTGTGTTCGGCACCATATATTTTTACAAAAATTTTACAACCTGTTGCTGCCCACTTGCGATCTCAGGGTCTAATGTCTGTCAGATATTTAGACGATTTCTTGTGTCTAGGAAACTCTGCTGTAGATTGCCTAGAAAATGCCAAAAGAACTATTCAATGTTTGACTAGATTAGGTTTTATTATCAACTACGAAAAAAGTAGCCTGGTACCCCAAACTACTTGTAAATTTCTAGGTTTTTTATTGAACTCAGAGACAATGTCTTTACAACTACCCGACACAAAAAGGCAAATAATTTTACAAAAAATAATTAAATTATTAAATTCAACCAGAATTAGGATTCGCGAGTTTGCTTGTTTTCTAGGCTCTCTTACCGCGGCGTGTCCAGCTATTGTTTATGGATGGCATCATACAAAGTCCCTAGAAAGACTTAAAAATAATGAAGATTATGATGCATTCATGAGACTTTTAGATAATTTACATGAAGATCTTCGTTGGTGGAAAAATAATATTTTGGTTGCTATAAATCCGATTCGAAATCAAAATTATGATCTAGAAATCTATACGGATGCTTCAACCACTGGTTGGGGTGCAGCCAGTGCAAATGAGAAAACAGGTGGCCACTGGTCTGCTACTGAACGAACCAATCATATAAATTACCTGGAACTGCTTGCAGTTTATTTTGGGCTCAAATCTTTTGCTGATAAAAAGAGAAATTGTGATATCCTTTTGCGTGTCGATAACACAACGGCTATATCATACATTAACAGAATGGGCGGGGTACAATATCCCCACTTAAATCAGGTTACTAAAATAATTTGGAATTGGTGTGAAGAAAGAGAAATTTTTGTTTTTGCTTCTTATATCCGTTCCGCTTTAAATGTCGAGGCCGATAGCGAGTCTAGAAAAATGAACATCGACACGGAATGGGAATTGGGTTCGCAGGAATATGGTATAATTGTTCAATATTTTGGGGAACCATGCATTGATTTATTCGCTTCTCGTATAAATGCAAAGTGTCCTTTATACATGTCATGGAAGAGAGATCCCTTTGCTTACAATATTGACGCCTTTACGATCAATTGGTCTCAGTTCTATTTTTACGCGTTTCCGCCATTTGCTTTGATTTTAAAAACATTAAATAAAATTGTTTCGGATAAAGCAACGGGTATTGTAGTGATCCCACTATGGGTATCTCAGCCGTGGTATCCGTATTTTATGTCACTGTGTGTCAAAGAAGTATTGATACTTCCACCAGGTAAATATCTCTTGTCCTCTCCTTTCAGGTCAACACACCCGTTGTACCGCAATCTTTCCCTGGCGGCGGCGGCGTGTGTGTTATCCGGGAAGGGTTTCGTAGGCAACGCGTACCAGAATCGGCCTTAGAAGCAATGTTTTCTTCCATATCCGAGAATACGAGATCTCAGTATTCGTCGAGTCTCAAACTATGGTGGGAATTTTGCATTCGAAATAATGTTGATCTTTTCGATTTCAATACGTCATTTCTATTGGAATTTCTTTCTGACTGTTTTAAAAAAGGTTCGTCGTATGGTACTTTAAATAATCACCGTTCGGCGATCTCTTTAATATCAACCAACAACATAAGCGATGATTCGAAATTAAAGCGCTTTTTTAAATGGATCTTTCGGTTAAAACCAACATTTCCATGTTATAATTTTACATGGAACCCTAACATTGTATTAGACTATTTGGAAAAATTAGAAAATGATTTAATCAATTTAGAGCAAATTTCAAAGAAGTTAGTTATGTTACTCGCTTTAACAACTGGGCACAGGACGCAAACATTGTCTCTTATAAAAATTTCAAATATGAAAGTTTTTGACGATTGTATCATAATAACAATATCAAATTTAATCAAAACTTCGTCAATTGGTAAAGCTCAGCCGGTTTTAAATTTGCCTTTCTTCCGTCCTCGCCCTGGAATCTGCCCTGCCACTGTGTTACAAAAATATATTTTGGTAACATCATCCTTACGGCCAAACTCTGAGGATCGTCTTATCTTGACTTACAAGAAGCCTCACAGGCCAGCTACTTCCCAGAGCATTGGGCGCTGGATAAAGCAAATCCTAAATGACAGTGGTGTTGACACTTCGGTTTTTTGCGCTCACAGTACGAGGCATGCTTCGACTTCAGCTGCCTATCGATCTGGCCTCAGTGTTGACGTCATTAGAAAGACAGCTGGCTGGTCTGAGCAGTCAGCTGTCTTTGCTAATTTCTATAATAGACCCATAATTAATTTAGAAAATAATTTACTTGATTCTTTAACATAGTCATGCATTATACATAATATTGTTTTTATTTTGTTAAATTGAAGTTTATATTTATGTTTCATATTGTATATGAGTAATTATTAATATAATTATCTGATTTCAGTTCACTGTTTACTTATCAATTATTATTATTATTCTCCTTTTGTCCTACAATTTTCTAGCAACATTGCCCATGCTCTAAACATCTACATGGTCAAGAATTAAATCTCGAAGGCGAAGACGGGATAATTTAATGATCAAACGAACTTACCTGAAGTGAAGTTCGATCTTAATTATCCTGTCTTCGCCGGAGAGATTTAAGATCCCAGCCTACCCCAAAGTTCAGTGTTTGCTACCTGAGTCTTCTTTCCCCATAACTAGTTCAATGTTGCTAGAATTTACTCCTTTTACTTACTCTGAAAAGAATGAGGTTGGCAGCCGGCTTGCTGGTGTTGCCAGGTTGGTTTGGTGGGGGTCACCACACCACTAGGAGGGAGAAAAAGATTTCTTTTTCTTTTCTCTAACTCTGAAGCTTGTGCGATTAGGTTTGCGCGTAGCGGGGCAACTACTACATGGTCAAGAATTAAATCTCTCCGGCGAAGACAGGATAATTAAGATCGAACTTCACTTCAGGTAAGTTCGTTTGATCATTAAATAATATGTATATGTCGGAGTGTCATTGAAAACGCGACCAATACCAGCTCGAGATAAGTTTACATAGTTACACTTTGTTTGGATCAAACGTCAGGTATTAGTACCTGGGTGAAACCGGTGGTGGCGTGACGATCGCTTGTACTCGTGAGACGATCGTTTGTGGTAGCAAAGATGATGTATTAACGGAAGGCTGTTTGTGCTGCCACACTGAGTTGAGAATTTATTAGATCTGTGGAGAAGCCAGATTAGCTGGACGTCAGTCTCGGAGAAAACACTTTTTGACGGAGCGTCGAGCAGAACACAAGTAGTGGTGATCTGTGAGCAAAATGGACGTGTCACGCCATCGCTGTGATCACCGCGTTTGCATCCATTGTTATCCAAGGCATCCTGTACAACTTCGATTACCAAATGATCAAGACTATTGAAGAAGGACCTCTGTGATATAGCTGCATTGTTATTTCGACGCCCAATACCGAAATAGTTAAGGACGTGAACCACGAGGCCATGCATAACCTAACCTAACCCAGCCCCCCTTCGAGATCAGAAGTTGGATTGTTCCCAGCGCTCGCAACAAGCGGACAACGACGGGAAAATGTGAAAAATGATAATGGAGCAGCGAAATGAAAACCAACTGGCAACAATTCTTTGTGCTACAGAAACAGAACATGTTGCGATTGATTGAGGTTATGCAAGCACCATCGACTACATTTGCTGCAATCACACTGCCAGAATTCAACCAGAATATACCTGAAGCTAATCCACGTTCACGGTGCTCGTTTGTCGACATCTCCCTTACGGAACGACAGTTGCAATGAGGTGCAATGCTTATTTCACTTAGCAAACCGTTGAAAGGCATATGCTCCTGTGCTTCCGGAATGACTCGGAGCCAGTTTAGAAACCTGTTCCTGATGCGCTGTTTGGAAATGGGCGACAGTATGGGCTGCGCTGGCAGCAGCGGAGATCCACGCAAGCGGCGCGTGCAGCTTCAGCGAAGTGCGTGATGTACGCGGAGCTATGAAAATCCGGTGAGTCGTACCCCTTTTGTTTTGATAGTTGTGGTACGAGTACTATTACCTAATCTGTGGTGGTACCGAGTGTTCTCTCGTTAAAGAAAGTTTCGTGTATAGACTTTCGGGAGTGTGTTCAATACTAACGCACTATTGACTTTTGTAGGCAACTCTTAAGTTTACTGTACAGAACAAATATCGAGTGAGGGTAATATTGACGGGCATCGTTCAGAATGGTCATATCTTGTTATGCCAGACGAGTACGAACGATATTATGATCGACTCAGATATTTTAAATCTAGGATTGACGGTATTCTTAAACGAGTCTGTCAATAACAAAACAGCTTGACTGTCGGTAAGGATGCGAATAGAGTAGTTAGTCCCTTACCCTTCTAGTAGTGATTGCATTAGCAGCTAAAATGATGCCTTATGGAAAGTACTCTTTCACATGCTTTCGGATTTTTACTTGTGACACAACGTCGTGATTGAACGGAAGATTTAAAAAGAGGACTCATTGTAAATATGATGATTCATTTAGTTAACTAGTTTCGGTTATACAAACCTAAACCAAGATTGAAAGTATGGAAACCCCTTTAAGCTTTTATAATATTGAGACTGACATTTTTACATGGAGTAAAAAAAAAAACCTTTATTAGCTTTCGTAGTATTGGGACTGATATTCTCATTGAGCATAGGCCAAAGTTGTTGCCTATTTTTAATAGCTTTCGTGATGAATTTGTCGAGGGCATCCTTAATGCCCCGCTATCGTATAGACCCTATGTAGGTAGATGAGTTTCGGGGACCCCAATAAAATATTTTGTTTACCAATTGTAAAAAAAAAAGAATAATAACAGGGTAGTATGCGGAGTGCAGTGATGAACGTCTTACGGCTGATGTGATAATGATACAGGATTCATGGGCTGGAGGCTGCGAATGTCATAAGCCCCGAAGCTTTCCCTTTTTGACGGCCTTATCATGCTGGTAAAGAAAAAGGATAGCATAGAACGCAAGTGTTGATAACCGTGAAAAAAAAATGATAACAACATGCCTGAACGGAAATTGCTTCCTCTGATAGCTTGGAACATCGATTGACTTCATAGGTGGTCACTATTTAACCACGTCAGGCATAGCTAGTGGTTACATCAGGTGCATTCTTTACCTATTAAATCGAAATGACTGATTTTGTAACCTCTGTTCAAATACGTCCACGTGTCATTCGATCTACGTAATGCCCCCTTGTATTTGAACTTACGTTCATAAACGCTTTAGGCGCGTGGCAACGGTCAGGTGAATCTTAGTACGTTTAAACGTTGGTACTCTTAGTTAAGTGTCCTTTAAAATATGCTCACTTCCTTCGAGTATAGTAATGAGATTTCAATGTTACAAGTCCTTCCATGATGATCATTTGGCAGCAACCAAACTGTTGGGTTAACCGAGTTACGAAGTACAGCCTCCTGGAGTTGCTTCTAGGTACGAGTAAAGTAGCCTAACCTCTAAATGTCATGTTTGTCGATTACACACACAGGCTGTAATTTTATCTAAGTGAAGCACGACAACATACTAGTGATAATACGGAGAGTAACGCATCCTATTACAGGAGTTGTTAATCAGCTTGCTGCTGATGTGATAATAGACATGGGCCTCCCCCATGTTGGAGCGGTTTCACCAATTGTAAAAAAAAAAAAAAAAAAAAACGCTACGCTTGGCGGGCTGTTTGGCGGTACAGTATGAGCGTGAAGGACGATGTTGCTTGTCCTCAAATTTTTAGTCCCTTAGTCACTTCTTGTGAAACCCTTGGGAAGAGATGGGGTGGTGTATTGCTCTGAGGCAGCGCCACTGCCTGATTTCTAGACAAAAGCTTAGTTTCACAAGTTACCTAACTTTGTGTTGTTACAAATGGAGAAGCGTTACCTACCACTTTAGATATCAAATACCGTCAGTTATTGAGGACAGACTACGTTAAATGCCCGATAGTGACAGTATTATTGACTTGGACAGAATTGATGATGGAGAGACTGAACCTCGACCATCTACTAGTGCAGATTAAGGACTTTTGTACTTGACCGTGATTTTAACGTTCACTAGTTTGTATTTTGAACCTTAGACGTAAACAATTTTTCGCAACTGGATGCCAATAGCCTCAGCCATTCGTAGACGTAGGCGTAAAACACCGAGTTGATTTTCTCGTTGCTGTGCGGCCACAACTGTGTGTGGCGTGCGTTTGGCTCGCAGGCGTATCACCGGGGAGGTGATGTTGGCAATGACCAGAAAGAGGTGATGTTTGAGATCGCCGCATGGAAGCGATAGTGTGGTTGGACACCGGAGGGAGGTGGTCCAAGAGTCGCCAGGTAGGGTGACTGTGTGTTTGGGCGGGCACCGGATGGAGGTGTCTGAGAGTCGCCAGGTTGGGTGACTGTTGTTTGTTTGGGCACCGGATGGAGGTGGCCCAGAGTTGCCAAGATGGGTGACTGTTGTGGTGATACAAAATAAGGAGCGTAACCAAACCAAGTTAGATCCCAAATACCGAGGGCCGTTCAGGGTCGTAGAGGTCTTAGAAGGTGACAGATACAAATTACAAGCTTTGAATTTGAGACGAAGTTACAAGTATGCCCATGACCGTTTACGTAGTATGTCCGAAGGTTATTTGCCTCCGGATGTTGACGATGAATCTGGTGCAGAGGCGTCTACCTTTCAATGTTAATTATATTGACAGATCGTAACTCAATCAATTGTGTACAGTTGTAATTTTTTTCTTTATCGTTTATTTTTGTGTGTAGTACTGAAGTATTCCGACATGTTTCAGCGGTAAATGAAGAGTGCTGAATGGCGCTATATGTTTGCATGAATTGGCTGCTGCTTGTTTTGTCAGACTCGTTCTGTCATGATGTGTAGAAGGTACATTCGTGTTTTTGTAAAAGAAAGTATCCCGTTTACCGGCTAAAACTGTTGATGGTATTCCGTCGCCTGTATAGGTGATGATGGTATTCCGTCGCCAGTATTGGTGATGATGGTGTTCCATTGCCTGGATTGGTGATGATGGTATTCCGTCGCTTGGCGTTAGTGATGATGATTCTTTGTGGTGTCCCGCCACCCGGATGTGGTGATGTTTAGTTCTGGTGTTCCGTCGCTTGTGATTTGCGATGATGATTATGTTCCGTTCTATGTGCCCCTAAAAGTTGTAAATGGTTGTAAGGTTTCAAGCCTTGCAGCTGTGATTTACCTTGGAGACCTAAACTGATTTGAGATTGTTTGAGTTACGATGCTAATGCTGAGGTTTATTTAGTTTACGAGAGTGAAATTATTTTGGTTTTTTTGAGGCTGTTAAAATGTGTTGTCACCATGATTGTAGTCTTGAATTAAAGCTTCACATTATTAGCGTTGCTTTTATTCCTTGAGCTGTGGACCTTCCTAATGAAGGTCAGGATTGGCCGAACGAAATGGAATCTACTGGCTACCCTTTTCTTTTTCAGGTTAGTCACCCGAGGACGTGTGACTCGCAGGATGGCCGTGTCGGAGTGTCATTGAAAACGCGACCAATACCAGCTCGAGATAAGTTTACATAGTTACACTTTGTTTGGATCAAACGTCAGGTATTAGTACCTGGGTGAAACCGGTGGTGGCGTGACGATCGCTTGTACTCGTGAGACGATCGTTTGTGGTAGCAAAGATGATGTATTAACGGAAGGCTGTTTGTGCTGCCACACTGAGTTGAGAATTTATTAGATCTGTGGAGAAGCCAGATTAGCTGGACGTCAGTCTCGGAGAAAACACTTTTTGACGGAGCGTCGAGCAGAACACAAGTAGTGGTGATCTGTGAGCAAAATGGACGTGTCACGCCATCGCCGTGATCACCGCGTTTGCATCCATTGTTATCCAAGGCATCCTGTACAACTTCGATTACCAAATGATCAAGACTATTGAAGAAGGACCTCTGTGATATAGCTGCATTGTTATTTCGACGCCCAATACCGAAATAGTTAAGGACGTGAACCACGAGGCCATGCATAACCTAACCTAACCACCCCCTTCGAGATATATAACCACTTAAATGTGTTACAACTTATAATATTATATAGTCATCCAATTATATTTAAAAAATACTAGCTTGTCTTCTCAGCTTCATACATACTACATTAACAAGTTTCAGAATCTAAAATAAATCAATAAAAGAAAATCAGACTTATTTTCTGACAGGTAATAAAACAAATTAACACTTCCTGTCTTCCTAATTGTAATAATAGCAGCGTAAAAATGAGATTACGCTTAAGCTTCAAGCAACGGAATGTCTTCTTCGTCTTCTTCTACCTGAATTTCTGAAAAACTATGTTTATTTTCATCTTGAATCGTTTTTTGTACATGACGTCAACTATTGGCAGTTGTGTGGCATGTGCAATGCAAATTTGATAATAAGAATTTAGGAACTTGCCAACTTTAATCAGGAGGCTAAAAAAATACCTATTATTTTTTTACTCACAAATGGCTCTAACGATTTTTATAAAACTTGGTACGTTACCATAACTGTACACGGCCTACAGCACGTTGTAGTTTGTTATTCCAAGAAAAATCATTATAATCACTAGCAAAAAAAGGTAATTAGGTAAGTTTCTATGCAAATAATTCTATTGAGAAGAACCGGTTAGAACCGGTTATCTAAATTTTCACCCGTTTTTTGAACTAGCTAGGAACCGGGTATACCCGGGTTTTTTTTGGAACCGGGTAGAACCGGGTGCATGCTCTAGTGTACCCAGCCTTATCGGGTTCTTCGCCTCTACGCACGGTCGCACGGCGTGCAAGGCGTAGAGGCGTGACACGCAGTTGAAACGGTCGTCACGAGAATTAGATAAAGCGAATTGCATCTCAGGAGGAAAGTGATTTGTCAGTAAATGCAGTTAATTTTTTTTCGAAGCGCAAATTTTTGAAGAAACTCACGATGAACAATTACATAACGTCATGTTAATCCTGATGTTGATAAGGGGTTCGGAGATAGTGTCACAATGTCGATACCGTCACCATGGTAGTGTCAGCGCATCTCACGCAGCGGCGTGGGCGGCGCCGGCGGCGCGGCGGTACTCAACTTGCCGTGCTGCTTCTCCTTATTGTCGCCGCTGACTGATATTGGTCAGCCATCTTAGATCTGATGCTATGCACTAATTAGTAAATTGCATAGTAAAATAGAAATCAATCTTTAGAAATATTAAGCATAGCTTTTACATTGAAGAAAATTTATAGCTTCCTATTTCCAAATTATTTAAAGGTTATCTACACTATAATATTATAAAGAGGAAAGATTTGTACCTATTTTTGTATGTTTGTATGTTTGTAATGAATAGGCTCAAAAAGTACTGGGCCGATTTAAAAAATTCTTTCACCAATAGAATGCTACATTCTTCCAATTTGACATAGGCTACAAAATTAGGGATCCTTGGCTACAAAATTAGGGATCCTTGGTAAAATTTTAACAATGTAACCGAAGGTGTAGAAAAATGAGTCTTAAAATGTCTTTCGTCGAATGCGCTGCCGAAACTATTAGCGATAGAACAAAATAATGTACAACAATAATGAAGATCATCATATTAATGTCTATAAAAAACTCCGCGGTAGCATATGTCCAACTATTGTAGTTATGTCACTACAACAACTTTTTTCATTTTAAACATTAATGAAAATGCTAACCTTCACACAGTGAGGTAGTATCTACCGCTTCCCATCGTAAGACTGATACTTAATTTAATTACTTTGTCTTATTATTATTCTTTACTTTAGTTGTATACCCTACTAACATTAGTTTATTTAAGGTTTTTTGTATTTTTATTAACACAATTATGGGTCTATGAAGCCTGAAAATAAAATGATAAATAAAAAAAAAAAAAAAAAAACCAAATTCAAAACATGCTATTTATGTGTTTATATTAATCCTTATCCAAATAAATTATTTTATGGTCAAGACCATTTAACTACCTATAAAATAGTTTTTAAATTATTTAAATTGGACTTTCCATTCAAAAGATATTACGAATTAAAAAATTCAAACAGTAAACAAAACCGCCATAGCGCCGTGGCCGTTGTTTGCGATGCAGTCTGAAAAGCGCGCCGGGCATCGCGGCGGGCGGAGTGGAGGGCGCACTGAAATACAGGAGTGGGGCGTGCACGTCTGTAAGATAGAGTGGGCTCCTTACGCAGCGGACGCTACCGATATTGAACATTTAGATTTTTCCATAGAACACATTTCAGATAGAGCACATTTTCTTTCTATTGATTAGGAGTTATTTTCAAAACTGCGCATAAATTACTTGATTAAACCTTGACAGTTTATTTTTATAGCAGTGTCACACTCTTTTTAAAGCACCTATTTAAGTATTGTATGTATTTTTTTATGAAAACTTCTATTCAATAAACTGTTCATATTAAAATCAAATTAATTCTTATTTATTTTACTTGAAAACCAAAACTTTCAAACAATTATGCCTAAAAAAAAGGTCCCAATTATCTCAACATAGCTCCCAAGCGAGATTAGCAAAGATTCGGCGTGTTGGAGAATCATCTTCAGAATATTCTGATCGACTCGAAAGTCAAAGAGAATATGCATCACAATCACGGGCCAGAGAATCTAGCGCCGAACGCTCGCAGCGACTTGCTGAGAATAAAGAGCGAACCTCGCAAGCTCGCGCAAGGGAAAGTAGCGCCGATCGTTCGATTCGTCTTGCAAATCAAAATGTTAGATCGTCAGAGGTTCGCTAAAGACAGTCGAGCACAGAACGCGCGCAACGCCTTGACGAAAATCGAACAAGAATTTCGCAAACACGGGCCAAAGAGTGCAGTGTCGAACGCTCACTTCGCATTGCAGAACAAAATGAACGATCTTCTCAGATTTACGATCGACAGTCGAGCTCCGAACGTTCACAACGCCTTGCTGGAAACAGAGATAGAGACTCGCGGGCACGTGCCAGAGAATCTAGCACCGAACACTCGCAGCGGCTTGCTGGACTGAGAGCCAGAAACTTACAAGCACGTGCCCGAGAGTCTAGCGGTGACCGCTCGCAACGACTTACGGCACAGAGAGAGAGACAACGTGCAGTAGCAATTAGAAGGCGTGATGGCATTTCAGCTCACAGCTATAGATCGGCATTCAGCTACGATCCACAAATTAACTACGCCGATCAAAACAGCATTCAAATTGGAGCGATGGATAAGATATGCCCTAAATGTTCCGCGAAAAAATCATGATTCCTACCGGACTTGCCTATATCTTTTAAGAGGTTACAGTTTCCTCTAAAAACATCATTTGCCCTCACAATAAAAACAAAAATTTCTTTGAAATACCTAGATGTATAGGTAGATACATTTTTAGTTGAAAGTTGTCAACTTTTAATTTAGAATGTATATATTTTATTCGACTCTGCTTTTATTCACATTACTTAAAAAAACATAGTAAAAATGTATATAATATCCTATGTAAATATTACTTATTTAAGTGCCCGCCACTTAAACCATCAAAGAAATTGAACATAAATAGACTTACATACAAATATAACTGTGGTTTTTTTTAATACAAGTAAAAATATTTGTGAAAAAAAGTGTTTTATATCCAAATTTCCAAAAATAAATAATTGTCTACCCCGTGCGAAGCCGGGACGGGCTGCTAGTATGTTATAAAGTTGGTTTCAAAATTTTACCAAACGAGTGTAAAAAATTGTTAAAATAAAAAAAACGACGGGTTGCACTCCGGGAGTGCCGGCAGAAGTGAAAACTTGAATATTAACGTTGTGCATTTTTAATATTTTGGAATGGTTAGGGAATAATTTTGCACGAATTGCTTTGATTATCAGTATAAAAGTACTATCATTTATGTGGTAGAACACAATATTTATTTATTGCGCTATCGTACACAAACATGACAATTTATATTACATTAAAAAGTTTATATCTCAGAAAAATCAACAAAAAATCAACTCTATCCGTCTTACGAATTTCCGATCAGGTCACGTGTCCTGACGCGAGTTTAACATTTTTTACCCATTACAAAACAAGTTTCAAAGTACCGATTGCTTTAACGGTGAAGGAAAACATCGTGAGGAAACCTGCACACGCCTGCGAAGAAACTCGAAGGTTGTGTGTGAAGTCGACCAACCCGCACTGGGCCCGCGTGGTCGACTAAGGCCTAATCGCCCTGATTCAGGGTAGGCTCGAGCCCCTCGGTGGGGACGTATATGAGCTGTAATGATGACAAAAAAGTGCACAACGCCGCTAAAGAAGTTTTCACTTCAAAAAAAATTTGTAAAATTTGGTAAAGTTTGATTGAGTACCTACTCAATCTTTTTGTTTACACTTTTTGTTCTTTTTAGGTACAGCAAATGAACTGTATAGAAAACGATTCGGATAAAATCTAAATTGAACTTTAATACCAAGCAAATTGCAATAATGTAAATGTTAAAACGAAATGCATGGTATGTTTCTCTGCCTGCATTGCCAAGGCCATAACTTAATTTAACTCTTTTATTTAATATTAGTCAATGTGAACAACTCGTGTCGCGCGAGGGGTCCTCGCCACACGTACGTGTACAAGTCACGAGCGAGCGAGCGTTATCGTGCGTCGGCCGATACCCGGAGCGATAGCGCCTGGATTTAGGAGTGTGGGGTCGGTCGGTCGGGGCCAGCCCTTTGCTTTATGATACGGGCTTTTCACAAATTTCACAATATACATATAAATACAGATTCAAATTTAATATGTAGAAAAATTAAATTATACTGTTAAACTCTGCAACCGAATTTTCAAATTGAGCGCAATAAAAAAGTGGTTGGAGGCACTAAACTAGACTTCAGTCACAGTATATATATTAATACTAACGTACTTCAGTTTTGTTTGCGTTCTTTTCTCATTTCGCTTACTGAGCATACTCACTCGGTGTGTGAGCCTGACTAGAGCATACTCACTCGGTGTGTGAGCCTGACTAGAGCATACTCACTCGGTGTGTGAGCCTGACGGGATATTTGTGTGACTATATGTGGAAGTATTAACTGGCTGTATTAGCTGTCTACGAGTATGCAATGCAGGTAGAGATTGATCTGATCACCAGCACGGCGCGGCGCGGCGCGGCGTAAAATAAGCATACGAACTAAAAACCGGGCAAGCGCTAGTCGGACTCGCGTATCGAGGGTTCTGTATCACCACACAATATATATTGTGCTATGTATTTTCATGAAATACTAGCTTTTGCACGCAGGTTTGCTCGCGTGGGCGTCGTGGTGCGTGAGCCGCAATCGGCCCGCGAGCGTACAAGCGTAGGTATCTCCTATTACACTCAAGAATAGTTTAGTTTTCGACTAACAAAATAATTTTCAAGATCGGTTTAGTAGTTCCATAGAACACATCCTACAAACAAACTCAAAAACTTTATCTATTTAAAAAATTGTGTAGAAAAGGACATGTTTTACAGCCGTGGACCGTAAATCCAAGATCATCCTTTCGGGGACTGCCAGCGTCCGCTATGAAATGAATTAAATTTACACAATTTTATGAGTTTGAGTAATTCAGTATACAAATTCTTTGATCAATACTTTATTTTATTTCCCTCTAGTCGGGTGACTTCCTTTTTGGAAGTCGGTTGAAAAGGGGTACGGTCGCCGCGCTTGTCTGTTAGTCTTAGAGTGTGTGTGTGTGTGTGGGGGGGGGGGGGGGACCATCGTGCTTCCTGGTATTAAAGAACAAAGTTATATTTGCAGTTGTAACTTTTTGTATAGAAAATATATGAACATTATTGCAAATCCAACTGTATATCTTATGTTGGTCGACTATTACTCCTAAACCATAGTACCTAAACCTTGAAGAAGGACAGCAGGAACGAAAGTCGTTGGTTCTTACGCAGTTGAACACAAAGATAACTCCTTCAGATATTACTAAAAGGTCTTGTGTATGTCGTGACACATATCGGGTTGGTGTCATTATCGTCACGATCGCGTCATGATCCGTCTCTCCCCGCGTGACGCGTGTGACGCGTGTGACGCACGTTGTTGCAGCAAAACGACCAGCACAATGATTCGGCGAGTTCTCCGCCCAACACCTCCGCGATCCGCCCAATGGCACCATTCAACACTCTACGTTATTATGATGACACATGTACACATGCAACATGCACACTACGCGCCGACTAACCATCGCCAATAATAGAAATTGCCGGTGTCTTAATGAATATTTTGCAACGATTATTTATTGAATTGCTTAATCGGAGCTATTAATCAAACGAGTCATAAGATTATTTTATGCGATACTTATACTTTTATTGATTTTTGAAGGCAGAGTCAAAGTGTTGGATCGGAAACCTTGCCGCGGTGAATCTGAATCTGGTGAATCTTTTCGAGAAAAGAAACTATACAGTGTGGAAAAAAATAAGGGCCCTGGAGGGAAACTGCCTTAAATCCTTTTTTTTTAGCTCATTTTACTTTAAGGAAACATTCTTTTATTTTTAGAAACAAAACTGCATTCAAAGATCTTCTAAAATTAGCTTGCTTTGCCTCACCCGGGACTCAAACCAACTAAAAATTCAAAAAACAAACATTTCCCTCTTACACGAGACGTTCTGAAAAAAAGTTTAAAAATGGAGCGTTGGACTTTGTTTGTAATGCGGGACAGCAATTCTAAATTTTCGAACGAACATTTCGAAATTTTTTATCGATTTAATTTAGTATTGCTTCCTTTACGTAATTGTTTAATAATGGCGTATCACGAACAATTCGATTTATTAGAAGCTTACTTTGCAAGCAACGAGAACTGCGATTTAGCTCTACAGTGGTATCGCGAGAGGTATCCAGACAGACAAATAACATCTTTGTCACGAATGGTGAAAAATTTAGTCAATATTGGAAGTTTAAAAAAATGTTTAGGATGCCCGCAGCAACAAAATCTAGACTTACCCGAAAGCTTCTAGTAGGGAAGCTGCTCAAGAGTCATAATCACCATCCATACTCGTGGACTTAGCGTTTAGAAAAAATGCAAATATTGTCGTGATGGGCGATTGGTGCAGAAACTACATCCCGGAGATAGTCAAAGAATATGAGAGTTAATTTAATAAAAATAATATTAAAAATAATGTTAATATTTTACGTTTTCTTTTTATTTTAAAGACCAAATGATTGTTAGAGAAAAAAACTATCCTGAATCACAGTATATATATTAGTACTATGCCTGAACAATAATCCTATCGATAAGTAAAATAAAATAGAGAATGTTTGTTTTTGAATTTTTAGTTGGTTCGAGTCCCTGATGAGGCAAGCAAATTGTAGAAAATCTTTGAATGCTGTTTTGTAAATAAAGGAATGTTTCTTAAAAGTAAAATGAGGTAATTAAAGGATATAAGGCAGTTTCCCTCCAGGGCCCATTTTTTTCCACACTGTATAGAAAAGAACTTTACTCTTACACACTCCGGTGGGAAATTGTAAGACGAGTTATATTACGGCTCACTCCAGTGTGGCGTCACCATTCAGTTTCGTATCCTGCAGCCCCGCTCAGTGCGAGATTGCGACAAAACCCGCGCGCTTCAGCTCTCATGCATGAAACACCGACCGCCACGAAGGAGCTATCTGCAAAGTTTCACAAGACTACTACAAAGTTACTTGTCCTCGTGTTTTCATCAAGTGTGTAAATATTGGCTATTTTTGATTTGAGAGAGGTTTGGACGAACCGATACGAAGTGCTAAACAAGTTATCTACATTCAAATTAAACTTACGTTGCAAGAACCAATTGTATTTAAATAGGTACGTATACATCATTAAACAAAACTGATACGATTTCCGATGCTCTGACGTGTTTGGCGATTCCTATCTAATGGTTCGTTGTATGTAGTCCATTGTCGAGTCGCGGCCACCCGCAGTCGATCGCCGATACGGGATGATGGACATGCACTCTGCGGCGCAATTAAGGCTGTATTGTAGCATTCAGTACCCCACTATGGCCCATGAGCCACCTCATAAACTGAGCATTAATCGCTGCACTTGTCCAGCACGTATGAAATTGAAATCATAGAGAGCGTTGATGGCCCAACGGTAGCGACTCGGTGTCCCGACGTTAATCCCACGACAGCCAATGTACGAGTAGAATTACTTGACGATTGTTTC
Source organism: Coleophora flavipennella (assembly GCA_947284805.1). Lineage (NCBI taxonomy): Eukaryota > Metazoa > Arthropoda > Insecta > Lepidoptera > Coleophoridae > Coleophora > Coleophora flavipennella. Next base: position 231,649 of record OX369257.1, read on the forward strand.
AAATTGAAAAAATCTAGAGAACAGCGTATTTATTACATAATAACATAACATTTATTAAGTACATAACTTACATAACTAGATTGAACGAAGGTCCCATTGCACATATCCGTGAAGGTATATCTGCAATGCCCTTAAACTAAAATTTAGTGGATTATGAGCATCCAGATCAAGTGACTGCTGGATATCCTTTTTGGAACAAAACTCTTTAACGCGGCTCGTGGGTAGAGTGAATTGGTGAAACTAAATCGTCACGCGACGGTCAGGTATCGAAATGCGGTGCATGCGAGTACAACTAAATCGTCACGCGACGGTCAGGTATCGAAATGTGGTGCATGCGAGTACAACTAAATCGTCACGCGACGGTCAGGTATCGAAATGTGGTGCATGCTAGTACAACTAAATCGTCACGTGACCGTCAGGTATCGAAATGTGGTGCATGCGAGTACAACTAAATCGTCACGCGACTCGAGAAAATCTCGCGAAATCGAGGGAAACCTTAGTTTTCTATTTGAAGTCGGTTTTTTTGTTCAAAATTATTCTTGTTACATTTTGTCCTACACGTTGACATTCAATTTGATTTGATGTGAAATTGCTGCGTCATTTACGTCAACTCAAGTGGTGGCTCGCCTCGCTTCACTCTACATGTGCGGGTAGCGGGGCTGTGGGGGGAGCGGGGGGGCGGGGGGTCGGTGAGGCGACACATCTCAGATCATTACTCATCCCGCTATCCATCCATTCCGTGACGTCACACAACTCGCTCCGCAGTTGCACTAAATTTAAATATACTATAATTAATTTGATTTATTGTATCTATGCAAGGGTGGCGCGGGATCGTTGTGCGGTCGCAGGAGAGGGGGGAAAGAAATGACAAATACGCAGCGCCAGGAGCGGCTCCGATGACATTAAATCAGCTGTTTCCGGCAATAAGTCAGCGATTAACCCACCGGGAAGTGTGCCACCGGCCACCGCGCGGCGCCCGCGCTCTCGCCCCGCCGGCCGCCAGCCCTACTCGTTAGTTATGCAACAAGACTTCTTCAGCGAGTCTACATCGCGTTTACCCGGTGAACGAATCTACATTACATACTGATAGGGACTAATTTTTATCGAGATCTAATACAAAAGTAGCTACATAGGTAGACGTTTGCCGATAGTACGTATGTACACCCGCAAAAATACTTACTAGATATATCATCTAGATTGTAAGTTATAATTAATCATGACAGCCTCAGTATTAGTAATGACAAGTGCTACGGTACAACTCGTAATGTTCCCACTGCTGGGGCACGCGGCACGGGACCTATCTATATTGTGGCACGGGGGTCTCTTTCTAATCTCAGGAAGGTTGGCCTATTCCTCACACGGGGGCGTCCAGGTTGGAGGAGGTTATAGGGCTCATGGCAAAATTCACTGTAAGATGTTTTTAAGCCTCCTTTAAGGCGTCTGCCACGGCGCCAACTGCTTGGCGTGCTGCAAATCACGGAAACGGTCGAGAAAAATGCCACTAACTGAAAACCTCATCCGGGTTTTTGCTGGATCATACACTTATTAGCGTACTTCAGATCAGTTAACCTGCGTGATCGCTAGGACCACGCAAGTCGCACTGTACTACGCCCGCTTAATGCTTTACCATTTATTAACCACTTACTTATCTAATAATCTAATAATAACATATAATAAAACTGTAGAGGTCGAATCTCTGTACAAAGAAAAAAAAATGCTTAAAACCAAGTCAGGGCGATGTAAAAAGAGGGAAAATACCAAAAAATGTTTCATTATTAATTTTTTTGTTTCTCTGTCTGTCTGTCTGTTCGTACGGGCTAATCTCCGAAATGGCTGGACCGATTTCAATAAAATTTTATTTTATTTTATTTTATTTTATTTTATTTTAGTTTATTCGGAAAACAAACGGTATTTCTATGACTAAACAATAGCTAAGTGTAATTAATATATACCACTTATATGTTTTCGCATGTAGAAACAAAAGTCTTACTTGCCTTACAAATAAACAGTGGAGAAAAATACTGATATGAAAAAACAAACACGCAAGTCAAGGAACCCCGTCAAACCAGCTTTTCGCTAAGATAGTTTTAAAACTATTAGTTTTTGTATTAAAAAGATCGAGTTGAGGGATTTCCACAAGCTTGTTAAACTGAGAAGGAGCACGAATAAAAAATGTATTATCTCTATAGTTTGTAAAAGTAACTGGAGCATGCAAGAAGTTACCAAAATGACGGACAGGAATCCGATATGGAGCTTTTATATTTATTAGTGAAAGTAAATACGGCGAGTCTATTCTATTTTGAGCAATTTTGGCCAGACAAACAATATCAGCTATTTTACGTCTAGATTGCAACGGAAGTAAATGGTGCCTTTTGCATCTTGCCTCATAGCACCTATCGTAAGATCTGCACTTGTATTGAATGAACCTCATAAAACGTTTTTGTATTAACTCAAGTCTATTAATATATATATCATATTGAGGATTCCATATTTCAGAGCAGTACTCAAGAATACTACGTACATAAGAGCAGTAAAGAATTTTAATCACCTTCACACTCGCGAACTGAGAGCTAGTTCTCATTATGAAACCCATTGCCTTATTCGCTTTCTTTGCAATGTGATCGATATGCTTATCATATGATAACTGGCTGTCGTGAATAACTCCTAGATCACGGATGCTGTCAACCTTATCAATAGAGAGTCCCTTTAGTGTATAATTATAATTAATTAAATTAACTTTACGTGTGAACGTCATTGAGAAGCATTTAGAAACGTTAAGGTCCAATAGATTATTATCACAGTACCTTTCAAATCTACGTAAATCTTCATGTAAAAGAAAGCAATCATTAACACTGTCAATCTGTTTGAAAACCTTCATGTCGTCGGCATATAATATAAATTCTGAATACTTGAAACACGAGCTAATGTCGTTAATAAATATAATGAAAAGTAGTGGACCTAAAAGTGATCCCTGGGGAACTCCCGAGGGTATATTTTTCCATATAGACATGAATCCATTGATTACAACGGCTTGGGAACGGTTCTCTATATACGACGTGAACCACCTAAATAAGTTACCATGAATTCCAGCACTCAACAGCTTTAGCAGCAACAGTTTATGATCTATACGATCGAACGCCTTACTGTAGTCTGTGAAAATAGCATCTACCTGGCCGCCCGCTTTCATGGAGGATGATATGTATTCAACAAAAGAGAGCAGATTTGAAGTCGTTGATTTATTTTTCAGAAAACCGTGCTGTTCGGGTATGAAACTAGATGAAAGAGATGAATGTACTTGTGAGTAAACGATTTTTTCTAATATTTTCGCGAATATACACAACTTGGAAATGGGTCGATAATTTGTAACATCGTTTTTTTTACCACTTTTGTGAATAGGAGTTATAAATGCCGATTTCCATATATTAGGGACATAGCCCTCAGTTAAGGAACGTCTGAACAATAAAGTTAAAGGAGATGCTAAACATTCAGCACATTTAACAACAAAGATGGGCACTATATGGTCAGGACCAGATCCTTTGTTGATATCAAGTGACTCTAATAACCGTTGAACTATATCGGGATTAATTTCTATATCACCTAAAGAAACATTATTATAAGTGTCTTCAAAATTTAAGGTACGAATACGAATACGAATCCTTTTGCATGGTGATACCTTATATCCCTGGTCAACATCCTATATACTTTTTATTCCGGAAAATTAAAGGGTTCCCGTGGGATAGTTAAAAAACCATAGTAACTCGGACATCTTAGTACACACAACTAATGTCTTAAATATCTTATGCTGATACTTTATAATACCGATCGAATTAAGTATAAATCCTATAAAAGTAATGGGATTCAGCGGGAAAGAAAATTGCTACGGATCCCTATTCAATGCGTGGCCTGACACACACTTGGCCGGCTGAACTTGAACAGGTTTAGTAACCTGTGAAAATCTCAAACCGACCTTCTGGCTTTCCCAAATCGATTAAAAAACGACATAGTATTTCAATAATAAGTAGTATTTATTTCTATTTTACACTATAGAATCGTTCTCTAGAAATATAATAGATGGCGCTGTTCGTTTTTACAACGCGCGAACGGAATTTTTCTGCGAGTTCTAACGTGGGTGACTTTTATTATACCCTATACTTTACGGCAAATTTTCAATAGATGGCGCTGTTAGGTTTTAGAACGCGCTATTGAAAATTAATCAAAAGTTATGAAGTTATGATACGCTTGCATTACTTAGAAATTTCGTAATACAGTATTTTTCTTGGAATAAAACATTGATCTTATTATTAAATTGACTATGACTTGGCTTAGGCAATACGGATACTGACATAGCCTTGCGATTTGGTGAACGAAAATTGTTTTCTTCTTATTTGGCTTAGAAAATACGGATTTTGATATAGCTCTACGAATGTGGTCAATAAAAATGGTTTTCTTTGTAACTTGGATAAGAACATGCTTAAAGATCTCAAGCCTTTGGCGACACGTCACGAGGATGCACTTAACAGTGAACATGAGGGCGCGAACGGGAGGCAACACAAATGCGCAGGAATTTTCTGATTTATTGCTAAAAATTGGCGAAGGGACATATCCGGAAGAAGAGGGGCAAATTGATTTATCTGAAAATCTCTGCCACACTGTTAATTCAACTTGAAGAACTTCTCTCTTCCGTGTATGGTGAACAAAATCAAATAATAATCATGAGAACTCATGGCTTTGCGAAAGAGAAATTTTGACTCCGCGAAATGACCAAGCCGCAAGAATCAACTTGGATATACTCAACAATGTTGAAGGAGAAGTAGTTGAGTATATTTCTATCAACAGAGTAATGGAGCAAGATGACGCTACCCATTATTCCGTGGAATTTCTTAATTCTCTGAGCGCTCCAGGACTTCCAACACTCAAGATTAATTTAAAAACTGGCGTCCCAATTATCTCGTTGAGAAATTTAACTCCCCCAAAATTATGCAACGGGACAAGACTGAAAGTTACTTCTCTGCAGCGTAAAATAATAGAAACGGAGATTTTGGCGGGATGTGGCGTCTGTGAAAGAGATTTTATGAAACGAATTCCACTGATTCCCAATAATTACCCATTCCGTTTCAAACGTGTACAGTTCCCGGTGAGTTTGTGTTACGCAATGACTATAAACAAAGCCCAAGGGCAGACGCTACTCGTACGTGTCGCCGGCGTGGACCTCAGCGTCGGCTGATTCTCACACGGTCAGCTCTATGTGGCTTTCTCCCGTGTAAGTCAACCAAACAAACTGTTTGTTTATGTTCCGAACCAAACCACATCGAACGTTGTCTATAAGGAGGCATTATAAGGTACTAGCTACATATGGTACGGAACCCTTCGTGCGACTCGCACTTGGCTGGTTTTATTTTTGCTGATCGTGTCGATCAAACGACCTCTGTGGCACAGTGGTCATTTATGGTACCGCAAGTACCTTTGGCCTGCAGGGATCCGGGTTCAATCACCGGCCAGGTTAAGTTAGAAAATAATCTGTAACCAATCGTTCACATTTTCTTTTTATCTACGATTTACGCATTAATCCAAACTTTGTATTTTTGTTTTCTTTATTTTTTGCTGTATAACAGTTAACCACGTGATAAAATCACATACACGCGGACAAAGTCGCGGGCAACATAGTAAAATTCCACTGAAAAATTGCATAAAACGGTTAATTCCAGACATTATGCAGGCTGAGTGGAGTAGAGTAGTCCTGTCATAGTAATCACGGAGTGTAGCGAGTGGTGGGGGACGACAGACGAGGTCGCCGAGACCACGGTCCCCCCCCCCCTCCCGTCCCCCGCTCGTCTCGTCCGTGACTTTAGTTAAGCTCCATCCCTTACCCGGCGCTAATAGTCGACATCCCTCACACAGCCCTCGCTATCATATTCCACGCGACAGACGCCGCGCCGCTTACCAAACGGACGGAAGTTATCTCGGTAAGCTGTGCCAGAAGTCGACCATTATGCTAATTGATTGCGAATAAATTGACTGTCTTAGGCTCGCTGGTTGCCGAATAATACATCAACAATTTGTAGTTCGTGACGTGACTTTATCTAGAGTTCGACCCCGATACCTATAGCCCGCCGCAATCATGTACATTGTACCTAATTTAATTACGGTAGGTGTCATTATTGTGGTATTAGTGGTGGGACAATCCCATTAGCGATCGGGTGTCAATTAAATGGTTAGCATAGTATTGTTATTTCTGTGAGCAGAAAAATATAATCGGTGAGCAGAAATAGCTAATTGGTCAGCAACTCATGGTCAGCAAACATTTCAAAATCAATCAGCAATTTATGTCATTCTGGATGGCTGTAATTATTTTAAACATCCCCGTACTACACTCTTCCTACAGTGTTGAGTGGTCGACGGAGCCCCTTCGGGGCTCCTACTTCTGTGTTCTCATGTTAAACCTAACACTACGACTGTGCGGGGAGGCGAGCTTAGCTCGCCTCCCCGCACAGTCTCCGAACCTAACGGATCCGAGTCGGGGTGCTCCGCAAGTCCGAGCTCGCTTCGCTCGCTCCCGCTTCCATTTAGAACTCCCCGTACCACACTCTTCCTACAGTGTTGAGTTGGCGACGAAGTCGGACCCGCGTGCTTTCCCCGCCCTGATACTCCCACATCCCCCTGGGATCCCGAAGGTTTGTTGGGGGTTTAAATGGGTGGCGGGGGCTACGCCCCTTTTTCAACAAAAACGCAATCCAAGTAGTTATTTTGCTCACCATGTTTTAAATATGCATACCAATCAAATATACTGCTTATAGACATGTTTTTCTGCCGCTCAATCATGAAATCTTGCCGCTCAAGTAGTTATTTTGCGGACTGAATGTTTATTATGCATTTCAAATATATATGTATCTTAGCGATCGGCTCAACACAGAAACAAAGTACAGTGCGAGTACACGGCGCGTGCCGTGCGCACTCTGCCACATTTACAGGGTCCTGCATAGTATTCTGAGTTGATACTAAGTTTGTAATTTGTGTTGACTTTTGAGTTAAAAGAATGAATGCAAGTATCAATCTATTTACCGTTTCAAAAGTTATTTAAACATTGAAAATGAATATCTCCTTCGTCAACCTGTTACGGTTTAAAAGATACAGCTCTGTGACACACTGACGGACTTCAATATACCACAATATATTTCCATGGAAATCTCCACGATGCAAGCTCTGCTGGTGTTGCGACTGGCAATCGAGTGCATATGTTTACTTATAATGTATTCGTTGAATCACTTTATTTGTAGGTATTGTATCTATCTTTCGAACAGCTTTAGGCTAGTATCGCACTTATCGCAGTGCATCGATAAGAGGCGTATTTTGTAGCATTTCGCGCCCATTTGTACCGCGCGCGCGCATGCATTTGCATTATTATCTATGGCCTTCTCATAATGTTAGGAATTGGGATCTGCGGCACTACAAATATAGGGAAAAATCAGAAAACTACAAATTTGTAATTAAATCATAAAAAATATAGTCTTTATTTAAAGTACGTAACCAATTATGCAAGGTCCAAATTTTGAATTGAGTTAACCGTATCATGTGGGGTATCGTATGAAAGGGCTTCATTGGAACAAGCTTAAACAGATTTTTAATTATTTTTATGATGTATAGTTTTCGATTTATGATGAAGAATAAAAAAATCCCTTTTTATTTGTATGTATACAAGTTTGAATTGTTATGATTTATCGGTGGGCGAGTCCGATTAGCACTTGTTCGGTTTTTTCAGGGTTCCGCAGTCAACGAGGAACCCTGAAGGTTTCCCCAAGTCTGTCCGTCCGTCCTCCTGTCCGCGGCTTAGTTCAGAGACTATTAGTAGTAGAAAGCTGTAGCGTACACATATTAATCACGCCGACAAAGGGTATGGTAAAATGTTGACAATTTTTTAAGGGTACCTGCCCTACATGTAAAGAGAGGGTGATTTTTTTTCGTTGACGCACACTATCGAGTGACGCACACTATCGAGTGACGCACACTATCGAGTGACGCACACTATCGAGTGACGCACACTATCGAGTGACGCACACTATCGAGTGACGCACACTATCGAGTGACGCACACTATCGAGTGACGCACACTATCGAGTGACGCACACTATCGAGTGACGCACACTATCGAGTGACGCACACTATCGAGACGCACACTATCGAGTGACGCACACTATCGAGTGACGCACACTATCGAGTGACGCACACTATCGAGTGACGCACACTATCGAGTGACGCACACTATCGAGTGACGCACACTATCGAGTGACGCACACTATCGAGTGACGCACACTATCGAGTGACGCACACTATCGAGTGACGCACACTATCGAGTGACGCACACTATCGAGTGACGCACACTATCGAGTGACGGACACTATCGAGTGACGCACACTATCGAGTGACGCACACTATCGAGTGACGCACACTATCGAGTGGGGTATCGTTGTACAGGTCTTTCACAACTACTCAGGGTTTGATACAACTATTTATCGATTCAGGGATCGATTTGTGAAATATTGAGCTGTAACGTGGCCGCGAAAATGACCCGTTCTCGCTAGGAATTAAGTGTGAGACTCACTTGCGTAGAGCGGCCAAGCTGGTAGCCGATAGCGCGCACTGGCCGTGTGATCACTCGCCAAAAAATTTGTAAATTGTGTTGTACAATATTAGTTTGAATTTATATCCTACTTGATGAAGGCTAGCACTTTTCACTATATTTAAGCACTTATTTTTTATAGTGATTTTTTAAATTTTTATTAAAAATTTGATTGCGTTTGACTGCACCTTACCTGATGGTAAGTGCCGATGCAGGCGAGGATGTAACACGCGAGCTCAAATAGTGCCTATTCACTCATGTCTTGTAGATTCCTAATTTATATGAATCGGGGAATACAGACGCCGGAAGGGAATTCCACTCCTTGGCCGTTCGCATGATAAACGAAGAAGCAAAACATTCCTTTTAGACTAATTAAATCACACAGTTTTGTAGGAGCGTAAACAAGCAGCCGATGCACGTGGCGATGAATAACGATGAATTGGGAAAAAAACTGTCTTGGCTAAGCAGGCTTTCTAAAATTTGACCAACTTAAGAGGTGCACATTGCTGAATTGTTACAATTTTCATAGATTTTCCATACAAATCAGCGATTTTTTTTTTCTCTGACTTATCGTGTGGCACAATTAACCGTGCAATCCAAGGGAAAGACGGCGGTTGTCTGGTGTTGCACTAAGCATCACCCGCGGTCACGTGTAGGGCATTTAGATTTACACATACGGACGTGTGCAATACGACCTTCAAACACATCTTGAACCAGATGTGCAGGTTTCCTACGATGTTTTCCTTCAGCTTTAAAGAATTCGGTAAGTTATATGTACCTAAGTTTCTAAAAACTTATTGGTACATAGGTCGTCCGGAATTGAACCCGGGACGTCTGGTTAGAAGGACCGACTCGTTACCGTTTAGCCACCGACGCTTTATTTTGTTTATTTTTTGAAAAGATTACGGAGCCTTACTTTACGCGTGGTCCGACATGCACTTGGCCGTTGTTTATTCAGCCATCTTCGACATTCCTGTGGCCACGACTACTCGCACTCGCACACAATACTTCGACATTCCTGTGGCCACGACTACTCGCACTCGCACACAATACTTCGACATTCCTGTGGCCACGACTACTCGCACTCGCACACAATACTTCGACATTCCTGTGGCCACGACTACTCGCACACAATACTTCGACATTCCTGTGGCCACGACCACTCGCACACAATACTTCGACATTCCTGTGGCCACGACTACTCGCACTCGCACACAATACTTCGACATTCCTGTGGCCACGACTACTCGCACACAATACTTCGACATTCCTGTGGCCACGACTACTCGCACTCGCACACAATACTTCGACATTCCTGTGGCCACGACTACTCGCACTCGCACACAATACTTTTAGGGTTCCTACCCAGGTAACAAAATTAGTTGTGAGCGTACGATGTCTGTGTGTCCGACCATTAAAAAGCTGTACATTTTAACCGTACCTAATAGATAGCCGACTGAAATTTTCACGTAGTAAGGCTGATACATGTGCATCACTCACTTGCTGCACATAAGTGGCTTCAGCAATCCTTAGTTTTAGGTTTTATTATGAAACATTATGCAGGTATTTAAAAATTTAATAATAAATAAATAAAAAGAAAACTCCTACACATCCTCATTGTATCCCGTATGCCAGTTTCACTCAAAAAAAAAATTATTGACGATTATTGTTTTTCCCTTTAAAATACTACGGTGAAACCAGATTAAATATCAAATGATACAAAGTATTTTCGAGCACGCAATTTAGACAACAATAAATACTGCTTGGCTGTATGGCTCCCGGCTTAGAATAGAGCCACCCTATCTCTTCTAATAGGTGTTGTAAGAGTCGACACCAGGAAAACCAGGAAAGTCTGACTATACGGATCCAAAATCCTTCAGGCCCATAAGTCTCACGTCCTTCCTATTGAAGGCACTGGAGAGACTCTGTGACAGGGAACTGAGGGAAAACGCACTGAGGGACATACCCCTACACCGCAATCAACACGCGTATAGCCAGGGTAAGTCTACAGAATCGGCCTTGCATGCTGTTGTCAGCAAAATCGAGGCAGCAATACAGAATAAGTCTATGTGCTTAGGCACCTTCATAGATATCGAGGGCGCTTTTGATAAGACAAACTTCAGCAGCATGAGGGCGGCACTTCTGAAACATGGAGCAAACGCCACTATGACCGACTGGATTGAAAACATGCTCCGACAGCGGGTCATCAGACTGGTGAAGGAGGGGACCAAAGCGGCCATGGTAGCAAAGGGATGCCCCCAAGGAGGAGTCCTATCACCGTTACTGTGGAACCTGGTGGTAAATGATTTGATTACCACCTTAAACGGTAAGCACTTCTATACAATCGGATATGCGGACGACTTGGTTATACTTGTGTCGGGTAACTTCACCAATGTTATCTGCGACGCAACTCGAGCCGCTCTGCGAATCGTGGAGCGCTGGTGCAATGAGTACGAACTGTCCGTGAACCCGAGCAAAACTGAACTAGTACTGTTCACCAACAAACGCAACTTAGGTAACTACCTACTACCTAAACTCTTCAAAACAGAACTCCACCTATCAACGGAGATCAAGTACTTAGGTGTCACACTCGACAGCAAACTAAACTGGAGCAGCCATCTCACCAAGAAAATAGAGAAGGCAACTATTGCCCTGTGGCAGTGCCGTAGAATGGTAGGTAGGAAATGGGGCCTTACCCCAAAGATAATGCTATGGCTATACACAGCGGTAATACGTCCAATGATAAGCTACGGCGCAGTAGTCTGGTGGCCACGAACGAAGCTATCTACGGTCGTGAGTAAACTGCAACGCTTTCAAAGAATGGCATGCATGGCTGTGACAGGCTGCATGCGGACAACTCCAACTGCAGCCCTGGAAACCATCCTGGACCTGCCGCCTCTGCACCTGTTTATCCAACAGGAAGCAGCTAGTGCTGCAGCCCGTCTAAAACTGCTGTCTCTTTGGAGCACAAACAGGATCCCGCACACTGAGCTCCTGCACGATATCATCGCGGAGGAGCCACTGTTCGCAGCAACGAATGATAGAATCCCTAAACGGTATGTCTTTGACATGAAATACAAGGTACAGCTACATGAGGAGCCCTGGGAGGGTCAGAACCTGAAAGAACTTCGGGTATTTACCGATGGTTCTAAAACAGGCACTGGCACCGGGTATGGGGTCTTCTCCGAGGATCTGAACATCAGGATAGCCAATCCCCTGGGTGCGCATAACACGGTCTTTCAGGCTGAGTGTATGGGCATCATCAAGGCAGCTGAGGCGATTGCTGCAAGGGAGGTGCGTGAGTACCCCATCCGCATCCTCTCTGACAGCAGAGCCGTATTACAGGCCCTGCAGAGCAGCATGATCACATCGGGGCTCATACTGGAGTGCCAACAAAAACTGACAGAGGTATGTAACCGCGGCGGCGTAACTCTGCAGTGGATTAAAGGGCACAGCAACTCACGCGGCAACGATGCGGTGGATGAGCTTGCCAGGAGAGGGTCAGAGCTAATGGACGTGGGACCGGAACCTATAATACCCCTCCCATATGGCTGGCTACGGTCCACCCTGAGGAATCGCACAAGGAATGAACACAATTTGTACTGGTCCGGTCTGGAAACCTGCATGCAAGCGAGGATGGCCCTTCCGGCTACTAACCCTGGTCTGTCCAGAAAGCTTCTGAGACTTGGGAGAGCTCAGCTCCGCAAGGTAACAGCCGCTATTACTGGACATGGCCATTTTAATAAACACCTATTCGCTCTAGGTATCACCGACAGCCCCCTATGCAGAGCGTGTATGGAGGCTGAGGAGACTGCTGCCCACATCCTACTGGATTGCGAGGGGCTGGCACAGTACAGGGTCGTGCACCTCGGTGACCCGAGGTCACTCCAGGAAGTCGTCGGCAACCTACGGGGGCTACTGGGCTTCTTGGAGGAGCTGGGCTGGCAGTGATGCCGGCCAATCACGCAAAATGGGCGCAGTGGTCGCCTGGTTGCGGAAATCAGCCCGCCCCTAACTTCAACTTCAACTTCAAGAGTCGACTAAGGGATTTAAACCGAAGGATGGGGCAGCAGCGTCCTTTCCGCGACTTGAGTCGACCTGCAACAACACTGCGACCGCCAACCCGCCTGCCAGGCGTGGCGATTACGGCAACACCCTCCAATGATGTACACAACAAAAAACGGCCTCTAGTCCCCGGCGGCCCCGCTATCCCCGGCTCTGGTATGAAAATACTGCTACACTTCGCCGTTGAAATAGTTTGATAAGTTTATAGTTCAGCTCTCTTCTCGTGTGTCCGCAAAAAACGATGATAGCACGCACGCCGCCGCCGCCGCCGCGCGCGGGTCCAGGGGCCCATGCTAATGCGGAACAACCCGCCGCCGCCGCCATCCGTCTGTTTATCATATTCAACTGGTACATATTCAACACAAGCGTCCCACCTTCAACACCCGGCTGGTTCGCACCCGACACATCAAAAATTTCTGACGCTTCAATCAACTTTTTTGTGTTAGTTCTAGAAAAAAACCTTCATCAAACACAACCTTTTAGAAAAAGTAATGAAAAGAAAAAAGAATGCACATGACCGGTCTTTTTATCAGCGCGCATTGCCGCCCACACCTCACCGACTAACATCTTTATGTATTATGCGTTTAACCTCTTTGGTTAGCTTCACGCACCAACCAACAAAGTTTAATACAAACTCCATGCTAACCAATCACTAAACTGAGTTTATCACCATAGAGAATGTAATGTTAGTTTGTGAATACATTCAACCTTCATGAACGCGGACCAATCAGAAGAGAGAAACAAAACTCAATACAGGGAGCAAAGTAGTATTTTGTTAGTACTTATTAAGGAACCAATCGTTGTTTTTCGAATAGGTGTGATAAAGATGATATTGTGTAGCGTTCGTTGCGAGTTCTCGTCAAAAGTGGAAAACGTTGCTACGTGCGCATGACGTGAGTACGTGAACGCAGTCACCAGGCAAAGGCCAAATGTGAATAACGATATCAGAGAAACCCTACTCGTGTGTGTGTGTGTGTGTATGTGTGTGTGTGTGTGTGTCTGTGTGTGTGTGTGTGTGTGTATGGGTGGGTGTGTGTGTGTATTTGTCAAATACCTAAACCTTAATAACAATACAGGTTGAAATTGAATTTGATTTGTTTTGTACGAAAAGTTGCCTATAAAATAATTATGACATTTTTTTATATACGTAAAGCATCTTTCATTAGAAATTCACAACAATTTTAACAATAACCCCTAAATATCCAATTATTTCTTTAAAAAACAATTCTGATACCAATGTTTTCAGTTATTAATGTTACCATAGGTATCAGAATTGTTATAAAAAGGAATGATTTAATTTTTTAAATAGTTTACATTGTTGGTAATTTCTTATGAAAGATGGTTTAGGTACGTCGGGCACACTGAAAGTTTGTGAGTCATATTATTAAAACAAGTTGTAAAATATTATTTTTATTGTTTTTTAAAGAATTCTTCTCCGCATTTTAAATACTTTTTCATTCCGTCAAACCATTTTTTAAAACACGAGAACCCACTGATCTGATGGCATGTTTTCTACGTGCTGATTTAAAGGCATCGCTGAGGTAGTGTTTTGCGTTCGTAAAAGCGAACACATCTTATTAAATCTTTGATTTTTGGGAAAACGACGACGACTTCCAGCCTCCTGAAAAAGCCACTTTCCGAAAAGGCTTTAGTACCATAGACCACATACATACACTGCGGCACATTATACAGAAGACCGAAGAGTGCTATCAGCCACTATGCTTGGCATTCGTGGACTATGAGAAAGCCTTCGATTTGGTCTAAATTTGGGCTGTGTTACAGTCTCTCCAGCGGTGCCAAATTGACTATCGATATATCGAGGTAAAAAAAAGCGTCGGTGGCTCAACCGGTAACGACTCGGTCCTTCTAACCAGAGGTACCGGGTTCCAATCTGGACGGCCAATGTACCAATTACGTACATACTTACCGATTGCTTTAACGGTGAAGGAACATCGTGAGGAAACCTGCTCACGCCTACGAAGAAACTCGAAGGTTGTGTGTGAAGTCGACCAACCCGCACTGGGCCCGCGTGGTCGACTAAGGCCCGATCGCCTTAACTCAGGGCAGGCTCGAGCCCCTCGGTGGGGACGTATATGAGCTGATATGATGATATCGAGGTACTGAAGTGTTTGTATGAAAATACCACCATGTCGGTTCGCCTCCAGGATCAAGACTCGGAATCTATCCGACTCGATTCTCTCGAACCTTCTGAAGCACAGTGAGCATACAAATAGTGGTGTACGACTGAGCATTGACACTCCTTTGATCTTCAAGTAGGGTTGTGCAAACTAGACCCGTACGAGGAAAATAATGCGATCATTGTTTTTACCCACGTTCCTCTTCGGTCACAATTTAGTTGGTCTTCTATCTTTTTCGATTATCCATTCACAGGACTAGTGCTTATCGGGGTTCAAAACAATAAATCCACGTTTCGTCTCCCGTGACGCTGTCATAGACAGCATTGCAATGTCCGTGGTCATAATAAAGCAACATTTTTTGGACTATAATCAACACAGGCCCGTTTCTGTTATGTCGTCGTCGTCAGTTCGTGCGGGATCCAGGGCTTACTAATTGTGAATAATAAAAAAAAAACAATTCCCAAATGTTTTCGAATCATCTCATAAGTAATGCGTATGTGTTCTTAAACAAGCCCCTACACTTTAACTCTAACACTCTAACTCTAAGTTCAGCAAGCCATGCGAAAAAACTATAACGAGTGCAGCAGGTCATATGGGCGGCTGGCGGGCTCACTGGTTGTTTTTACCCGACTGCGCCAGAAGGAGGGTTATGTTTTTCGAGAGTATGTATGTATGTATGTATGTTTGTATGTTTGTATGTATAATTGTTTGGCACGCTCTGCAGCCTGAACGGCTGGATGGATTTTAGCTTGAGACGTGTCGTTAGATTCGTATTTACTGTGAGAGTGACACTGGGTATATCAAAATAAAAAAAACAAAATGGCGGATTTTTGGCGCAAAATTCAAATGTTTGACACGCTCTGCAGCCTGAACGGCTCGATTAATTATAGCTTGAGGGTTGTCGTTAGATACGTTTTTACTGTGAGAATGACACTGGGTATATCAAAATAAATAAAAACAAAATGGCGGATTTTTGGCGCAAAATTCAAATGTTTGACACGCTCTGCAGCCTGAACGGCTCGATTAATTATAGCTTGAGGGTTGTCGTTAGATACGTTTTTACTGTGAGAATGACACTGGGTATATCAAAATAAATAAAAACAAAATGGCGGATTTTTGGCGCCAAATTTTAATGAACTCATTCAATAATAAAACTAAAAAAATGATAAGTAATGCGTCTGTGTTCTTAAACAAGCCCCTACACTTTAACTCTAACACTCTAACTCTAAGTTCAGCAAGCCATGCGAAAAAACTATAACGAGTGCAGCAGGTCATATGGGCGGCTGGCGGGCTCACTGGTTGTTTTTACCCGACTGCGCCAGAAGGAGGGTTATGTTTTTCGAGAGTATGTATGTATGTATGTATGTTTGTATGTTTGTATGTATAATTGTTTGGCACGCTCTGCAGCCTGAACGGCTGGATGGATTTTAGCTTGAGACGTGTCGTTAGATTCGTATTTACTGTGAGAGTGACACTGGGTATATCAAAATAAAAAAAACAAAATGGCGGATTTTTGGCGCAAAATTCAAATGTTTGACACGCTCTGCAGCCTGAACGGCTCGATTTATTATAGCTTGAGGGTTGTCGTTAGATACGTTTTTACTGTGAGAATGACACTGGGTATATCAAAATAAATAAAAACAAAATGGCGGATTTTTGGCGCCAAATTTTAATGAACTCATTCAATAATAAAACTAAAAAAATGAATAAAATAAAAAACGGTTATTTAAAAAACTAAAAAACCCGCCTGCGTTTCTGTGTTATTTGGAAATGAAAAACCCTAAAACAAGAAAGTCGTCATACCCGATTGCACTTAACTTAAGAAAAATTGTAGCAGTCGGGACCCATTCTCGAAATGGAGGCATAGTGAATTGAGAGCACATACTTATATTACATTGCAGATTACTCCAATATACTGACTAGACGGCTGACTTTCTAGAATGGGTCCCGACTGCTACATTTTTTCTTAAGTTAAGTGCAATCGGGTATGACGACTTTCTTGTTTTAGGGTTTTTCATTTCCAAATAACACAGGAACGCAGGCGGGTTTTTTAGTTTTTTAAATAACCGCTCACCTGATGGCAAGTGACGATGATGCCGAAGATGGAAGCGGGCTTACCAAGATTCCCCAATGCAATGTAGAACTGGCTATCTGTACAAAAATACGAGTTATTTTCAACCATTTAGGTTTGTATGCTCCCAGCTCCTCGGCGGTGGCGGCGGTGGCGGTGGCGGCGGTGGCGGCGGCGGGTCAGAAGTCACACGACGGGAACGGAGCAGCTTTGCCTGATACTAAGGCACCGATGGGCTCGTCCCCACTATCTAAGTACGGGTTAGCGCCACCACCGCTCCGCGCCTACACGTCACATTTAATTTATACCGCGATATAACGTTTGAACCACCTCCGTGGCGTAATGGTTAAGTCTAATCTATAGCTTCACACCTGGAGATCGTGGGTTCGATTCACTTGGTGGAAGAGGATTTTATAAGCCCAACTGGCTAGCTACCACCATCTTATCTAACTCTTACCGCTAAACATCAATGATAAAAACATTGATATGTTCCAGCTTGAAGGTATGATAGCCTGTTTTTCATGATATTGGGGAATCTTGGTACACCCGCTTCCATATTCGGCATCATCGTCACGTAGTATTAGGCGAGATAATGCCAAGGGCTTACCAATTGTGAATAATAAAAAAATGAGTTGTTCCGTGTATCGCCCTGTGTATTTCGGAAACTTTACACAAGTTTTTTAAGATAAGTACGAGTAGCTTATTATATTGAAATTGCAATAACACAAACATTACTAAACACAGCTAAAACGCAAAAAATCAAGGGAATGAATTAATCTCCTTAAAATCCCCATCGGAAATAATTGAGGAAAATCCGGGCCGCGGCTCCGGTGCGGTGAGCGTGCTCGTATCTAAGTAAGTGAAGCGGCAAATTGTCCTCTAAGTTGTATGCAAAGCGGCGCGGGCGGATTGGGCCGGTTTTTACATAACTTCACAAGCTTTGGCACCATTTAAATTCCGCAGCGGTCTCCGGCAGCAGGGCAGCAGGGCAGCAGGCCTGCGGCGAGACGGTGAGGCCAAAATCGATGGACGCTCCAATTCCGTTTCGCTGTAGTTTTAGTAGTTTTAACAGATAACTTTATTACACTGCTTACTTGCTCTCCATGTCTTAACAAAAAAATAACAGTAACCACATTCTCCTCGATGTTCATTCGCGACTTTCGTCATTTCGTGAAACACGCCTTCGCTAATTAAAGTCGGCGCACCACGTCTCACGTCTCACGATGCTAAGATGAAGTGATTCTCTTTCGAAACCATTTTGCAGTCGAGACCACCTTCAAAATCATTAAAAAATATGTCGCTAAAAATATTTTCGTGATAACTCCATTTACACTACGAATGGCAAACTTCGATGTGCGATAAAAAATAAATGACAAAAAGACGTGTGGCACTCGGGGACTGCCGCGGTAAAGCTATTGCATAGCATTTTGTATCAACTTATGCAATTATAATTATTTATTTATTTTATTCATGCAGTATTTCTTTTTCTTTGATATTAATTCAAGTTACACTTTTTGAGCGTGGTGACCGATAAGAAAACATTTTTTTCTTTTATTAAATAAATAACAATATTTAGAAGTGATTATCGAATTTCGCGCGATGTACATTTATATAGATATAATATCATATATACTTTCTCTGCGCGGCATTCATGTGCATTATCTATACACCAAAAACATAGGTACTGAATAGTACACGTGCTTGGTTTGATGGTTTCTGTTATATACATAATGAAGAATGAATATTGAGAATCTAAATTGAGAATTTAAACTATACGCGTGTGTGTGTTTGTGTGTATAAAAGAGGGCTACTTTTAATATCGCTCATTTTAATGTCAAAAATTTAGGTCACCTTTTTAGCAGTATTATATTTTCAATTCAAAATTAATACTGCATTTGTGATAATAATAAAATGTATGTATATAGAGTACTCACTCATTTTCTTTCACTATTTTTTCGTGACTTTCTTCATTAATAATAAATGCACTTTGTTCATTCATATTTATTATTTATTTTCGCTTAACCGCGCTTTTATTACTTTCTTCATTAATTTTTTTTTTTTTTTTTGTTTCTTCGCCCTTTTAGGGCAGGCTAAGGCTCATTGGCCATACCGCCTAGTCTTCAGTGTTTTTCATCAGTATTAATTTGTAGAATTCACGTCTTCAGTAATTTTTAGTATATTTTTCAGATTATGTAGTATTTTTCTCCTTCTCAGTCTTCAAGGTCACTGTTTCTTCACGTTCACATCATATCATTGTCTATAAACTAACCTAACCTACATACTCTAGCAAAATGATAGCACTTTTGCTAAAGCTTGCTCGGACTTCTTGTGGGAACTCGAAACACAGTATACACACTTTTATTTCATTATCCTACACAAGAAACACATAAATGATACTTCGCTGATAAATACACTATCAATATTACACATCGAAAACCACTAAATGTAATTTTTCGGATAATAAAAGAAAAATGACAAACTGAACGCTACAAATTCCCGCCAAAAAGTCCTTTCTTCATTAATAATAAATGCAGTTTGTTCATTATTTTTTTTTTTTTCATTCGCCCTTTTAGGGCAGGCTAAGGCTCATTGGCCATACCGCCTAGTCTTCAGTATATGTTTTTCAGCAGTATTAAAATTTGTAGAATTCACGTCATCAGTAATTTTCAGTATATTTTTTTCAGAAGTAGTATTTTTCTCCTTTTCAGTCCTTAAGGTCACTGTTTCTTCACTTTCTACTTCACTTCAATTGTCTATAGACTAACCTAACCTACATACTCTAGCAAAATGATAGCACTTTTGCTAAAGCTTGCTCGGACTTCTTGTGGGAACTCGAAACACAGTATACACACTTTTATTTCATTATCCTACACAAGAAACACATAAATGATACTTCGCTGATAAATACACTATCAATATTACACATCGAAAACCACTAAATGTAATTTTTCGGATAATAAAAGAAAAATGACAAACTGAACGCTACAAATTCCCGCCAAAAAGTCCCCGTTTGTTCATTCATATTTATTATTTTTTTTTATTTTTTTTTGTTTCTTCGCCCTTTTAGGGCAGGCTAAGGCTCATTGGCCATACCGCCTAGTCTTCAGTATATGTTTTTCAGCAGTATTATTTTGTAGAATTCACGTCTTCAGTAATTTTTAGTATATTTTTCAGATTATGTAGTATTTTTCTTCTTTTCAGTCATCAAGGTCACTATTTCTGCACGTTCACATCATATCATTGTCTATAAACTACCTAACCTACATACTCTAGCAAAATGATAGCACTTTTGCTAAAGCTTGCACGGACTTCTTGTGGGAACTCGAAACACAGTATACACACTTTTATTTCATTATCCTACACAAGAAACACGTAAATGATACTTCGCTGATAAATACACTATCAATATTACACATCGAAAACCACTAAATGTATTTTTTCGGATAATAAAAGAAAAATGACAAACTGAACGCTACAAATTCCCGCCAAAAAGTCCTATTTATTATTTATTTTCGCTTAACCGCGCTTTTTTACATCTTTGTTTTTTTTTAAGCAATGGTAGTTGGAACTATACAGCCAAATATGGAATAAAATCTTTTTGTACTTTTTTTTAAGCAATGGTAGTTGGAACTATACAGCCAAATATGGAATAAAATCTTTTTGTACCTATCTCTATAAATACAAACAGCTGTGTCTTAAATAAAATCTTTTTGCATTTGATAAATAAAAAATAATCAAATCTTTTTTGTCATATGGAGGTATATACAGTTTATGAAAAGAGTTTTATTATTCTCCGAAAATGATTAAATCTTCTTATATGTTTGTTTTGACAACCGATATTGTTGCCATGGCAACCGAGCGTCAGGTTTTTCTTCGTTACGGAATTTCTGGATTCGGTCCCCGCGCTCAAAGCCTGCGATAAAATCTATGCAATAGCTTAATAGATTTTGCCGCCAATCTTTTTTAAATTACTAAGAAATTATTTCACGTCGTCGAGTTACCGTCGAAACATACTGACGCCGGGTTGTTCCAATACACTCTGAGAACTCGCTTTGCTCGTCGAAATTTTAGGATTAAAGATAATCACGCAAAATGTAGGTATGTTAAAGGAAGATCGAAAAAAAAAAACTGCAAACGATAGACTACACAAAATATGCTTAGTAGAGAGTATACAGTGAGCAGCTCCTGGCGCAGACAGGCGCAGAGTGGCTGAATAATTTGTGCAGCTATGTATGGCGGTCGCAGGCGGGCGGGTTTTTGTGCGAGCATGGCCGAGACGCACCAGGCACCAGGAACCAGCAGCGCCGGGTCTTGCGCCGCGCAAGGCGAGACGGGTTTTTGTTGACATTTCTATAGCTGACATAACCAATACAATTATAATATAATTATATTTTGTAAGGCAACAAATATTTATTTTATAATTAAAAACGCTAAACACGTAAAAAACAACTTCCATCGATCGAAACAACTTATTACAATTTTGCATGATTATTTTTAGTTTTTAGGGTTCCGAACAACTAAAAAAAACGAAACCCTTATAGGATCACTCGTGCGTCTGTCTGTCTGTCCGTCCGTCTGTAACAGCCAATTCGCTCCGAATCTACTGGACCAAATCGTGTGAAATTTGGTAGGATGGTGTAATCCTAAGACCCAAACACAGATGTGTAAAGTATTTTTTTTAATAAGGCTCATTATCGGGGGAAAAATTGGGAAATTAAAAAAAAAAAGTTTTTCAAACCTTACTGTGTCATATATGAAATGAAAGGGCTCGTTATGATGATCTCTACTCCTCCGCATAGAAAATTACTCCATTACGGCTTATGTCGACTAAGGTATTTATTTGCTTATTTTTATTGGGTTTTTTTATTGGGTTTCGTCTTCGACCAATGTGTGTTGCCAGTGATGACGTACGGAACTGAGACATGGTCGCTTACTATGGGCCTCATTAGAAGGCTCAAGGTCACCCAAAGGGCAATGGAGCGTGCTATGCTCGGAGTTTCTCTGCGTGATCGAATCAGAAACGAGGAGATCCGTAAGAGAACCAAAGTGACCGACATAGCTCTCAGAATTGCTAAACTTAAGTGGCAGTGGGCGGGGCACATTGCTCGTAGAACAGATGGCCGTTGGGGGGCAGTAAAGTTCTCGAGTGGCGACCACGCACCGGAAAGCGTAGTGTAGGCAGGCCTCCCACTCGGTGGACCGATGACCTGGTGAAGGTCGCGGGAAGCCGCTGGATGCGGGCAGCGCAGAACCGGTCGTCGTGGAGATCCTTGGGGGAGGCCTATGTCCAGCAGTGGACTTCCTTCGGCTGATATGTATAGTGTTTAATCAATAAAACACAGAGATAATTATACGAGGTATTTAATCATCTCGTTAGCTGACAGCAGACTGAGTAAAATCTATGAGTACCCTCAAAGGTACATACTAAAAATCTGTCGGTAAATACCCTCAAATACTACAATCCCTCCACCACTATTTTTTAAGAATAATGTTTTCTAACAAATATCAAATTTTATAATTAACATTTTTATTTCTAGTACTACGCACAGGTCGAGTTTCAATATTTAATTTATGTTCTATTATTTTGTCCGGTTGTACAACATTATCTTGAGCATTAACATCAAAATCATGATTACTCTCCTCCCCCACTAAATTAACAATAGGCGAAGGAAGAGTGGTCGACACGTGCTGCTCACTTTCAGTAACAACCTCTTCATTGTGTATAGGTACATCATGATTTAATAAGGAACTAGAAGAGTTTTCAGAGTTAGGAGATAAGATTGTGATTTCCTCTGAAATTACTTTTTGAGGGGACTGTGTCAACTCTTGATCTGATTCTTGAAGTATTACTAAGTTATCGTCACTTGATTGATTTATATTATCGTTTTTCTCATCATCTACAAACTGATAATTAGTATAATCTCCAATGGAAAAACTATCCTCTGGCTCGTTTAAAGCAATTTGACCTTTATGCAACAAAAGTTGATCCACATGTTTTTTGACTTTGATCTTCAACTCTGGAATAAATATAATGTACATTCTAGAGCCCATTTTCTCCTCGATAATGCCAGTTTTCCAAGTGTGTTTAGTGCCATTTTTAAAATATTGCTTGACTAAAACTCTGTCTCCTACTGAAAAATCTGCCTTGCGTTTGCCATCATATTGTTTATGTTGTAAGATCTGTTTTTCAAGTACATTGTTTTTGGATGTGGATGACGACGAGTTAACTGACATCGGGTCTGATACTCGCAACAAATCAAATCGACAACGCAACGGACGTCCTAACATTAGTTGAGCAGGCGAGAAACCAGTGGTACAATGAATCGAGTTTCTGTAGTCGAATAAAAATTTATTTAATTTTTGTATCATAATCTTTTGTGTTGGATTACTGTTTAAAATAGTTTTTAAACCTTTTTTTATAGTTTTAACACTGTTTTCTGCCTGACCATTGGAAGCTGGATGATACGGAGAGATTGTCAAATGTTTTATTCCATTGTATCTACAAAACGCCTCAAATTCCCTTGAGCAAAAGTTTGACGCGTTGTCCGTTACTAACACCTTTACCAAACCAAATCTACTAAACAACTCACCTACTTTATCAATTATTGCATCGCTATTCGTGTTTGTCATTAAGAAGCATTCGATCCACTTTGAATGAGCATCCACTGCTACTAAAAACTGTTTATTTTCTAACGTAAACATATCTAGATGTACGCGTTCCCAAGGACGCGCGGGGTACGGCCACGGTGCGAGCGGAGCGCGTGGCGGAGCACTACGTAGCGTGTTGCATATACTACAGGAGCCTATTTTCTGTTCAATGTGGTTATCAATTTTTGGCCACCACATCCGCGACCTAGCCTCTTTCTTTGTTTTTACTACACCAAAATGTGAGTTGTGTAACTCACTCAATAATTGCTCTCTGAAAATAGAAGGAATAATAACTTTGTGACCCCTTAAAATGCAACCGTTTTCTATTGACAATTCAAATCTACAATTGAAATAAGGTTTTAAATCTTCGCACTTCATTTTAGAAGGCCATCCATTTTTTATACAAGACGTAACTTTTCTTAACGTCGGGTCCTTTTCTGTTTCAATTTTAATATCATTAAACGTTACTGGTTCGAAAATTGTAGATCCGATGAAATTAATGTACAACAATTGGTCCTCCTCGCATTGATCCTGTTCTATATCTTCATCGATCACGGAACGGGACAAATAATCTGCCACGTTATTTTCGCTTTTGACGTACTCAACTTTAAAATTATAAGCTGTTAAGAACAATGCATTCCTCTGTAGCCTATTAGCAGCCATTTCCGGTATTCCTTTATGATTGCCAAAAATTGATAACAGCGGTTTATGATCAGTGCGAAGAATAAACGGCACTGTCCTACCATATAGATAATGGTGAAACTTTTTCATGGCAAAAACAATAGATGTCGCTTCTTTTTGTATTTGAGCGTAATTACGCTCTGCCTTTGACAGTGACCGCGAAGCATAGGCAACCACTCGCTCGGAGCCGTCGGGTTGTCGCTGAGCCAGCACCGCGCCGAGCCCGACCGGTCCGGCGTCTGACGTCACTATTGTTTCGTACTCCGGGTTGAAATGCGCTAAGACTCGTTCTGACGCTAATTCCGCTTTAATTCTATTAAAAGCATCATCTTGTTCGGCTAACCAACACCATTTGACATCTTTCTTTAATAAATGATGCAAGGGGGTCAATATTGTCGACGTATTCGGGACAAAACATCTATAGTAGTTAATCATTCCTAAAAATGACTTAAGTTCGGTGACATTTTTAGGACGTTTGCACTTTAAAATAGCTTCTACTTTACCATTTGTTTTATGCAATCCATTTTTATCTATCTTATATCCTAAATATTCAATTGATTTTTTAAATAATTCGCATTTATTCGATTTTAGACGTAAGCCCGCGTCTTGTAAGCGTTGTAAAACTAATTCTAGCCTATTTTGGTGAATTTCTCGTGTAGGACCAGTCACTAGAATATCGTCCAAAAATATACAAGTTCCGTCAATGTCAGACAATAACTGCTCCATTGTCCTCTGAAAGATAAACGGAGCATTGGATAGACCAAACACCAGCCTATTGTAACGATACAGACCTTTGTGAGTGTTTATACATGTTAAATTTTTTGATTCGTCCAATTCTAGTTGATTGTAAGCTCTACACAAATCGAGCTTTGAAAATTCCTGTCCACCGTGTAACTTTGCAAATAATTCTTCTATAAGCGGTATTGGATAACTATCCATACATAAAACTTTATTCAGTGTCACAGAATAATCACCGCAAATCCTTATATCGCCATCGGCCCGTAAAACCGGAACAATGGGAGTTGCGATTTCAGAATTTTCCACTTTTTCTAAAATACCTAAGTCTAATAAACGCTGCAACTCCTTTTCCACTTTCGGTTTTAAAGCTAACGGGACATTACGGGCTTTGAAAAATTTCAACTGTGCATCCGGTTTAATTTTCAGATTAATTTTATATTTATTAAACTTTCCTAACCCGTCTGAAAAAAGGATAGAGAACTTGTTTTTTAAAATTTCTGACAAGTTTTCATCTTCTTTTACAATATTATTGCAGTCCAGAGAACATAACTGTAAATTAAATTTACTTATGAAGTCCCGCCCTAATAATGCTGGTTGGTTATTTTTCGTGTCAACAACAAAGAAATTTATTAATTTCATACTGTTTTCAAACAATACCGGCAGCGAAACGTAGCCTAATGGGCTTATTTTACTGCCATTATAACAATTTAATGTAACCTTGCATTTTTTTAATTCATGCTCCTTTTTGAAACAGGTTTCATACGTAAAAGTAGATAAAACTGAGACCGCGCTCCCACTATCTATTTCGCATAAAATATGTCCGTTGCCAATCGAAATCATTTGTCGCATAGGCTCACCATTTACGCATTCAATATTGAATAAGTCAAAGTTACCTTCTACGATGTCGTCCTCATCCACCTCCAAAAAGTTACACTTTATATTTCTACACATACGCTGTAAATGCCCTTTTTTGTTACACTTCCGACATACAAACTCAGAATAACGGCACATTTCTTTCGTATGATTACGATATCCGCACACTTCACAACACTTTTTGTTTACACCACTGGGTCCAGCTGTTTGTGTGACGTAGCGACTCGTCCCGCCTGCGCTGGCCGCGGCCGGTGCGTAGCGGGCGCTGCTCGCGCCGCCAGCGCCTCGCGTGGCAAACGCGCGCATCGCGAACACCGCCTGGCTGCCCTCCGCCGCCGCCGGCGCGGAGCTCGCTGACCGCGACGATGTATGCAACGCAAGCCGTGCACACCTAACACTTTGAGCCAACTCCACAGCCCTGCTGAATGTCAATTTTTCCATACTTTCTGCAAACAATTTTTCCTTTTCCTTTGTGTTTTCTAAACCCAGTACAAATCGATCTCGCAGCGCCGAGTCGAGTTCCGTTTTAAACGCACAGTACTTAGCTAAACTTCTCACTCGTGCCGCCCATTCAGCTAAGTCTTCCCCAGGACGTTGTTCCGCTTTGTAAAAGTTATAACGTTCTGCAAAAGTACTTCTCTTCGACAGAAAGTGTTCATCCAATTTTTCGACTAAAGTTTTGTAGTCTAACTCTTCCACTGTCGAGGGGAAAGCCAAATCTCTCGTGACACGGTAGGTATCTTCCACCAATGAGGTCAAAATCAAGGCACGTCGCTTTATTCCAGCCTTATCAGTTGTATCGTCGATATCATTTGCCAAACAATACTGTATAAAACGACTTTTGAAAATGTCCCATTCCTGCGAGCGGTGGTCGAATGTGAGACTGCTGCCAAAAATCCCTTTTCCTTGGTTATCCATTGCACTTTTTATTATATTTACTTTGTTTATCACTTTCCACACGCGTGAATACTAATCGTCGCCAGAATATAGTGTTTAATCAATAAAACACAGAGATAATTATACGAGGTATTTAATCATCTCGTTAGCTGACAGCAGACTGAGTAAAATCTATGAGTACCCTCAAAGGTACATACTAAAAATCTGTCGGTAAATACCCTCAAATACTACAATATGATGATTGGGTTTTTTATTATCTTTCTTTTACTTATATAAATGGTCGTATACGAGTACAAGAAAGATTAAAAAACCCAATAAAAATAAGCAAATAAAGACATTATTCGACATACGCCGTAATGGTTCTATATGGATGAAATATTTTTTGTATATATGGTGAAACAAATAGTTTTGATTTTATTTATAGAAAGAAGACGAAAATTGATCATTCCCCCCTCCCGTGATCTCCAAAACTATTGAGCCTAAAATTTTATTTTTATTTTATTTTATTCAAGAACACAACAGTCACATAAGTACTTAATTAAATGAAATTGTTAAATTTCGACCTACGGTTCTCTTAATTAAATCTTAAGAATACAGTGGAGGAAAATAATAAAGTATTCAATGGAGCAATATAAGTAGAGGCACACCACAAACTCATGGATCAAGGAAAAAAGATTGTATATGAAAATTGTCAAATGGAATAGAAAGTTACATACTTTGTTTTTTCCCATTCCCCATGAGACTCTGAAGTGCCTATTTCACTTTCCACTATCAGTAGAAAGCAAAGCGATAGTGTCTTGTTTAAACCGCTGTAAGGTACAGTTAAACATATCCACATCCAATAACTTATCATTATATAATGCACAGGCTCTACGAATAAATGCATTATTGGCATAACATGTTCTACGTGTAGGAACAGAAAATAAGGCTTTTTTACGACAAGATCTTTGTTGTCTGCGGGGGACTATGAAAGAAATACCATGTAGCAGGGGCGGCGCATCTAAATGGCTATTTAATATTTTGTACAACAGGGTAGCATCAATATAATGACGACGCGATTTTAGCGTTGTAATTTTATGCCTCATCAGTGAGGTCTTGTAGTCACAGAAACCTGAACCAGTTCTAAAATTCCGAGATTTTAGAAATTTACGTTGCAACCTTTCTATTTAAAAAAAAAATACAATATAAAGTTCATAGCTTGTAGATTACAGGAAAACTTAAAAGAATTCTAAATATGTTTATAAAAAATCTATCAATTGAAAATAAAGTGGTAAACTCAATATAATACGTTCACTTACGGAAAATAGTTCTCTAAAACACAATCAATCAATGAATCAAAATAATTTATTTTAAATGGGTGTTTACACACACTTATAAATAGTCAAAAAACTTATTGAATATTACAAATAATGTCATGATTTAGATTACAGTTTCAGGTAATGGTATTTTTTATAGAATTAACATTTATACTTTTGTCATTTACATAATCTATTACATATTTTTTAATATACTTCAGAGCACAAGCATTTTTTGACATGAGCCTTGAATTTCTTCTTTGATAAACTAGTTACATTTTCTGGAATTTTATTGTAGAATCTTATACACTGCCCCACAAATGACTTTTTAACCTTCCCAGTCTCGAAAAGGCTATATCTATTTTATTTACATTTCTTAAATTCAAATTATGCCTGTCACTGTTTTTAGGAAATAAATGCAAAACGTACATGACGTTTTCATATGTAGATTGACTATTGCTAGTCTAGCAACAGTTGTGATATTGATTTCTTTGAACTAATCCTTTAAAGACTCACGTGATTGCTTCTGATAGATTACGCGGACAGATCTTTTCTGCAAGATGAAAATAGTTTCTATATTGGTCACGTAAGATGCCATAAGACATTATACTATGGAAGTAACTAAAATACATTAGTCTCCCAGAACTTACATCTATTAACTGTCTTATTTTCTTAAAGGCATAAGCAGCTGAACTAAGCCTTCCCGCTAATGTTTCAATTTGTGGTCCCCATTGAAGTGAAACATCCAAAGTTATACCAAGGAACACCGCAGTATTTACAAATTCTAAGTTATTACTGTCTAATATCTCACTATTGTTGACCTTTTTTACATTCGGCAAATGAAATTTTATACGTTTTATTTTCTTAGCTTTTAATAATAAGTTGTTCACAGTGAACCAGTTCAGTATCTTTGAGAGAGTGTTGTTTACTTCGTCAATTTCATTTTCTTTCCTATTCACTTTAAAAATAAGAGAAGTATCATCCGCAAAAAACACAGTATTTGATAGATGTTGCACCATAAAAGGCAAATCATTTACGTAAACAAGGAAAAGAAAAGGCCCTAATATGGAACCCTGGGGCACACCCATTTTCACTCTAGATCCAGATGAGTTCGTGCCATTTACTTGTACTTTTTGTGTTCTGTTGTTTAAATACGATTTTAAAAGACTGAAAGCCCCATCCTCTACATCGTAGTGCTTTAATTTCACAAGTAATGTTTGGTGTTCAACAAAATCAAATGCCTTAGATAAATCACAAAACACTCTAATTGCATTTTGCGATTCCTCAAAGGCATCATAAATGTTGTAAATAAGTGCAACTCCTGCATCGGTTGTTGATCGACCTTTCGTGAAACCAAATTGTTGGTTATGCAGTAGTTTGTTTTCTGTAACATATTGTAGCATTTGGTTAAGCATAGTATATTAAAACACTTTACTAAGAACTGGCAGCACAGAAACTGGTCTGTAGCTGCCCGGATCAGTTTTTGAACCAGATTTATATAAAGGTATCGCTTTACTAAGCTTCATGAGATCTGGAAAGACGCCACTATCAATGCTAATATTAAAAAAAACGGTTATTTAAAAAACTAAAAAACCCGCCTGCGTTTCTGTGTTATTTGGAAATGAAAAACCCTAAAACAAGAAAGTCGTCATACCCGATTGCACTTAACTTAAGAAAAAATGTAGCAGTCGGGACCCATTCTAGAAAGTCAGCCGTCTAGTCAGTATATTGGAGTAATCTGCAATGTAATATAAGTATGTGCTCTCAATTCACTATGCCTCCATTTCGAGAATGGGTCCCGACTGCTACAATTTTTCTTAAGTTAAGTGCAATCGGGTATGACGACTTTCTTGTTTTAGGGTTTTTCATTTCCATATAACACAGAAACGCAGGCGGGTTTTTTAGTTTTTTAAATAACCGTTTTTTATTTTATTCATTTTTTTAGTTTTATTATTGAATGAGTTCATTAAAATTTGGCGCCAAAAATCCGCCATTTTGTTTTTATTTATTTTGATATACCCAGTGTCATTCTCACAGTAAAAACGTATCTAACGACAACCCTTAAGCTATAATTAATCGAGCCGTTCAGGCTGCAGAGCGTGTCAAACATTTGAATTTTGCGCCAAAAATCCGCCATTTTGTTTTTTTTATTTTGATATACCCAGTGTCACTCTCACAGTAAATACGAATCTAACGACACGTCTCAAGCTAAAATCCATCCAGCCGTTCAGGCTGCAGAGCGTGCCAAACAATTATACATACAAACATACAAACATACATACATACATACATACTCTCGAAAAAAAACATAACCCTCCTTCTGGCGCAGTCGGGTAAAAAGACAAGCTAAATATGGCGCTAACGTATCGATTACATTACTGATCAAGCTTACCGATAATCCCCAGAGGTCTTCGGTTCTTTTCACTTTTAGAGATTTAAAAGTTTTTACAATAGTTTGTGGTTTAATTACTCTGAAGGAGAATTTTTGATCACAAATACTAACATTTTCCATCAGCAACCTTTGAGCATACATAGGTGATGAGTTTAGGGCTTCAGTAGTCTTGAGTGAACTATTTGTGAAAAAGGTTCGAATTCTTTGGTTACATCGACATTCGAACAAATTTTACTTGATCTGTTTGCAAAACATATTCTTTATCGCAAGGTTTCACTTTACCTGTTTCTTTGCTAATAATATTCATATTCAGTAACAGTTTTATTTTATTATCTGACAATGTTACTTTTCTAGCTAGTTAAACTTTGCTACGCGGCAATCCTGCTTAAAATTTTTTGAATATTGTTTCACATCATTTCTAAAGGTCCACCACTAGATAGCGCTAGTAGTATTTTTCTGTTGCTAGCGTTTGTGCCTTTTGTTTATCACGTGAATAGGTATCATTGTTTTACGTATTCGTGTGGAGATGGAGAGGTGTGGTGGTACGCGGTGCGCGGTGCGGGATCCTCATACCGCGAATCCAACTTGCACTTGGCCGGTTTTGGTTAGTTTTATACAAAATACTAAACCAATTTTAATAAAAAAAATATATTATACCCTATATCAAATGAAAAAGAGTGATGAAAATTGGTTCAAGATTTGCGAAGATATCGCGTAATAAACACACAAAATACATACATTCGAATTGAGAGCCTCCTCCTTTTGGAAGTCGGTTAAAAATCAGCCTAGTTATTAATGAATGAATTCACCACAAATATGTTTATATCTTGAAAAGTTAATTAAGACAAAGTTGCTCGTGCACAAGAGAGTGTAATACAATTATAACGTAATGCCTACGTAATGGGTCACTTTATAAAATTAACACAAATGGGGGTGCAGGCAGTATTTGTTCAGTGAGCGCAACGAAGCCTCGTCACCCGCTCGTCTTAGGGCCGAATCAGGCTGCACTTCGTTTGAGTCAGATTCTTCTAACAATCCAGGGATCAATTAAATAACTTCAGCGAGTATTCAGCAAGTTTAAATTTTGAAGATCAGCGAAGCTTTTGTAAAATTGAAAACAAAGCGTAAAAGCGTAATCTTCTGCGTAAAGTAATAAAAGAAATTATTTTTTGATTACTTTGAAGTGGTAAGAAAATATTTGCCCACAATCATTTATGTTAATAATAATTACGTTTTTCAATTTTCAAAGCTGCAAGTGAAGCGACGGGTTGCATTTGGCCTAAAGCGAATTTCGCTGGCGATGGCGTGGCGGGCGAAATGCGGA
Organism: Coleophora flavipennella; assembly: GCA_947284805.1. Classification (NCBI taxonomy): domain Eukaryota; kingdom Metazoa; phylum Arthropoda; class Insecta; order Lepidoptera; family Coleophoridae; genus Coleophora; species Coleophora flavipennella. The sequence continues at coordinate 263,384 of OX369257.1, forward strand.
TAAGAGGCGAATATACGAAATTATCTCCTTGTGAGGGGAGAGGCATCATTCGTATTTGTTTGCAATCGGTGAGGGACATGAGAAGTAATTGTGTTACAAGTTTATAAATCACAGTTAAAGCTACAGTCCAGATTGTACTTTTTTTTGTACCACATTTAACCAAAAGCCGAAAATTACAGGTTTTTTAATAGACTATTTCATGGAATAATGTGGTTACCATTTGATACGTCCGAAAGTATAAAATTTATAATAGAAATATAAAATATTTCTAGAGTAACTTTTGACACTATAAAATAAAATATTATATTCTGAAGACAAGCATGGGAGTGTGTGTGCGTCTGTGTGTTAAATTTATGCTTCTTTATACTGATGTGATGTCAATGTGATGCACGCAACGAGGAGGCTGTTCGGTGTGCGCCCCACATACATTGCCTGGTGGCTCTGCCATCACCTCGCACTCTGTGCCACTACTTGTTGCAGGAGGCTGTGCGGTGTGCGGTGTGCGCCCCACATACATTGCCTGGTGGCTCTGCCATCACCTCGCACTCTGTGCCACTACTTGTTGCAGGAGGCTTTGCGGTGTGCGGTGTGCGCCCCACATACATTGCCTGGTGGCCCTGCTATCACCTCGCACTCTGTGCCACTACTTATTGCAGGAGGCTGTGCGGTGTGCGGTGTGCGCCCCACATACATTGCCTGGTGGCTCTGCCATCACCTCGCACTCTGTGCCACTACTTGTTGCAGGAGGCTGTGCGGTGTGCGCCCCACATACATTTCCTGGTGGCCCTGCCATCACCTCGTACTCTGTGCCACTACTTATTGCAGGAGGCTGTGCATTGTGCGGTGTGCGCCCCACATACATTGCCTGGTGGCTCTGCCATCACCTCGCACTCTGTGCCACTACTTGTTGCAGGAGGCTGTGCGGTGTGCGCCCCACATACATTGCCTGGTGGCCCTGCCATCACCTCGCACTCTGTGCCACTAATTGTTGCAGGAAGCTGTGCGGTGTGCGGTGTGCGCCCCACATACATTGCTCTGGTGGCTCTGCCATCACTAACGAGTAGTGGCGCAGAGTGCGAGGTGATGGAAGAGCCACCAGAGCAATGTATGTGGGGCGCACACCGCACACCGCACAGCCTTCTGTAACAAGTAGCCACTGCACTACGAGGCGATCAATTATTTGTTAACTTGAGAAGAAATATCAAGGGCCAAGGTAATCAACATTTCAATAATTATACATTACAACCTTTACTACTCGTACTAGTCAATAACATTCTGATGATGCACTTACTCGTAGAGAGATGTATTAGGATGCGGTAAGTTTGAAGGATCTGTTCCAGTTACGCCCATTTACATGCGATAAACTTCTTGAAAGGAATCATGAAAACGATCGCTTAAAAGTTCGTGTTGTTACTTACACAAAAGAGAACTGCCAAGTGCAAAACAATACGAATATTTCAGTCACGTGTCGGTGGTGCGCGTAATTAATAGAATATTATAGGCGTTGGAGCGGCACCGGCACCGGCACGGCGGCGCGGCGGCGCGGCGTTAGTATGCGTGGCGGGCGCGCGCGCGCGCTGGACGCGGCTTTGTGGTTGGCGAGACGTGGAGTTTCACAGCCTGCTCATTAAATACCAACCTCGGACTCGAAAATTCTCTTATACGTCTTACAGAATAGCACTCGGTTTACATAAAAAAAAGCTCATAAAATAAAGGTACCTACCGATATCAATATTGTCAGATAATAGTATAACAGTATGAAATTACTTTAAACAGCCAAACATAACTAAATTAAAAACGGTCTCACTTGATTTGTGTTCGTTACAATATTTTTTTACTCTTTGCTCTCGAGCGAGCGCAAAGAGCGCGGGGAGAGCGGGGAGGGCTGTGTCGGCAAAGTGTGGAAGCAGCCGCCCGCGCCCGCGCCCGCGCCCGTACGTGCCGGGATGAACATTAGCCACTCCGGCTCATCCCCTGAACGCCTCACAGCAGCAGATTGGAACTCGCAAAACATACGAGTAGTCATCATCACCACAATGTAAGAGCCGTGCTCTTGTCGGTGTAGCTCTTAGCAAAACATAGTGAGTACTTAAATTGTGAAGAAGTTGTTTGCAGGTTTTGTATTTTATAAGATCAATAAGATCAAGTCAAAATGAGCTATTTAAAATTATTGATGGCTTAAAAAAAACGTTTATCAAGTCAACCCGTATACATTTCTATATAAGCACACTTTTACAGTTTTTAAATAAACCTTTACACTTTAAAAATATTGTTTTACTCTTTTTACGTTTTTTAAAAGTCAGTAGAAGGGTAATTTAGTGATCAAGAGTTCATAATTTTTAACCATCTTCAAAAAAAGGGGAGGTTCTCAATTCGTCGCAATCTTTTATCTTTATTGGAGAGGATACTTAGAGGTTGGTCAAATTTAAATTGGAAAAAAACTTTTTAGGAAAAAGTTAGTTAAAAACTAAAACCCGAATACTGAAAAATGATGCTATAAAAAGTATGAAACAAGAAAATATTCTCATCTGAAATTGTTATGTACAAACTCTTCAATGTTTATCATAAGTATATTAGACAAGGAACGTACATGTACATAATATATTTAATGTATTTAATACATATTCATAGTGATATTCAGTCACAGGGCCAGCTGTGGTTATATGCCACGTTGCCCCAAAGCTTATGATCGCTTTCTATAGTCAGAATGTATTGTTGCATGTGCATGGCACATGACCACCATTCTGAATATCACTATAAATATGTATTACTTAAATAAATTGAAATATATACCGTGTAAGTTTTTTTAAATAAACGAGAAGTATTTATTAGTCTGTAAATAACAAATCCAGATTAGGATATTTTTTTGGTTCATACTCTTTACAGCGTAATTTTTCAGTAGTGGTCGGATTTTAACTTTCTGAACTTACTTTTTATTTGCTCGTTAGCGTAGGCACCAGTTTACCCCAGATCCCTCGGGAACTATATTATCAGGCTATTCTGATTAGCTCTCTATGCAGTCTTCGTCACTTCCCACCCCCAAAACTATTTTTATGCAAAAAATTACGTCAATCCGTGCTGCTTCGTTGCGACGTGAACTTGCGCGAAGATGGAAATGAAATTTCTCCAGATCCCACGGGAATTATTTCAGGCTATGTTAATAAGTAATCTATGTCATTTTCCACCCCCTCAACCATATCTGTGCAAAAAGTCGGGTATTCTGCAGATTCCAGGAGGTGCTGCAGCATGAGCTCAAAGTTACCATGTTTTTTCAATATTAGTAAATAACGGGACACCAAATTTGGAATCGATGAGACTGGTGAAAGTAGCGCACACCCCTACTTGTAAAGCGGGGGTGACATGTTTCCTGGACATCCCCTGTTGTGTTGTGTTGTGTTGTGTTGTGTTGTGTTGTGCGGGTCCTTGTTGAACAGATCTTCCAAAACTACTGGGGATTGGATAAAACCATTTTGAGCCCCCGACGCAAAAAGAGGGGTGTGATAAGTTTGACAGCAATGTCTGTGTGTGTGTCTGTCTGTCTGTGGCATCGTGATTGGTAAACAGATGGACCGATTTTAATGCGTTTTTTTACGTGAAAGTAAGTTTCCTTGCGGTGGTTCTTAGCTATATTTGGTAAAAATGGATTCAGCAGTTTGAAGATCATCAGCTCTTATCTAGGTGATGCAGGGATGTAGGAAACTTATACCGGTCTGATCGATTCGAAATTTGGCGCCCTGTAATGATATTGCGTAGAGAGCGTCAGTGGCGTAACGGCTAGGGCCACCGCCTCCTGTCCGGGAGGTCGTGGTTCGAATCCTGCCATGTACCAATGTGATTTCGAATTTAGATTTCATATGTATTCGTTTATCCGACGCTCTTACGGTGAAGAAAAACATCGTGAGGAAACGTGCACACGCCTGAGGAAAAACTCGCAGGTTGTGTGTGAAGTCGAACAACCCGCACTGGGCCCGCGTGGTCGACTAAGGCCCGATCGCACTAATTCAGGGTAGGCGCGTGCCTCTCGGTGGGAACGTATATGAGCTGATATCATCAATGATATTGCAAAACCATGTTTACCTAGACCTGATGCTGCAACATCTCCTGGAATCTGCAGGATACCAAACTCCTCAGCAACTAACAGCAGAGGCATCATATTGGGCTCATTGGAAAAGTCTCGATAAATAAGTGTTAGATAGAATATGATAACCTTGAATAACCTGATTCTGCATCATACCCAATATATACCCAACTCCTTCCCAACTTACAGCAAAGTTATCGTAATTGGGCTCATTGGAATAGTCTCAATGAATAGGTTTTAGATAGAACATGGTAACTTTGACCTGATGTTGCAGCATCTTCTGGAATCTGCAGGATACCCCACTCCTCACAAAGTAACCTAAGTGCTTATTTTAGTCAAGTGCCCTTCCCCCCCCCAGCTAAATCGCTATGTAAGGTCATCTGAAAAAAAATTTATTAGTAGGACATTTAAACAATTTAAAAGGAAAACTATCACAGCTAAGTAGACTTTCTTAGTTTTGGGGTAATAGTGCGAGTGATAGTCCAGCGGATGCCGCAGTGTCGGGTCAAAGTTACCGTGTTTTATCTAAAACCTATTCATTGAGACTATTCCAATGAGCCCAAACACGATACTTGTGCTGCAAGTGGGCGAGGAGTTTGGTATCCTGCAAATTCCAGAAGATGCTGTAGCATCAGATCACAATTACCATGTAACTTAAAGTATGCAGTTGGATTTGTAAAAAGTTCATAGATTTTTTATACAAAATGTTCTATTACCAACTGAAAATATAATTTTGTTATTGAAAATATACGACATGTTTTGAGACGACTACGGAACCCTACTTTGCGCGAGTCCGACTCGCACTTGGACGGTTTTTTTGTTATTAGGGAAGTCGCGCACGAGTACAGAATATTTAGGTTAACTTAAATCAAACGTAAGTGAAATAGTATAAACGGGAAATGCGGTACCAAAAACAAAAACTTTAAAATTATTTTTCGCTAACCTGAGCGAACATGTCTCTGGGTGATTGCCTCTGCTCGTGATGGTATTATTGATATTGAACAAACTTGCCGAATATAGATTTTTATTATGCTTGGAAGTTGAGCTGTTCTCTTTTTTTAAAGCGCAGGTACCAGAAAAAAATGAGTGAAAATTGCTTGGTCGACTGACTTCGGCTACTTACTCATAGACCTTTGGAATTTGTGAACTGAACGCCTATTGTATTCGTATTAGAATATACATATTATTGTGCAATTCGATAGGATTTCTTCACATTACTTGAGGCTTTTCCCCAAGCCCTCATTCTGCGGCGAACAGTTTTTCATTATGTTGATTGTGTCCCCCTCTTCTTGAGCTATAAAATGCTTTCAAGATACAATTCTCGTCGCTCCGTCCCAGAGATACTCGTAGATAAATTATTTATAAAGGGACATAAGCATACAAAAAAGTGAGTAATAACAGAAGTGGTCTATTCTGTCGGGACTCGGGACAATCGCGCTAACTACTCGTGCGATAATAATAGTATTATGTGGATGTTTACAATCTACATAAATATTAGAAATATGAGTGGAGCGTGAAGATGCTGACGAGGGAGCTGTGGACCGCTGTCGATATCTCACGTATTATTTCATGCAAATGCGCGCGCTCTCGAACTTCTCAATGAAATTTGTCCAAACAGATTGTTTTCGTCGTAAATTCAATTCAAATTTATCAGAGCGACGTCGCCGCCGTACATAATGAAGGGGCTTAATACGGTATCGGTAAACATTAGCATAAAGTATTCGCAAAAATTGCGTCGCGGGGGTGGGCGGGGGGCGGGTACTGAGGAATCTCAATATTGTACTCCCCTCCCCGACCGCCCCGAGACTCTGCCGCGGTAAGCGATTGTGCGATTATGTACAATTTTGTCAACGGGTTCTGAATGTCGAGACGAGATATGACTTTTCAAAATTTCAAGATGTTTATTCAAAATATGTGCTAATTACACTCTTTCTGATAGTCATAAAATAGTAATTACACAATTATACATGTTATTTTTGAAAAATAAAAAAATAAACAATCATTAGACAATAACGTCAAAATAAATTTTTTATATAAAACTAATTATATCATTACAACATGAAAACAATATGACACGAGAAGATATACATTAAATTAATTGAATGTCATTAATAACTTTGACAAGAGTAGGCCAGTTCACACGGACAGCACCCGGTCAAGAGTATAACGCGAGTGTCAGCCATCGCTCCCTTCAACCATATAAGAGGGAAAGGAACGACCCGGCTCCCGATGCGCCACCATTTGCATTTTTTGCATTTGTTTATCAAAGGAACACTTTCCCAAATGTGACTCGTCTTTTAAAACGGTAATTTTATAATAGGGATGACGACAGCATCAGAAGTAAATTACGAGCTCTTGATCACTAAATTACCCTCCTACTTAAACTTCGGAAAACTTTACTCGTTTTGTTTTCCATCAAGTCTTCGATTTTTAATTCACGAAAATTACAAAATGATTACATACGAGTATGACGCTGCTAAACTATGACGTCACGCCTAGGTATTTCCAACATTTTTGGAACAAAATGTCGTTTTTGACAGATGACAAAAAGTAACTCAGATGACTAGCATGCGTCATCCCTATTGTTAAAATATATTTTTTTTATTTAGTTCAGTTCAGTTTATTTAATCAGAATCAATGTAAGATTGTGTTTGAAATTACGAAGTTATGGTAATAAAACAGTAAAAAAACAAAATTACAATTATATGCCTAGCATGCAAGGGTAAAAATTTAATAATAATCATAGGCAAACATTGAATAATTAAATTATTATTAATTATTTTGAAGGCAGCAGGTTTATTTAATGCTATCACTGGGACTGGGAGTTCGCTCGATAGTCACAGAGCGCATACATCAGCATACTGACAATGCAGTTAAAGCCAGGGGCTCGCACTGCCGCTGAACTGGTTGTAGGTATGTTCTTCATTTACATTCTCAAGTTAAAGACTATCTATAACATGTACGAAAAATAAATAATATGGTTGTATGTATATGGGTCTACTTTTCAGCTCTTCTTTCTAAAGTCTTACATATCCTGGGTATCATATTTAGGTCTGCTATGCATGTGAAAGCTGCATTACGTCATCGGCTCCCGTAAAATAGAATTAACTTTAAAGTCATAGAAATAAGGACTATTTTAAACCGAGTAAAGTATAAATTGGACATAAGCCTATGTTCATTCAGGTTTATGTACTCGTAGGCTAAGTTAGGCGACCCACACACCTACAATAATATTGCACAATATTATTATTGAACAAATAGGGGTAGTATTGAAGATTGCAATCATGCAAAATATATTGTGCAATCATCAACATTGCGCAATATTATTGTAGGTGTGTGAGTCGCCTAAGACAGTTAGCAATAAAGAGCGATAGAATATGGACTTATCGTGTGTACTCGTATTTACTTTATTAACCTGATCCCTTTTATCATCAGAAGTGGTATTATTCGCGTCACACAGTGTAAAAAACAAATGTTAAAATTCTTAGTTTGATCTTTATTTATTTTTTTTATATTTTTTTTTATTCACTATTGGTAAACCCTTGACAACATCTCACCATTACTATGTATTAAACATGATTAGTAGCATTGATAGAAGAAACACTGTCTACCCATACATTTTTGTCATTTAAATATTCGGATGTCTTATAATAACCTTTTTACAAACAGTTCTTATGACACAATTTTTAAACTGTTTTTCTGACGTTTATTCCTATTCCAAAGATTACGACTGTTCCTGTCACTATTCAGTGAAAAGAGATGCAGATTCTTACGGACATACATTATATTTTCATAAATGTACTAACAGGGGAAAGTCATTATATTAATGTCTTTGAACTTATCTCGGAGCGACTCACGAAAACGCATTCCATAAATCGCGCGGACCGTTTTTTTTTGCAGAAAAAATATGGTATTTATATCAGCTGCATGTCTCCATAAAAGTATCCCATAAGACATAATAGTATAGAAGTAGCTGAAATATACCAGTCTTGGCGGTGTCTATATCTGTAAGGAGCCTGATGCGGTCCATTACCATTTTCTGTCTAAAACCTATTCATTGAGACTATTTCGATGAGCCCGAACACGGAACCTCTGCTGTTGTAAGTTGGCGAGGAGTTGGGTTTCCTGCAGATTCCTGTAAATGCTGCAGCATCAGGTCAAGGTTACCATGGTCTATCTAAAAACGATTCATTGAGGCTATTTAATGAGCCCAAACACGACACCTCTGCTGTATGCGGCTGAGCTAAGCCTGCCTGCTAGCGTTTCTGTAAGCGGGCCCCATTGAAGCTTTGAATCAACAGTTAAACCTAGAAACACGCTTTGATTTACAAATTCTAATACATTGCCAGCTAATGATACATTGTTGTTTACTTCAATAACATAAGGTAATGTGAGTTTAATACATTTGGTCTTTTTTGCGTTTAAGACTAAGTTATTTATAGTAAACCAATTGTATACTTTTAAAAGAGTGTCGTATACTTCGTCAGACATATCAGTTTTTCTGTCAACCTTAAAAACTAGTTATGTATCATCCGCAAAAAACACAACTTTCGACAGTGAATTAAACCATGAATGGTAGATCATTAACAAACACTAAATAAACACGTTAAGAAACCGACTTTCATCGCAACAACATTTTCGCATTATTATTTTTTGTTTTTGTTAATTTTCTCACAAAGTACTACTCCGATTTTGATAAAATTTCTATGGGACCACACGGGAAGCACTAGCTTTCAAATAATAAAAAATCATAAAAATCGGTTCACCCAGTCAAAAGTTATAAGGTAACACACATAAAAAAAACATACAGATGAATTGAAAACCTCCTCCTTTTTGGAAGTCGCTTGAAAAAGGAAAGGTCCTAAAATAGAACCTTGAGGCACACCCATATTAACCCGAGAACCCATTGATTTCTTAGTACTATTTATTTGTACTTTTTGTATCCTATTAATTAAATAGGATTCTAAAAGATCAAGAGCCTTATTTTTAACACCAATAAACATAAACGGGACGATGTCGAAACCATTGCAAGGTGTGTACGATTTCTGGCGGGACCGGCAAAAGATTTGTACAAGGAGTGAACCCCAGTAAACCGAACCTGGTCAGCACTTAATGAAGACATGTCCAAGTTACTATGGTTTTTTAACTTTCCCACGTGAACCCTTTCATTTTCCGGAATAAAAAGTATTTAAGATGTTGACCAGGGATATAAGGTATCACCATACAAAATTTCATTGAAATCGATCCAGGCATTTCGGAGATTAGCCCGTACAAACAGACAAACAGACAGAGAAACAAAAATATTAAAAAAAACATCTGAAATTGACTCAGCTGTTGATGTTTATCAATAACAAGTTACAGCAGAGGAGGGAATCAGAAATAATGCATTGAAATCAAAGCAAAGATTCAGATAAACTGCGAAGAACCAACATGCATCTAAAAGAAGGTGATATTGTTTACGTTTAACAACAGCGAACTCGTATGAGCTAACTAGAACCACGTTATAATAGACCATTTATTATTGACAAGTGTTTGTTGAGAGACCGATACAAAGTAAAAAACGTAAAAAAGAGACAATACAGAATGTACCTAAAGACAGAATTCGGCTTTGGAACAAAAAAGCCAGTGAAAATGCTGAAGCCGTGATAGCCACTTAGAGGTAAATAAAAATAAACTGAAAGCGCGAGCGGCTGATTAAGTGCGCCAGGACCACATTTAAAATTAATAATAAAAAACAAAGCGCGAGCCAATAATTTATAGTGCGCTAGGATCGCAACCAATGCTAATAAATTTAAAAATTAACAAAGCGTAAGCGACTATTTTGAGATAGTGCGCTAGGACTGCTTAAAAATAGCAAATGTAAAGAAGCGTAAGCAGCTTACAAAAGTCAGTGTGCCAGGATCGCAAAACAATAATTAAAAAAAAGAAATAAACAAATACTCAAAAGAACGCACCTGGTAGTTTCCAACAAAAAAAGCTCTTCATAATCGAGTCGTTGACCGAGCTAGAGCCATAGCAAAAAGGTGTCTGTAAGACACCTAAAAGTATGTTTTTTTGTATACTTTTGTTTTAATATTTTCCTGTTTTCAGGTAAAATAGAAATGAAGCTCAAATTAACCAACTGAAGCTTTGAGAACAAAACTTTGATCAGGAGGGCCGCGATAGCCGCGTTACGACACCGGCTACCGTTAAAATATAATTAACTTTAAGGCCATAGAAATAAGGACTAATTTAATACAAGTAAAATATAAGTTGGACATAAGACTTTGTTCATACAAGAATATGTACTCGTAGGCTTAGTAAGACAGTTAGCAATAACTAGAATACGGCCGTACCGTGTGTACTCGTATTTACTTAATTAACCTGACCCCATCTATCACATGCGTCCAACGACAAAATGAAAATATTGAAAAATATGTTTTGAAAATAATAAATAAGATTTCCCCACTGATTTCACACTTCACGTACCAAACTTTCAAAGTTGAAATCTTAGAAATGATTTAAATACTTAGAGACGCAATAAGTCGACCCTCGCGTTATAGCTACAAACAGGCGCATATCATCTGCATACACTTGGCGCGGGTAATTGCCGCCTCGCGACTAACCGCGTGGAATATTAAATCGCCTGCAGCCATCACTCCCCACTCCCGCAATAGCAATTGCGTAGTTTGAAAACATTATACAATTTTACAATTTGCAAGTATCCTTTATCTTTATTTGTTTGTTTTAAGCAACTGCTCCTGAATATTGTGGTCACTTTCTCCTGCAAGCTTTTGTTAACACATTTATGGACGGAAACGCTATTGCGTCCGATTTTTCTCACTTACTGTGACGCGGATGTTATAGCGTTAGAACTTCTTCGTACTATATCTGACACAAATGCTAACACAGCCATACCTCCATAGTGAATATAAGAAGCTCATGTTTGGTGTCACATTTTACACTATTACATGTGTGACTAGTGTCCTATAGAGGGGATTTTTGCATGCACATAAAAAACGGCCTTTAGTGGGAGTGACACAGATGCTATGGCAATCTTGTATGTATGAAAATTGGTTGAATCCTGAGGGAAATGACCTGGAAAGCAGTTTTGTGCCAAAAAATTTTCCAAATTTTTAACAAATTATTTGTGTCAAATTAATTGTCCGCGAACGTGTAAAACATGGGGGTATTGGCTACACATTCCCGCTGCCTCACTTGCTCTCACCTGTAGCGCGGTGAGGAGACTTTGTAACCCACTGCCTGCCCGCGCCGACGTCGAGCTTGTGGCTTTCTACAATGGTTTTCTTATCCTGTGGCACAATTAACCGTGCTATCCAAGGGAAAGACGGCGGCGGTTGTGCAACGGTCACGTGTAGGGAATTTTGATTTACACCTACGGACGTGTACAACGCGACCTTCATACACATCTGGAATCAGATGTGCAGGTTTCCTCACGATGTTTTCCTTCACCGTTAAAGCAATCGGTAAGTATATGTACATAAGTTTCGAAAAACTCATTGGTACATTGGTCGTCCGGATTTAAACCTAGGACGTCTTGTTAGTAGGACCGAGTCTTTACCGGTTGAGCTACCGACGCTTATCCTTTCTACAAGGAACCGAGAACAACATCAAGAGACAAAACATTAACATTATATTATGTTTACAGGTGTTAAAAATAAAAGTCATACCACCGAGTTTAAGAAAAAAAGCTTCATGATTCGCGAGGTCGCGGGAAGCTGCTGGATGCGGGCAGCACAGGACTGGTCGTCGTGAAAATCCTTGAGGGAGGCCTTTGTCTAGCAGTGGACGTCTTTCGGCTGATATGATGATCATCATATCAGCTCATATACGTCCCCACCGAGGGGTTCAAGCCTTCCCTGAATTAGGGCGATCGGGCCTTAGTCGACCACGCGGGCCCAGTGCGGGTTGGTCGACTTCACACACAACCTGTGAGTTTCTCCGCAGGCATGTGCAGGTTTACTCACGATGTTTTCCGAGGTGAGCGTCGGATAAATGTACATAGGAGATCTAAATTCGAAATCACATTGGTCCGTGGCAGGATTCGAACCACGACCTCCCGGCAGGCGTACGTCACTTGCTCGAGGCCAGGCGTTATATGCCTACCGCTAAGCGTATCGGAGACGATACAACGGACAGTAGGTTGACGCACGCCCGCCTGAGTGCTCGCACGTCACATTTACCGCTCTGACTATCGAAATGCAGAAACCACGCAATTATTGTGCAGTGGATGGGTGTCACGGTCAAAAGACAAATGAAAATTTTGACATTTTTTTCATTGCCGAGAGACGAACAAAGGTACCTAAGTTAACAGTATTTTAAATCTTTTGTTTTTTTCGAATTCCCTTTTTTCATTCCTTTACAAATTATAATCATTTATTCCTTAAACTTAGAACAATGGTAGGTAGGTACCTACTATGTTATTCGTTTTAAATTAAGGATTTCAGGTATTATTTATGTGTTTTTTTATATAATTAACAGTTACCTACTTAATGTCAGAACATAGTAGGTACCTAGCGTCGTCGTCGTGATTTAGGTAGGTATGTCATAGAATAGAAGTACTAATGCGCCGGCCACTCGGTAGCTGAGGGGCACTTCTATAGCTGTAAATAAACCGTTTAAAACCAAAATCCAAGGTTTAACTTGTCAAGTACCATTACGTCATCGAAATAACTCCATCAAGCAACCCCTCCGCCCCCCGCGCGAAACGAAAAATCTCAAGAACTTAGCATAGATTACTAAATAGTTGCTTCGTAAACTATAGCTTGCATTCACAAGCCGTTTTTTGTTATGACTTGTAGATAGTAACAGAAAAACTATTTTCGTTACGTTTTTACCCAGCTTTCACTTAAAATAACAATAATTCAAGCTCACAATGAGGCCATCTTGGGGAATGTTTTTGTATCTGTCAACTCAAGTAAAAAGCCAACTTTGATTGATTTTTCTCCGATTTGCTCCTGTTTCCCTTTTGATTATTTGTTAAAATTATTTACGAGGTTTCGAATATTTTCGACATTAAAATTTATTAATCGGGAATTCAGGGAACTAAAACATATTTGATCGACAAATATAAAATAATTGATTTTCTACAACATTTGTTTCTTTACCAAAATCATCATAGGTACAACCCTAGCACATTCGCTCGATGACGCGCTCGCACGTGGGTCGCGCGGCGGGCAAAACAATCTCAACTCTCTGTATGCGTAGTTATGGTACATTTCTTCTCGCTGCAAACAGCTGGTATTATTATTAAGATTTTATAGGCTAATATAGCGTAGGTATTTAAGCCTTTGTATGGGAGTGATGTATCTGTGACGAAGTAACTATTTAGTAATCTGTGACGCTCAGCGTCCCTATGATATGATGATGTAAAAGAATAAATAAGAATGACCGTACGGCCCCCGGCTTAGAATAGGACCATCCCATCTCTTTTAATAGGGGTCATAAGAGTCGAGTTAGGGAACTTACAACCGGAGCGAGGTTGGGCAGCGGCGTCCTTTCCGTGCATTGCAATACATGTAACGCTTTTACTTTTAGTCTGGTTCCGTTGCACAGTTGAGGAGGTTTTAAATTTCGCAACAACATAACAGGAGTGCCCACGCGCAGAATAAGCATATAATACGAAAGACCAGTGAATTAAAATATTCGACAGGGTAGTTGATTGCGTCATCTATGTAGACCACAGAGTCTATAGACGTGTACACCATTTCATCCCCCTCAAAAGTTTGGTTGTTTATTTTCATTGTATTTTAATTTTAATTTTTTTTTGTTTAGGTGTAATTTTGTGCAATCTTTTTTAATGTTTTTGTGCAATTTTTGTGAAATAGTTGTTTTCGTAATCAGCGACCCGATAAACCATACAAACGATACCCATGTAGATTTTCAGAATTTGTCACCACTTTTCTACCTTTTAGAGGCTGAATTATGAAAGAGCCTGAAACATATGTTTACTCATTTATTGATAGGAGTACTCCTGTGAAGTTTCGAATAAAATAGTTGAGCTAAACTTGTTTCCCCAGACCAACTTTCAACCCCTTTTTCAGCCCCTTTGGGGATCCATTTTTAAAAACCCTAGGACACGTGATTGTTTATTTTTAATCGTTAACCTAAAAACAAAGTTTCGAGATTCTAGTTCTAAAAATAACGGACTTCCCTATAAAATTTTAACCCCTTTTTCACCCCTTTAGGGGGCGAATTTTTAAAAATCCTTTCATAGCAGATGCTTACGTCATCATAACTATCCATATGCCAAATTTCAGCGAAATCCGTTCAGTAGTTTCGGCTGTGCGTTGATAGATGAGACAGTTAGGTTTGACTTTTATATAATGACGTAAAGAACAACGAGATTGACTTCATTTTGTCGACAAGAATGTAAAATAATATTCAATGATGTCTCTTTGATCAATTCAGTCAAAACAGGAAGCGATCACCGGATGGTAAGAGGCACATTGAAACTAAAGACCAAGCTAGAAAGAAGTAGATGAAATCTACGCTCCGACCAGCGCCCATCCAGCTTTAAAACTCCTAGAGTTTTTCAGCTCGAGTTGCACAATCGCTTCGATTGTCTAGAAGTCTGCAAGAACATACATACATATAATCACGCCTCTTTCCCGTAGGGGTAGGGAGATACCACTTCTTTCCACTTGCTACGATCTTTACATACTTGTTTCGCTTCATCGACTTTCATTATTCCCTTCATACATGCTCTTCGGTTTAAGGTACTTTTGACCTAGCCTTTTTTCAAGACGACCCTGATTTGGTCTTGAAACGTCCGCCTAGGTTTACCCCTTCTAACACTTTCATTCACACTCGCCTTATACACTTTTTTCGTCAATCGTTCTTCATTCATTCTCTCGATATGGCCAAACCATCTCAGCAGTCTGCGAGACTGTGGACGATTATAATGACAGATTTGTGGAAATTGTCCAAACAGTCGGTTCTGAGATTTTTAAAACTCGTCCTTCAAACCATACCAAAAAAATGTATGACTTCACCAGCAACCTCATGGAAGAAAGACACAGATTGGTTTTGAAGTCCTCTGAAGACGCTACTGAGTATGGGTAACTAAACAGGAAGATTTATAAATCCCTGACTCGCGATCTGCGCCAGTATAATGCAAATTGTATTAAAGAGGCGATTGAAAACAAAAAAAGCTCAAAAGTGTTCGCGTTAGATCTGTCTGTTGGACAAAGCCAAATGACCAAGCTAAAGACTGAGGATGGCAGGATCATTTCGTCTAAGATTAAGTTGCTGGAAGAGGTTGAGAAGTTCTACGGACTATTGTACATGACCACACGTCTGTCTGCCTGTCAGCGATCTGGCTAAAGACCCAAGAGCTAGACTAACCCGACACTTTAATGAAGATATCCTGGACGACAGCCTGTACGAGATTAGAATGGCTCTCAAACAGCTCAACAACAAGGCACCGGGTGATTATGGAATTACGGCTGAACTTCTGAAATCAGGTGGATCACCGTGGATCTAAAAGCTCTTCAGACGTTATTTAATTCTGTTTTACTCCAGGGACAAGCGCCTAAGGCATGGCACAGAAGTGTGGTCGTGCTTTTCTTCAAAAAGGGTGACAATAACCTGCAGAGGAACTACAGACCCATCTCACTTCTGAGCCATGTTTACAAGCTGTTTTCGAAAGTCATTATGAATCGTCTCGCACGCAGGTTTGACGATTTCCAGCGTCCTGAACAACCCGATTTCCGAAGAGACTTTAGTAACATAGACCACATACATACGCTGCGGCAGATTATACAGAAAACTTAAGAGTATAATCAGGCACTATGCTTGGCGTAGGTTGACTATGAGAAAGCCTTTAATTCATTCGAAGCCTGGGCTGTGCTACAGTTTCTCTAGCGATGCCAAATTGACCATCGATACATCGAGGTATTGAAGTGTCTGTATGAAAACGCCACCATGTCGGTTCGCTTTCAGGACTAGAACTCGAAACCTATCCAGTTACAACGAGGGGTTAGAGAGGGAGACGTTATACCTCCGAAAATGTTCACCACCGCCCTGGAAGATGTTTTCAAGCTTCTGGACTGGGGTAGACTCGGCATCAATATCAACGCCGAGTACATATTCTACCTCCGATTCGCTGACGATATCGTGGTCATGGCTGAGACTATGGAAGACCTCAGCACAATGCTCGATGGCCTCAGTAAAGTCTCATAACAAGTGGGTCTTAAAATGAACATGGACAAGATGAAAATAAAATTAAATGTCCGTATCGCACCCACCCCTCTAAAGGTTGGAGACTCTACACTGGAAGTTGTTGTCGAATATGTATACCTGAAACAAACAATCCAGCTAGGTAGGTTCAACTTCAAGAAAGAGATCAATCGACGAATCCAACTCAGCTGGGCAGCGTTCGCGAAGCTTCGCAATATCTTCACGTCCCAAATACCGCATTATCTCAAGACCAAGGTCTTTGAGCAGTGTGTGCTGCAAGTTATGACTTACGGGACTGAGATAAGGTCGCTTACTGTGGGCCTCATAAGAAGGCTCAAGGTCACTCAAAAGGCAATGGAGTAACTTACGCTCAGATTTTCCCTACGCGATCGAATCAGAAATGAGGAGATCCGCAAGAGAACCAAAGTAAACGACACATCCCACAGATTCACTTAACTGAAGTGGCAGTGGGCAGGGCACATAACTCGTAGAACAGATGGCCATTGTGGTAGTTAAGTTCTCGAGTGGCAACCGCGCACCGGAAAACGTAGCGTAGGAAGGCCTCCCACGCGGTGTAACGATGACCTGGTGAAGATCGCAAGAAGCCGATGGATGCGGATAGCGCAGGACCGGTCGTCGTTGGAATCCTTGTGGGAGGCCTTTGTTCAGCAGTGCACGTTTTTGGTTGATATGATGATGATGTAAACACTTATTGTATGCATATTTATAACGCAGATATTTTAGATAAGATCAAAAACAACTGAATAAATTAAGAAGAATGTAATAAAATAAATTTTGTTTATTTTTAGATACCCTGGAGCCGAGTGTTTTCTCTAGTCCTGAAACAGAGTGAGGCCTCAAAGTGACTTGTTTTATTGAATATCCGTCAAATAAATAAGCTTATTATTCGGTTACACGGCGAAACGAGATTAAGAAAATATTCAGAAAAAAGTTTAAGGAAGCGGCTTTCCTTACCTTTATTTTAAAGTTTTGCGCCACAACACTAATTTTAGTTAGCTTTTACAAGAAAAAATATCAAAAAAATAATAATTAATTGATAGGTTACATTCGTACGGACGTTATATATTGTTACTACGGAGATGTTAGTCGTGGACATGAATCACAAGGAGTTATGAAGGCACATTAAATTAGTGTAAATCGGAGTGTCGCGGAGATTAAATAAACAGGCATTAATATAAATTGTAACAGCCATATTTCACGAGTCTCGTCGTCTGGCAGAAGCTGCAACTCCCGGTAGGTCAGTCGGTAGAGGTTCAAAGCATTCAAGGCAAAGCGTATGATAGAAAAGATGGTGCATTAGTTTTTATTATTTATGCAACTGTGTAAATACCAAAAATGGTAACACAAGATATCTCGAGACAACTTTTGGCAGCTACAAAACCTAGAAATATTGGGACACTTTTAGTTTCGCGCTCATAACTTCTATTAGCATAAAGAACATGAAGTTTTGCATCTAATGAGTACCAAAACTTTATAATCTGGACCTCGTAAGACTGCCACCTACCTACGTCGTTGCACGCCACCACTCTCTTAACAGTACAATCCATATGATTCAAACATGGTTGGGAAACACCAAGGAACCAGAGGAGTGGGGATGGATACGCAGCAACACGCATCTACTGCCTCAACAAATAAACATAGATGTAGTTCCTTAGTATCTACTGAATACTTGTTGAGTACGGAACCCTAAAAAGCGAGCCATTCCAAAAATCTTACCTTGCCTTTGAGAGCCCGCTGATGGAGTTCTTGAATCCCATACAAACGTAGTATTTGATTCATTTGTTAACCGAACAACCGATTTTGAAATAACTTTATATCGATAATCGGATGACGTATATCTGTGTCGGTATTGCATTACTTTTTTTTAAAACGAAACAGGAATCCATTGTTAACTAATAAATTTGTTTTCAAGCTAAAAAACGAAAAACAAGTTTATTGGTTAATAATGGATTCCTGTTTCGTTTTACAAAAAAGTTCAAATACTACGTTTGTATGGGATTTATGAACTCCAGCGGGCTCTTAGTTCCGCGCGAATCAACGAGGCCGGTAGTTATGTTCAACAGAATTCCCGACAGGACGCTACTCACTACTGAAGGCCCGCACGGCGCACACAGGAGAGTGCGGCTGCGGTCGCGCGCGACAATAACTTTTCCAATTAGTCGCGCGCGCGGTCCACTTTCACACTCCAAATTAAATTAGATTCCTACTACACATTACACTTTCAGTTTTATTGGTTTTGCCCGCATTTGATCTGTTAAACTTGTAATCACAACTTTAGGGTTGATTCCTGTAATGGTTTCTAAATAAATATTTATAGATAAAAAAACACGCTCAGTCTGTTCAAGTTGATTTATGATCAAAATACTATGCCGCAGTTATTCCACACTCCGCATTTAGTTTTAACCGTCCGCGCTTTTCGACACCAACGTCAGGCGGACTCAAATTAAACATCGCTGCTAAATTCTGCTTAAATTAATAATTTTCTTAAGATTTTGTTGAAAGTACCTAGTGTAGGTTTCCATTTGCAACGCTTTAACTTAAGTTATTTTAATTGACTTATAAAACAATATTAAGAGCATAATCATAAGTAACAGTAATTTATAAAAGTGTTGCATAATGAGAGGTAATACGGTATTGTGCAGTTTCATAAACTACTTTATCATTTTCTAATGATATAATTTGTTTTATATCAAAGATTGTATTTTGACGTTATTAACTATGATTGTATATTATTTTATTTTTCACCAATGACATGTCATCATTTCAGCTCATATACGTCCCCACCGAGGGGCTCGAGCCTACCCTGAATCAGGGCGATCAGGCCTTAGTCGACCACGCGGGTCCAGTGCGGGTTGGTCGACTTCAGACACAACCTTTTAGTTTCTTCGCAGGCGTGTGCAGGTTTCCTCACGATGTTTTCCTTCACCGTTAAAGCAATCGGTAAGTATATGTACGTAAGTTTTGAAAAACTCATTGGTACATTGGCCGTCCAGTATAATTATTTAATTATTATTTTATGACTATCAGAAATAATGTAATTTGCACCTATTTCAAATAAACATCTTGAAATCTAATCTCATAAATTGTGCTTAAACCTACTAAATAATAGATCAAAGTTAAAACAGTAAGAACAATATAATTTTACGATATTCAGTAAATCAAAACAAATGAATACCCAACACATCACTGCGCATGCTTTCCCACAAAATTCAGTACAACAAAACGTTTGATAGTGTGAAAACCCAGCACATCACCACGCATGCGCCCAAGCGGGCGCTGTCACAATCTTTGCAATGCTATAGAAATGGCGGGCCCCGCATATGCGTTCATTGGAAGAAAAATAATAATCTCCTTGGTGATATTTTTGTCCTGTATCGTAATGGTAAAAAATACTTTTATCATTATTTTGCTAGAGGAAAATTGTTGAAATATGATTCTATTTATAAATTTCGGTATGGTGTTCGATAAAGTATGTCAATATAAATTAGTTTTGAAGTTTATAATTCGAATTTTACGATATGAGAGTGGATAAATAGTAGATTGTTAATCAAGGAAAGAAAGTGACCCATTTCACTCGAGATATTACTGGCGCTCGAACGAAGTGAGAGCGCCAATAGTTCGAGGGTGAAATGGGTCATTTCACCCGAGTTAAACACTCTACTTTTCATTTCGACTATGAGGAAATGTATTTATTGTAATTTAATTGTTTATATGATATAAAATATTAATTAGATATCAATAAATTAGTTTTACGTATATCCAACCTCCAACCTTTTCGCAATGGCCGCTTGCCACGGCCGACTAGATTGAAACTAATCGAGTTGGTCACGACGTGCATCTAGGTGGCCATGCCGAAAATTGAAAAACAAGTGTCATGTTATCATGGCATTATGGCGCGCAGCAGAATAGAGGAATGATTTTAAATTTTAATCTTCTGTAATTGTGAAAAATATAGACCAACTATAAAATGATTTAATATCAATCTGTAGATCGTAATAAACCCGTCACGTCGTTTAATGTATAGCTGAGTTTAGATATATGAAAACCTCTTAGTTCGACTCCGTGGCTGGCAATAAAAAAAAAATACTTTCCACCCTAGGGATGACAATACTTTCCACCCTAGGGATGGAAATACTTTCTACCCTAGGGATGGAAAAGCAATGTTCCACCCGGCTATCTAGTCATGAAAATTAAACTTTCCGAACAGGAGAGATGAAAAGAATTTATATTAGTGATTAACATTTAAAACCTTTATAAGAACATTCTCATTCCATCGTGAGATTAACTATGAAATGAAAACGGCTATTTTGGGGAGAGGTAAGGATAATCGTCGCTTTGTATGCGCGAGAGAGACCGTGCTTGCCGCTCGCCGCTCGCCGCTCGCCGCTCGCCGCTCGCCGCTCGCCGCTCGCCGGACGCCTTTAACTATCGCATGCAGACACAATGTACAGGTCGCTCGCTACTCATCTCGCTGTTTTACTTTGCATGTTTATATGGTATAATAAAAATCGTTTATGAAAACAATCTAGCTCACTAAGTAATAAGTAGGCCTCGTCTATAATATGATTTTTTATATGCTTGGTATTAATTTGATTTCTGTTCTATTTTTCTGGAACAAGAGATCAGAATTTAAAGTTGAAATTCTTTGTTTTAGTTGCTAAGAAATTATTTTAAAACCTTTGCAACTTATTACAAGTTCAAGGATTCGAGCATTTTACTTCGAGAACAATGTAAACAAAGAAGTAAATGGAATGTAATGAATCTATCAATATAAAGAACCAAGAAGCGACGCACAGGCTATAGATGACTACAATCGACTGGATTATCAAATCACCATCACGCACCATCCCCGCGAGTCGCAAGCAGCTCGCCCAACGCGCAACATCGATGGTTTTCGGCGTGCAGCTAGCCCACCGCGTACCTTCGATTTCCATGCGGGTGGAGCCGCGGGCAGCAACTAGTTTCCAACAATTATTACTACTTCTCATTTATACTCTTTTTACATAATTTCCTAGGTAAATATATAAGTAGTTTACAGTAAATTAGACGGTGCCCGCCCAAACCGCGGTACGTTTGCGGCAGCTAAGGGATTGCGACAAGCGGCGCGGGCGGCGTGAGTTACAAGTATGCGTCGATCTGCCACCTTCTATAATAAGCTACAACCAACGACGACTCGTATGCTTTGTATAGGTAGTCTTTTCTTGTATGGGGGGCCCCCTCTTTATTATTTTATTTAATTTAATTTTTATTACTTCTTGTTATAGCGGAAATAGAAATACACACTATAAAGTTATTGAACTGTCCACCTATTATGTTTCATTAAATACAGCCCGTTGACTGACAGACGGACGGACGGACAGCGGAGGCTTAGTAATAGGGTCCCGTTTGACCCTTTGGGTACGGAACCCTAATAATTACTTACGTAGCTGAATGTATCCTAGGACTGCTTGTAGACAACTAGACACGGAAAAGCTTCACCCCCTTGCTGGCCTTACCATTCCTATTTATTTGGGGTCGGCTTTATATTGCGGTGACTACGTCCCACGTGTGCCTTTTATAAATATTGTAAATATGTGGTGTTTCTGTAGATAACTGACTTTAGTTGTGAATATTAATTTTATGTAATTTTTCCTGAGGCCTTTGTCCAGCAGTGGACGTTTTTCGGCTGATATGATGAGGTTTACTGCATCTTGAAGTTGTCACGTTTAGTTTTACGATAGTCAATAAGATGGTTTAACTTTTTCAATAATTGGCTGTAAATGTATTGTGTCGGTGATCCCTATTTCAATTTATTTGCGTTGCCGGCTTTGTTATATCGTACTTTGTTATCTTTTGTTTATATCGTTTTTTTGTACATCGCCGAATCTGTTGCGAGTTTATGTTATTTTTAAATTAATAATAATAATAATAATAATAATAATTTATTCACTTTAAGAAGTCTTATCATATAAGTTTCTTAAATTATTTAATTGTTTTATTGTGTACCATCTCGTTGTAAAATCTGTTTGTTGTTCCTTTCTAAGACTCCCGACCGGCCTGTGATTATAATTTTTCAATATTTTTGTAAGGAGTCTGTTTGGAACCCCGCCCGGCACCGTGCACCGTGCACCGCGCACCGCGCACCGTGCACCGTGCACCGGTCGGACGCCTTCTCATCCTCACTTCCATTTCGATTATACCATTTCCCCATTCCATACATATGCACTTGCAATTTCTCCGACTTAACCCATATAGAGCGCCGACAATATTATGTTTTGTGTCTTCAATCTCCAGTCCCGTGTCTTGCTTGCCAGTTCTTGTATCGCTCCACTGTACTTGTAATACGGCAACTTGAACCTCCTATAGTAGTTCGTCTTGACCACCTCTATGAAGGGTCCACAAAGGGCCTTGAAGAACCTACCGTGCAGCTCTTTGTCTTTCCAGATGGCCTCTCGCTCAGCAGTGCTAAGTGTAGCCGGCGCCTGCCAGTTCTCTTTGGCCATGGATATTATTATTATTCATTTATTCTCAGGTAACTTAGTACTAAAAGTACAGACCCATAGATATATAAAAACTGTTATTTGTTGTTTTACTTTAAACTATTTCCTTAATCTCACAAAATGGTGATGTTCGCTGGAATATACGCTGTCTTCATTACGTAAGCAATGCAATTTTTTTTATTCACCTCTTTATTTTATCTCTTTGTTTTTTTATTTATATTAATTCCGCCATACACATATTCTGTGAAAATTTTAGCCGATAAATTTTTAGTACGTTACGATTCAAATACTTAATTAAGCCTTTCAAAGGTTGGATGGAGAGATGGACAGGGATGATAGGGATCCGTATCCGTTAGCACCTTTTGGGTACGAAACCCAAAAATGATCTTATTTGAAAATTGTATAAATAAAGTCATCATATCAGCTCATATACGTCCCCACCGAGGGGCTCGAGCCTACCCTGAATTAGGGCGATCGGGCCTTAGTCGACCACGCGGGCCCAGTGCGGGTTGGTCGACTTCACACACAACCTGCGAGTTTCTCCGCAGGCGTGTGCAGGTTTCCCCACGATGTTTTTCCTTCACCGTTAAAGCAATCGGTAAGTATGTACGTAAGTTTTGAAAAACTCATTGGTACATTGGCCGTCCAGATTTGAACCCGGTACCTCTAGTTAGAGGACCCGAGTCGTTACCGGTTGAGCCACCGACGCTCTCTAAACGCTAAATAAAGTATGTACAATTGATTTACTAATAACTGCGCGAATCAGACTTATGAAATAGATGAAAAAAATATCAAATAAAAAATAGCAGAGAAGATTTATTTATCCAATGAGTAGGCCGTCTCAGTCCGCAGAGCTGCGCTCCTGCAAGAAGTTGGACGCAGTTGTTCGACGGTTAAGATCATGCTTTATTTACTTACAGAATCTTTGAGACTTTTAGCGCAATCTAAGTGTCAGAGTGGAACGGAAATTGAATCTTAATTAATTAATTAATTTATGTTAATAACCTCATTGTAAATAAAACCATAAGACCTAATTTACATGTTTTGTTATGTATTAGTTGTAGTTGTAGTTTATTTAGATCACAGAAGCCTATTGTAGCAGCCGCGAGATACTTGCAGTACTCGTCTGCCGGAACGTTCCCGTCTGTTAGCACAGACACCGATAATGGAGCAGTCTGGCAAGTTCGCTGTGTGTACATGCGTGCGCGTGTGCGTGCGCGTGTGCGTGTGCGTGTGCGTGTGCGTGTGCGTGTGCGTGCGCGTGTGCGTGCGCGTGTGCGTGTGCGTGCGCGTGTGCGTGCTAACTTGGCGCGCTCGCCGATGTCGTACATACGAAAAGCAAGTGTTAGTGCTGACAAAATTGGACAATATGATCCAGTAATATTAACCTAAGCTGAGAATAATTCAAACGCGTCATAAAATCCTACAAGCTTCCGCAGCCCGCGGCATACTCGTAAGTAGCCCCCTTGTTTGCCTGTACGAGTTTACTGCCATATTTAAGATGATTTTATAGACATGGAATCCTTACTTATATTATAAATGTGAAAATGTGTTTGTTTGTTTGTATGTTTATTTGTTACCTTTTCACGCTTCAACGCCATGACTAATCAATCTTGATAAAATTTGGTATGTACGTATCCTGTGTCACTAGAAAGGACATAGGCTACTTTTTATCCCGTGAAAATAGCATAGTCCAATGCAGCTCAGGGAACTGAAAAAATACTCTTTTTTTGAACATATTTAGGTTTTTCTTGCACTATTCCACAATTAATGTAAATAAAACAAAATTTGTTTATACTGTAGACTGTCTACTGCCTGAAGATGATCACGAAACCGGTTGCAGTATAAACAAATTTTGTTTTATTTTATTTACATTAATTGTGGAATAGTGCAAGAAAAAACCTAAATATGTTCAGTTCAGTGTTCCACCAAGAACCTCCTATATCAAGCATACAATACTCTTTTTTTGGTTGATTTCTTTAGCGTCGCAACGGAAAAATGACTTGTTATGATTTTTTGCGCAGAGATGGTTAAGGGGTGGGAAATAACAATTTTGACAAGTTAATTTTAACTTAATAGCATATTCTGACGTAGTTCCCGAGGATCTGGGGAAAAATAAATTCCACGCTCGCGCAAGTCGCGCACGTCGCGCATGTCGGCGTCGCAACGGAGAAACGGATTGAAGTGATTTTTTTGCATAGAAATGGTTAAGTGGGTGGGAAGTGATATAAACTACTAATCAGAATAGCCCGATATAGCTCCTGAGGGATTCGGAGAAAACTTATGTCCACGCTCGCGAACCGCTTGCGGCTCGCGCACCACTCACCCTCAAAGACAATCATAAAAACGATGTCCACGAGGGCAAAGCCATGGGCAAAAGCTAGTAATAATATCAGTTACGCAGACGACATGGTGTTGCTGAGCCCATCGGTCAGTGCACCTAGAAAACTTTCCCGTATGCACAGTGCCATATACGCACTTAAATACAATGTGAAAGAGAGTGAGCTGCTGGTGTTTTGGGCGGGACGTAGGAGTCCCTCTTGTGTTCCGCCAGTGACACTAAGTGTGGGCTCGCTTTGAATAGAGTCACCCATTTTAAATACTTGGGCCACTACATTACCGAGGACCTGGGTGACCTGGGTGACAACATGGACGTGGAACGGGAACGCAGCGCGTTGGCAGTTACGTGTACGAGTAGTATGTTTGCCCGCAGGTCAGGTTTGTGCGCTGCTCTACGGATGTCAAAGTAACATTATTTAAGGCTTTTGTAAATTTTGTTGCCATCATCTTCACTTACTATCAATTCAGATGCCAAAATGAGGGCTTACTGATCTTAGTTTTAAAAATAAATAAAGAAAACACATTATTCATCATTTCGAGGTGGAGAGAGACTCGTCGCCACATCTGTTTCGTGAAGCTCGGCCGAGAGCGAGTGAGATCTGTGCCGAGTCACGTCCCGCCCGCTGTCACTCAGCAGTCCGCACTCGAGTGACGATTACGATACGTGACGGGTGATCTTTTATTAAATTCTGATTGTCACGTCACGGTCCTTTTAAAATCACGCAGATCTTCTTTTTACAGATATTCTAAGTATCAAAATTTCAATAAATTCCTACAGCGCACCTACGTGGGTGATTTAGCTAGATGCTTATGTTACCCAACAGCATTAGTACTTACAAAAATCATTTACTGCTAAGAGCAACCTGACAGCTATTACATGTCCACGAGCAAAAGGGGCAGGGCGCGGGGCGCAGGGCGCTGGAATAAATTGTTCAGAAGTTGTTGTCACAATCACCTGATTGTGACAAAGTGCGCGCCCGTCGGTGTCACCCCCGAACTCGCCACTTGTCCAATGAGCTGCCTTACTGTCCTTATCTGCACACTGACAGCCCTGTGCAGTGCGCAACTAGGGGCTTGTTCCATTTAAACTAATGGTAACGCCTCTGATTCATGATTTCAGCCTTAATAAAAAAAACATGTAGTAATAGTCTTAATCGAGTAGTCAAATGTCTCAAGACTAGGGTCTTTGACCAGTGATGACATACAGAACTGAGACATGGTCGCTTACTATGGGCTTCATAAGAAGGCTCAAGATCACTTAATGATAATGGAGCGTGCTATACTCGGAATTTCCTGTTTGATCTAATCAGGAACGAGGAGATCCTCAGGAAAACTAAAGTTACCGACATAGCTCTCAGAGTCATTAAATCTAAGTACCAGTGGGCGGGGCATATAGCCCGTAGTACAGATGGCCGTTGTGGCAGTAAAGTTTTCAAGTGGCGACCACACACCGGAAGACGTAGAGTAGGCAGGCCTCCCACTTGGTGGACCTATGACAGGTCACGGGTAACCGCTGGATGCGGGCAGCCCAGGACCGGTCCTGTGCATTTCCTTGAAGGAGGCCTTTGGCCAGCAGTGAACGTCGTTCGGATGATATGGTTAACCCCCTCCCTTACCCTATTCCCTGATGCCTTCTGACTCCAATCCACATCTCGTGCATTACAAGCTTGTCACGCCGCGCCGGCATGCAGGACTGCACTGACGCATTTTCGTCTACTCCCCGTGCCACTTACACGCAAATTATCCAGTGTCATGCATGTCAATGTCCAGTGATGTCAGTGCTCTATTAATTCACATGCCATAACTTGAAAGGCTATCCATAAAGTGCATAGCTGGAGCATTGAGATTTTGATTTAACGTAGCTCTCAGAGATGATCAGTGAAATAAACTCGCAAGACTTCGCAAAATAGATGAATATCGTGGCATATTGCATATCCATGCGGTCTCGACGCGCCCTTTATCAGCACCTAAGCATGCACGCTGATAATAATTAAGACTTAGAGGGTAGGGACAGGGTCCAGACTCCAGATAAACAAAATGATACCGCCATGCCATAACAAAAAAAAATTAAATAAAAACGGTGAGTAAAATCTCTGACCAGAATGGTGATGATAAAAGAGAAAAAGTGGAATGGTCAAAAAAAAAAAGATAACAAAAATAAGATAATGCAAAACAGATCGAAAATTAACAAAAAAGGAAGACTTGGTCACAACAATATCGGTTGGAACGTCCAGTTGGGCGCCCTGGGTATCGCTAAAAGCGAGAAGTGGAGAAGGACCTGCACAGACCAGTAATCGATAGGTAAGACATGGCGTGGAGCCGGAAAGAGTGGCGTCTTCTAGTGTCGGAAGCCAAGATACATTTTGAGTCATGGAGACAGCGAAGTAAGAGGTTGTGAATATAAATTGAATGGACAAGTTTGTAAGAAGTTACAGACACGTATACACTGTACATAGATCTCGGCATCTATCAGACTGTGCTGAGCCTAGCGAGTGTATCTCTAGCGAGCAGGCAACGCTTAATTTTGCGGATTAGAGGGAGTCTTCGCCTACTTAACTAGCTCCGAGCACTCGACGAACTTTCCCCGCCTTGCTGAGTAGGCTTACTTAGTTAAACTACAGCAAAACAGGTAACTTTACTAAACTACGTAATACCGTACCTTCTGCAAAATGCGAACATCAATTAACTTCCTGGAACTAAATAGGTAAAATTTAAAAGTCATGAATCATTCGTGCGGTGAATTTAGAAACTTTGTCCATTTGTTGCGAGAAAATCGTAAACAGAGATACATTAATCAAAACGAAAGCGGGCAAAGTTGTTTAAAGTCAATAAAACTAGTTGACCCGGAGTGCATTAGCGCCCTCACTCGCGCCGCGGCGGCCCAAACCATATCGAAGGGATTATGATGGAAATGTATGCAAATGGAGAGGGCCTAAGCTAAATACGCGGTGAAAAATATTCCTCAGCAACTGAGTCCCTCATGCGTATGTGGCTTTTCGTATTCTGTACGTTCCCCATAAAGTGCGTGACGTCACAAATCAGAGACTTTCTAACGAGCGTTTCCTGGTAAAAAACCGTACCACATTCCGTCGCCCTGTGGTTAAACCTGTGCCAAACATAAAGTCATATTTACGTAATATTTTGACAGCTGTGTTCAGACCTGAAGAACTCGATGAGATCTATCGTTTCCCTTTTGAACCTAGTAGTCCAAGATAACTAGTGTACATGTTGTAGCGGCTTCGTGTTTCACCGCTAAAACGTTTAATATTTTGTTTTCTATGATTTTATGTCAAAAATAGGGCAAGTGCGGTCGGTGTAGCGCACTGAGGGCTTCGTACTGTCACCATTCTCTATTCGGACGTAAACTTCGTGGAGAATAAAGAGGAAACATACTTTCGGGGCAATTGACAAACAAGAAACAAAGAGAATTTGACTTTAAGAAAAGAATAGAGACTATTTACCCTTTAGGAAATGGACGTGGAGAAAAATGGACCTATAAAACTTACTAGACATTCAGGAAATTAGACGTAAGCCAATCCCAGAAAAACGTACCTATATCTCCTTGTGGTACGTAAAGTATGCTGTAAGCCATATCGCGTTCCGTATCGCCTAGGCCAAATTTCTTATCCATAAGTAAATTTCTTGTCCATAAGTCAAGTGACAAGTAGACTATGTTTATTGAATTTTTGCCTGAATTCGTGTTGCGGTACCTGGAGACACCTGGAGGCACCTGGCGGCACCTGGCGCCTGCGGCACATGCCCGGCAGACAACGACAGCAGCTTACGTCGTGAAAACGTGAGGTTTATTGTAAATTATGGAAACTTGACTTGTTTTGGAATTTTGTGTTTTTAACGTGAAGTAAAATGAATTGGAGGAGATCTGGCCAAGAGTTTTCGCACACAATTTTTTTGTTAAGACATGGAGAGCAAGTAAGCAGTGTAATAAAGTTATGTGTTAAAACTACTAAAACTACAGCGAAACGGAATTGGAGCGTCCATCGATTTTGGCCTCACCGTCTCGCCGCAGGCCTGCTGCCCTGCTGCCCTGCTGCCGGAGACCGCTGCGGAATTTAAATGGTGCCAAAGCTTGTGAAGTTATGTAAAAACCGGCCCAATCCGCCCGCGCCGCTTTGCATACAACTTAGAGGACAATTTGCCGCTTCACTTACTTAGATACGAGCACGCTCACCGCACCGGAGCCGCGGCCCGGATTTTCCTCAATTATTTCCGATGGGGATTTTAAGGAGATTAATTCATTCCCTTGATTTTTTGCGTTTTAGCTGTGTTTAGTAATGTTTGTGTTATTGCAATTTCAATATAATAAGCTACTCGTACTTATCTTAAAAAACTTGTGTAAAGTTTCCGAAATACACAGGGGGATACACGGAACAACACACTTTTTTTATTATTCACAATTGGTAAGCCCTTGGCATTATCTCGCCTAATACTACGTGACGATGATGCCGAATATGGAAGCGGGTGTACCAAGATTCCCCAATATAATGAAAAACAGGCTATCATACCTTCAAGCTGGAACACATCAATGTTTTCATCATTGATGTTTAGCGGTCGGAGTTTGATAAGATGGTGGTAGCTAGCCAGTTGGGCTTATAAAATCCTCTTCCACCAACTTAATCGAACCCACGATCTCCAGGTGTGAAGCTATAGATTAGACTTAACCATTACGCCACGGAGGTGGTTCAAACGTTATATCGCGGTATAAATTAAATATGACGTGTAGGCGCGGAGCGGTGGTGAAGCTAACCCGTACTTAGATAGTGGGGACGAGCCCATCGGTGCCTTAGTATCAGGCAAAGCTGCTCCGTTCCCGTCGTGTGACTTCTGACCCGCCGCCGCCACCGCCGCCACCGCCACCGCCGCCACCGCCGAGGAGCTGGGAGCATACAAACCTAAATGGTTGAAAATAACTCGTATTTTTGGAGTTTACTCCTTAAGAATCGATTTGCATATAAGGCGCCCGGTATGAAAAAAATATGAGGAGTAAAATCTAGTGATCGAAAACGTAGTTTGTTATATTCTCTTTGCGCGTTACGTTTTTTACGCGCAACGTATTGTGCGCACCTCTGTCACGTGATACAAAACAGTCAGGATTGGCTGAATCTGACAAAAAGAATATAAGTCACTACGAAATCTAAAATGAAGTCACAACACAGTAATCAAATCAGATCTGTTATTGTTGCAGTCTTACAATTTTTGATCTGATAAGATTTTAAAATTTGTGATTTTTATATAATTTGGTATTCCACTCCATCATGGGTGTCAATTTTGTGAAAGCAGATAGCAGAAACTTGCCCAAAGTGGACGCAATCATGTTCTTTAATTAAAAAGTTAATTAATAAAAAACAAAAAACCCGACTGCGTAAAAAGTAAATTTTGAAAAGTTAATTTAAAATAAAAAAGAAATAAAAAAGAGAAAAACAAGTCCTGGAGTCTATTTCATAAAGCTACAAGTTACAATTTTTACAGGTGTAAACTGGCAACACTGGGCACATGTATGGGATCTGACAGTAGTGTGGCCAGTTCACACCTGTAAAATTGTAACGTGTAGCTTTATAAAACCGGCCTCCGTAGTCTATAATTCTATTAAATAATATTGATTAAGTATACATTGAAATAGTTTTGTGATCGATAGACACATAAAACAAATAATTAATTATAATGCGGTACATAGCAACTTTTACAGTCGGGACCCATTTAAAATTCTAGACCGGATCATGTTTTCCCAATAATGGGTCCCGACTGTAAAAGTTGCTATGTACCGCATTATAATTAATTATTTGTTTTATGTGTCTATCGATCACAAAACTATTTTATTGTGTACTTAATCAATATTATTTAATAGAATTATAGACTACGGAGGCCGGTTTTATAAAGCTACACGTTACAATTTTACAGGTGTGAACTGGCCACACTACTGTCAGATCCCATACATGTGCCCAGTGTTGCCAGTTTACACCTGTAAAAATTGTAACTTGTAGCTTTATGAAATAGACTCCAGGACTTGTTTTTCTCTTTTTTATTTCTTTTTTATTTTAAATTAACTTTTCAAAGTTTACTTTTTACGCAGTCGGGTTTTTTGTTTTTTATTAATTAACTTTTTTATTTTAAACTTTTTAGTGAGGAGTATAAGATGGTAAATTTCGCAATCTTGTCAATTCATTGAGGGAGTTAATATCGTGGGGATTATTAAGTAGCGTGCGGTGGTCTAAAGTACTGATTATTAATCCATCTAGGGACCTAATCCGGCTCAAAGCTACATAGGCTTGACCTTTCGCAAAAATGCGTGAACTTAAATCGACCACAGCTCGGTCCAAAGTAGTTCCTTGTAACTTATGTACAGTTACACCCCAGCACAATATCAATGGCAACATTTTTCGCTCTATTTTGCCCTGTCCACGAAGTGCATCGAATTCTGTCGTCGATGGTTCGATTCTGACTCCCACTCCAGGGACATTGTTTTTAATAGCTTTGTCGTCAAATTCCACATAAACAGCCTGTGGCAATTCTCCAGGTTCCATCTGGTCTCTGCGAAGAGCTGGCCACTCAATTGTCCTAATAACTCCCATCGCTCCGTTGACAAGACCGTGGTTAACATTCAAATTTCTTCGCAACATTACTCGAGATCCTAACCCGATTGTCAAATTTTTAACGATTCCTCCAGTTTTATTAGGGTCATCAGAAACATATACATCTTTCGGTTTTTGACCATATGTCTTTGTTTCGACTGATATATCAACTGCATGTAATTATATAGTTTTGTTGTCTTTTCCAGTATGAATGTCATTTTTTGATTGTGTTCATCAACCTGTTTAGTAGTTGGAAATACTCGTATGTCTTCATTGAGCTCGCTTACGTCTACTCGTCGGCTATCTAATATCTCCAATTGTTGCATTGTCAGCTGTCCGACTCTAAGACTGTTTAATATATCCACAAATGTAGTGTCATGTCCTTGTCTCATATTTTATGGTAATTCACAGAAATCAAATAGATGCCAGAGGTTGACTTCACCTGTTAACGTCGTAGGTTGACGAAAGCAATAAGCCCCGCCAGTTGTTTTGGACACAGGTGGCAATTGCATTAGATCGCCAAATAAAATCATATTACAACCACCGAAGTGAAGTTGATTATGTTTGATTTGCTCAAGGCGTAGATTAATATTCCGTAGCGTTAGGTATGGCACCATAGAAATCTCATCTATTATCACCCAATCTATAGATCTCCATCTTTGTCGTTCTCTTTGAAGGCGTTCGCCAGTTAATTTTTATCACACAAATGTGAATTTATATAATGTACAGTTATTATTATTATTTATTTTATGCGTTGGTGCATTATGAGGTAGCCGGCGCCATCTATGGAGGAATAGCGGTAAATTTATGGTTCTTCCGTTACATTATTATTTACTAGCTTTTGCCCAAGACTTCTAGTGGAATTTGGGTATCGCTGTTCTCTCGGGAAATGTGTATTTTTCTGGGATAGTAAAAAGTTGCCTATGTATGTCACTACTAGGCCCTCTAACTATCTCTGTGCAAAATCACGTTGATTTGTTGCTTCGTTGAAGGACACACCAACAAACACACTTTCACATTTATAATTATGGATAAATAAAGAAGACAGGGGCCAACCGATTGTATACCTAAGAACTTTAGTACAGCTTTGTTAATATAAGTATTGTTGACAATTTAAGTGAGAATGGTTGCTAACTATCTTTAAACCTTTATAGACCCAAAATGGTTATTCGAAATGAAAAATGATATGGGAAACCTAAAGTTTATTTTTAAATACCTATTCAATGATACCCTATTTAACATAGTTCGTCAACTTTCACTTTTTTTGTTTTCACATTATGGCGTCTGGTTGCCGCCATATTGAATTTTGATTAATGTCATGTCTTTAGTGACACTTACAAGATTAAGACAAATCGATTGACGTAAGAATCATGAAAATCGGCCCACGCGTTTGGTCTCTAGAGTGCCACAAAGGAACAAACATACATACATACATACATATATACATATATAGGCTGATAAACACATTACCCTCCTTTGCGTCGCGCAGTCGGGTAAATACATACATACATATATAGGCTGATAAACACATTACCCTCCTTTGCGTCGCGCAGTCGGGTAATAACCCCGATTTTTATTCTGCACAGCTGAGAAATGTAAAAACAGCAATGTAAGTACTATAAAATAATATAACACTACCTACGTAAGTAACCTTAATTCTGCTAAGGCAAAATAATAGTCTTTCTTTCAGTAGTAGTTTTTTAGGTTATAAAGAATAAATTTTGTTTACAGTAAGTAATTAGTTTGCATTTTCAGGGCTGCACGAGAATCTTATGGTGACGATGCTATTGGGTACGACTCGTCCTCTCGAGAGTAGGGACTACTATGAAATACGTCACTGTATATCAAATTTGAAAAAAAAAACAGCTCTACATCATGAAACCAGTACAGACCTTTTCCACGGGTTTCTTCAAGAAGCAAAAAAGAAGAAAATTATGAATTGTGAACTTTTAAAGTATCAGAACGACTTAAAACACAGTGATGTTCGACAGTTTTCATTTCCTTATTCAAGTGAGTGATGATATAAAGAAAGATGTCAACAAATTACTAGAAACATTACAAGAGAAACTTAACAAAAATGCTCTTGATTTAATTGAAGAGTCAACACAAAACCAATGTTAGAGCCCTTTATGGTATGACCTAAGATATGCTCGTATAACCGCATCTAAAGCATACGAGGTTAGTCGCTGCCAAACACCAAATAGATCATTAGTAGCTGCGACCATGGGAGCTAAAACACCTGACACATCAGCTATGAAAAGAGGCCGAAAATTAGTTATAAAAACTGTGCAGAGTTTTTTTTTTTTTTTTTTATTAATAATTTGAGTGCGTTTGACTGCAACTCACCTGATGGTAAGTGATGATGCAGTCGAGGATGGTACACGCAAACTCAAATAATGCCTATTCACTCTTGCCTTGAAGATCCCCAAATTATAGGAATCGGGAAACACTGACGCAGGCAAAGAGTTCCACTCCTGCGCTGTACGCATAATAAATGAAGAAGCGTAACGATTCGTGCGAAAAGGTGGAACATCAACAACAAAGGGGTGCAACCCCTCCCTGCGTCTCGTTGACCGACGGTGGAATGGAGCAGGGGGAATGAGGTCGTGAAGTTCTTGCGCGCACTCTCCGAAATGAATTCGATAGAATACCGATAGACAGGCGACTTTGCGGCGATGCTCAAGGCTTTGGAGCTTGTCATTGACTAGCTCGTCGTCACCAATGAGTCTCCGTGCGCGTCGGTCGATGGCGTCCAAGGTATCCAGCTGATAGCGGGCTGATCCATCCCATAAGTGTGAACAGTACTCCATACATGAGCGGACCTGTGCTTGATACAAGGTAAGCAGCTGTCCAGGTGTGAAGTACCGTCTCACTTTAGAGAGAATGCCCAGCTTCATTGCAGCAACTTTTGCCTTGGACTCAATGTAACGACCGAAGTTAAGATTGGGTGTTAAATCCACGCCGAGGAGTTCCAGGTGGTCAGATATCTGAATCGGTTCATTCCGGAGAGTTGGAGTCAAGGTGAATGGACTCCTTTTGGCGGAAAAAAGACACGCCTGTGTTTTAGAGGCATTAAACCTTACGAGGTTGGAATCACCCCATTCAGACACTGCCTGAAGTGATAGGTTTATGCGCTCTATCATTGCCTCTCTTAGAAACAGCGTTTTAGCGCTGTTAGCTCGTGCACTGGACAGGTATCTTTCTACAACCGTGCTATCGTCTGCATAACCAATTATACCGGGTTTCAGCAGATCGTTTATGTGAAGCAGAAATAGTGTTGCGGAAAGAACAGATCCCTGAGGTACCCCGGCATCAATCGCCAATAGGTCTGAGGAACAGCCATCAACGACCACTCGAATAGACCGTTCCCTCAGGAAATCAGCTACCCAGTTACACAATCCCAAATGAAGACCATAAGAAGGAAGCTTGCCAATAAGGCTAGCGTGCCAGACCCTATCAAAAGCCTTTGAGATGTCGAGTGACACAGCGAGAGCTTCGCCATGCTTCTCGATGGCCTCGCCCCATATATGCGTTGCATACACTAGAAGATCTCCAGTAGATCGACCTCGGCGAAATCCGTATTGTCGATCGCTAAGGAGGTCATTGTCTTCTAGGTATGCCAGAATGCGGGTGTTCAATACACGCTCCATAATCTTACAGATTACGGAGGTGATTGCTATAGGGCGGTAGTTTGCGGGATCGGCACGACTGCCTTTTTTGGGCACCGGCTGCACGTTGGCCAGCTTCCAGGACTTTGGGACTATACCTGTTTCAAGAGAGAGGCGGTACAGACGTGTCAGAACAGGAGACAACTCAGGAGCGCAGTTCTTTAGCACTATAGAGTAAACTTAAAACTAAAGTCAAGCCCTGTTTTGTGCCTGTTTAGACAATCGTACTTAAGTAGTAAACTCCAGTCGTGCGTCGGAGCTGACACACACACTTTTTTTGTATAGATAGCCAGTTCTACATTGCATTGGGGAATTTTGGTAAGCCCGCTTCCATCTTCGGCATCATCGTCACTTGCCATTAGGTGAGATGATGCCAAACGCTTACCAATTGTGAATAAATAAACAAATAAGAACCGAATGAATTAGGGACTTCAATGTCGGTAACAATACAGTTAAAGAATAGATCTTATTTTCTTGGAGAATCTCAAACTAATATCAAAAAAAAAAATTAAAAACCTTTGACAAAAAATCTCTAAAAAGTAGAAAATAATATGCTTTTGCCTCTTAAGTTTAATGTAAGTAGTTATATTTTGATCTAAGAGTCGTCGCTTAGGGGGACGGCTAAGTTGTGAAATTATTAGTAATTAGTTGTAGTAAAGTAAAACAGTTGTATTCTGTTTTTATTATATTTACTTAGCGGTCCCCCTACGCGATGAATTTTTGATCAAAATATAAGTACTTATATTAAACTTAAAGACAAAAAAAATATTATTTTCTACTTTTTAGAGGTTCTCTGTCGAGGTTTTTTTTAAAATTTAAGTTTTATTACATGCTTTACAAACTTTTCGTATGTATCCCAAACACGATACCTCTTCTGTAAGTTGGTAAAGAGTTGGGTATCCTGCAGATACCAGGAAATGCTGCAGCATCAGGTCGAGGTTTCCGTGTTCTATCTAAAACCTATTCATTGAGACTACTCCAATGATTCCAAACACTCTTAGTTTAAGTTAGTGAGGAGTTGGGTATCGTGCAGACTCCAGGAGATGCTGCAGCATCAGGTCAAGTTTACCATGTTCTATCTAACACCTATTCATTGAGACTATTCCAATGTACCAATGAGTTTTTCAAAAACTTACGTACATACTTACCGATTGCTTCAACGGTGAAGGAAAACATCGTGAGGAAACCTGCACACGCCTGCGAAGAAACTCGAAGGTTGTGTGTGAAGTCGACCAACCCGCACTGGGCCCGCGTGGTCGACTAAGGCCTAATCGCCCTGATTCAGGGTAGGCTCGAGCCCCTCGGTGGGGACGTATATGAGCTGTAAGATGATTCCAATAAGCCGAAACACGATACCTCTGCTGCCAGTTGGCGAGGTGATGGGTATAGTGCAGATTCCAGGAGATACTGCAGCATCAGGTCAAGTTTACCATGTTCTATCTGACACCTATTGTTTAATATTATTCCAATGAGCCCAAATACGATGCCTCTGCTATAAATTGGTTAAGACTTGGGTATCCCGCAAATTCTAGGAGATGCTGCAGAATCAGGTCAAGGTTACTATGGTTTTGCAATATTGTTACAGTAACAGGGCCTTTGTCCAGCAGTGGACGTCCTTCGGCTGATATGATGATGATGATGATGAACAGGGCATCAAATTTCAAATCGACCAGACCGGTATAAGTTGCCCATATCCCTTCATCACCTAGATAAGAGCTGATGATCTTCAAACGGATAAATAAATCTTCACAAATTATAGCTAAAAACCACTTGGATCTCGTCAGCTTTCAACGAAAAAAAAACGGCATTCTTCTTCTTTTCGAATCGATGGTTTGAATATTGACTCTTGTTATTTTATATCTTATTGGGCCAATAGGTAGCCACGCGTATGCCATTATCAGTGGCCCCCCAGAGGTCTACCATTGTGCAGGTGTCCGGGCACTCGGGGCAAGCCAATAAGTGCGTCATAGTTTGTGGGGTGACTCCACATGGGCACTCTTCTCCGTCACAAAAACCCCAACGACACATTTTCTCCCTACATCGGCCAACCTGAGTCCGCAGTCTATTCAGAGATTTCCAAATAGACCATGGCAAGTTGCTGCCTGGGGGGAGGGCTTCTCGTTGTGGGATAAAGCTTTCCGTGACAGGGAAGGTCTTTTTCCATAAACTGGATTTAGCCATTAGCGAGTCATCTTGTGGCTTTGCTACAGTGGCTAGGAAGCTCTTGCGGCTTTTTAGCCTGGGGCGGGCTGGGCTGCATCCGAACATGGGGTGTCTGGGGTCTAGTTCTTGTTTGGCTTTCTCGACTGAGCACGCTACCTCTCTCCGAACGCCAGGTGGGGCGATCCCTGCCAGTGGATACAGCTTGCTTATCGGAGTCGGTTTTAAACAGCCCGTTATTGTCCATTAAAACGGCATTAAAATCGGTCCATTCGTTTAAGAACTACGATGCCACAGACACACACAGATAAACTAATAACATCCCTCTTTTTGCGTCAGGCGTTAAAAATATGCAGAAAAATAATATGAGGAATACTATTATAGTATTAGGTTTTAAAGTTAAAGATTTGAAATGATAAAATTATACTAAGACATGAGAGTATACAAAGTTGTATTTTAGTAGAAATAAACCTTATCTCCTCGAGCCAAAAATGGATTTGAATTTCAGATACTGATCAGACCTCAGCTAACATATTGAATGTCTTTCAAAATAATCCTACAGAGAAGAAAAGACAAACATAAGATTTCGTTTCCACTACAGGCTATTTAAATTGGAAAATAAAATATAAAGACTACGCTCACAATTTGTGCAATGAACGCATTAATTAGAAAGAGATGAGAGGGAAATGAGTGATCAGATTAATAAATAGCAGCAATCACCTGGTCAGATTATTTGTTTCTGCCTCCTGAAATTTCTTTACACCACGCTTCTAGATATCAGACACAAGTATACAAGTACGAGTACAGGCGCCCCGCCCCGCTAGTAAAAAATCAGCGAATATGTAAAAAAGATCACGGAACCGGGTTCTCCCTACAGACGGCAGTTCGAATTTTGAAATAGTCATTTACTATTTCATTTACATGACAAAAAAAATGAGAGAGACGGATATTTTTGTATTTTTCGCTTTTAAGAATCTGAATGTGCAGTAAATAGTACAAACTTGCTAAAACTTTAATTACTTGTTAACGCATGATATTCCATTTATGTTTTGACTTTAAGTACAAAATTATTTTATAATTGTAAAAGTTTCACACGGCTCTGTTCAGAATTTGGTCCGAAATTGAAATTCCGGTGTGCGTGTATTTGTGATTCTTATACTCCTTGACGGCTTGCACGATTATTTTTTTTTGTACGGGGATACTTGAATTGTTTTTAGCTATAGTTGGACTCGGTGGGTGGCGCTGTTGTCAAGTTCTAGATAAATTAACAGCGCCACTTATCGGTTACAACTATAGCTAGGAACCATCCAGACGTTCTGTCAAGACGTTTAGGAGGCGAAGAATTACGAACACGCACACCGGAATTTTACATATAAAGATAACATTATGACTGATTATATGAAAAGAAGTGTAACTATAAGTAGCAGAAAAATGATCACGAAACCTCCGGGAAGAACTCATTGGAAATTTGCTTTGTTTCAAATGAAGAAGAGCTGACAATACTTCAGATTTTGTAAACAAACTCAAATTTTCTGTAAAATTTAATATTTATGTACCGAAACCACATTAATAATTTAAGCGTACTTTATCCGACTTGACGCCATTGATTCTTTCGGCTGTATACAACCAGTGAAACAATAGCTCCAAGCTTTTAATCTTTTATAGAAGTTTAACACTGATAATTTATAA
Organism: Coleophora flavipennella; assembly: GCA_947284805.1. NCBI lineage: Eukaryota > Metazoa > Arthropoda > Insecta > Lepidoptera > Coleophoridae > Coleophora > Coleophora flavipennella. Next base: position 302,586 of record OX369257.1, read on the forward strand.
TTACCTAATTGTTTTTTTATAGATTTGTCAGTCATTTCATTTTACTTAACTTCACTTCATTTCACTTCATTTCATTCCATTATATTCCATTACATTCCATTTCATACCATTTCGTTTATTCATTAAACAATATAGCATTGTATCTTTAATCTACAAATACAGGATAATAAATAATGTGATAGGTAACTTAATTTTAGCTAAAATAATGCACAGCAGTACTAGTCTACATCAAGAATCTTGCATTTTAAAAATTTGTCAAATCTTACAATGATTTTTTTTCTTCGTATCACTATTCTGGCCTGGGTAAGGCCCGCTTTTCAAAAAACAATTTTGCAATAATCATCGTGCATCAGTTTATCCATAGTGCAATAAAAGAAATGGCTCTCTCGTATCGAGGGATAGACGGTGGTTGTCTGGTGTTGCACTTAGCGTCACCCGCGGTGACATGTAGAACATTTAGATTTACACCTACGGACGTATGCATCGCGACCTTCATACTCATCTGGAATCAAATGCGCAGGTTTTCTCACGATTTTTTTCTTCACCGTTAAAGCAACCGGTTAAAGAAAATGTACATAAGTTTTGAAAAACGTCGATTCCCTAGGACAAATACCCAACCTTATGAAACAAGGTAAAACTTTCAAAACTAAAAATCGACTTCAAAAAGAAAATACTCAAAAGTATGAAATAATATTTTATACATTTAAATACAAAAAAATAACCAACAATAGTGAAATCAAAGGTTGGTGCAAATCAAATTAGGTGACAAATTTTTTTTGAGGTCTGTGCCAGCAAAGGGATAGTTGTATTTTCGGGTTTTTAGGTTTTTCGGATGAGCTGATGATGGAAAATTTAACTCCTTAACTTCCATGCTGTTCAGATGATGATGGAAGCTACAGGAATCGGAATCTGTTAATGAAACACATGCTTTATGATTTGATGGTTCCTATTGGCGAGTAACAGTTTGGGTATAACGTTGTTAGATAGATAGCATTATCACTAAAAATAAATAAAATAAAAATAAATAATTTAAATAACTTAAAAACCAACTTCAAAATGAAATTCACTCAAAAGTATAAATTTAGGCCCCTAATTTGATTCGTACCTATCTTTGATTTCGTTATTGTTGGTTAATGTCGTGTATCTAAGTATAATAATATTATTTCATACTTTTGAATGAATTTCATTTTGCAGTCGGTTTCAAGTTTTTTAAACTTTTATTTTCATTTCCTTATGAAGTAAGACATAAGACAATACTGATTTTGTAAGGCTAGTTTAGACAAATCAGCGACTAGTTATACTAGAAGTAGTGCTACATAAGAGATATTATAATTCACTTATACTGTAAACAGTATTACTAATTTTAGTATTGAATGTTTCTTCAGTTTAACACTAAATTACTTAATATTTTCTTAGGTTTTCATTTATTATTTTTCTTTATTTTGTGCTGGAAGGGATTTATGCGGCAAAAAACAATTCATTTATATTATTTACTCGACGTCACAAAAGTAATGTTTATGTGACTCAAGACTTTTAATCTTGTTCCTCGCAATCTGTTAACAATACACGGATAGCACAGTTAGTTGTGCCACACGATAAGAAAAAGCAGAAGTGTTTTAAGGGACCCTTAAATCGGACGTCTACCTATTTTTTCAAAGTTTCATGTCACAAATGTACTTGTAAAAGTTTCACGTGCCGATCTTCTTTTGTTTAGAAAAAAAAATATTTTGAAAATTGGCAATTTTAAATGCACCGGATAATCAAAAAAATATATTGCATAAAAACCGTACGTGTTTTAAATGCACTGATATTACACCTAGAAAGGTTTAAAAAATGAGCTATATCAGAAACCATTTTGAGCTTTCCAAAGTGCACCGTTGCAAAGATATCATTCTGGTTTTACTTCAAAAATTTTTTCTCGCCTAATCAGGATCCAATTTTTTGTTTAATGCATAGCGTAAGATACTACCTATGCGTTAAAAAACTGAGTCTGTATCTACTGGAAGTTCCAAGATAATCATTGATTTTAATATTTTGTCAGGGTTGTCACCTTCTCTGGTATTTAAAACAATTAATAAATATTCGCGCTAAGTGTTCGCCGAAGTTAAACCGGTCCGTGGCGTGGGCTTACCCCTTCTTACGAGTATATATGTATTTACGCAAGTTACATGAAAATCAAAGATGTTTTAACAAGGAATGAGGTCATTGATTCGCGCCATTCTTTCGCAAAGCTAGATTTCAGTGATGCGGGAGAGGTACCTAAAATAATATTAAAAACTAGCTTAATATGTTAACGTTCATTGTTTTAGGTTACGATTTTTTTTACCGAGTACCGGTTTTTTACAGGTAGATCTCAAGTTATTCTATAAAATCAATGTTTACTTTGCAAGACTAAACCGACTCTTTATTTATTATTTAATATAGTTTTAAGCTAGCTTTCAATTAATCTGACTACAGTAAAAAAAAAGGTATTTAGATTTAACTCAAGGCATACTTAATCCATCTGGTGAAGATCGCGGGAAGCCGATGGATGCGGTCAAGACAGTTTATGAAAATAGTTTTATTATCCTCTGAAAATGATCAAATCTTTTTTTGTTTTGATTGTTTTGACAACCGATATTGTTGCCTTGGCAACCGATTTAGATAGTAAGTAAACAAAATTAAATAGTATCTCTCTCTATCTATATGCACTTATTTATATATCACTCTCAACTTCCGTTCGCCTCGCACGAACACACTTCCGTAACGCTCTAGTCACGCATCCACCAGCTTCCTCCCTAAGTGAAAAGTGCGTAAAGAAGTTTTACTTCAAAAACGAGTGTGCTTTAGACCACACTACTGAAGTAATACTTAATCACCGTTCGCATAACGCATTCACCAGCTTACTCCCCAAGTCAAGCGTGCCGTTCACCTCACCCGATCACACTTTTAGTAACGCTAGTAATCACCGTTCGCGTAACGCATTCTCCAGCTTACTCCCCAAGTCAAGCGTGCGTAAAGAAATTTTACTTCAAAAAGATTTGTATTTTATCGGATATCTTCATAAGTAAACTGTATCTACTGAAAAATCTTAAAAATAAAACATTAACTTGCTGCCCTGGATACTTGTGTTAGGTAATCGACCGTACATTGGCCGTCCGGAATAGAACCCGGAATCTCTAGTAAGAAGAACCAAGTCGTTTCTGATTAGCCACCGACGCTTTTTTGAGATTTGGCTGAAAACACAGCGCTTACTAGTCCTCCTGACAGTCCCTCTGCTCTAAGGGACAGGGGGCAGCGCGGACGTGCGTCGCATGCTGAAGCCGCCGGTGGGCGCGCCGGGATGAAGACGCGTTATTTACTCCACTGACCCCCTAAAAGAAACGTCCCGTTGCGATTGTACGCGGCTGATTCCTGAATTTTAAACAACTCGCCGGGCGGCGCGCGTCCCAGGATATCCGCAGCATTTGGACTCGCCGAGAATACTAAGTGTGTGCTTCTCATACGTTTTCGGACACATGTATTTAGGAGAGTACTTATTTATCAATGAACTTACGTGTTATCTTAATTTAGAGTGCTATCTCTATGCTTTTGCTGAAAAACTTGTAAGAAGATTACCTGAAACAAATGGAAGTAACAATTGTTAACAAATTGCGATTATCAATAATTGAGGAATTAAAAAAGTATAACTCATAAGTTTGTTTTATGTTGACCATTAATATCTGATTGATTGAAAACACTTGTGCAATACAACATAAGAGGAAAATTTAGATACAATGATTGAGGAAGTTGGAATCTTATAGCTAACAAACGATCTCTTCCAGACAACCTTTAGGTAGAGGAATACGTGAAAAATTATTACTGGTGGTGATTTTGTATCCAAAACTCGCTAAACGTGAACAATTTACAATACTTTGGATTGTCGTGTTTCCACAACACAGTCGCACCTCGAACCAGCGCAGCACAATGAAGCATTAACCCAAGCGCAATATAATACTAATGCATTCGTGAATTTGCATCGCACCGAACGCATGTAACGCGCGCACGGCTCGTTAAAACAAATTCATTTGCAAATTGTCGAAGCAGTGAAAATCAATACCGTTTAGCTATTAAAACTATTGTTAATGCTCGTCGGGTCGCTGCGGACGTCCCGTTGATGCAACGTTAAGCCGCGCCTTCACCGGCAACGCTATGCCAGAACATGTAGATGACAAGCCTTCTTTCTTGATGCCTTCTTCAGCTGCAGACAATCAAAGTTTGCACTATGCTATCATAAAATCAGGTAAGTCATCTATAACTATTGAAAAAGTTGGGACATAATAGTGCCACTTGATACATTTCTTAATAAAAGTTTCAAAAACCTAAAAACCTACTTCTGAAAGAAATTCACGCAAAAGTTTAAAATAATATTTTCATACATGAATACACGAAATTAACCAACAATAACGAAATCAAAGGTAGGTACAAATCTAATTAGGGACCTACAATTATTTTGAGGTCGGTACCAGCACACAGATACTAAATGTTTAAGATTCGACGGCTTTGCTGGCACCGACCTCAAAAAAATAATTAGGTCTCTAATTTGATTTGTACCTACCTTTAATTTAGTTATTGCTCGTCAATTTCGAGTATTTATATATAAAAAAATTATTTCATACTTTCCAGTGAATTACTTTCTAAAGTCAGTTTTTAGGTTTTTTAAAGTATTATTTTTATTTTTTTACTTTGAGTGATAATGCTATTTATGTAACAACATTTAACCCAATCACTTACTCGCCAATAGGAATCGTCATATCATAGTGCATGTGTTTCATTAACCAATACAGAGTCCTGTGACTTCCATCATCATCTCAGCAGCATGAAAGTTAAGAAGTCAAACTGCCCATCATCAGCTTAACTATCGGTCTATACATACCTACGTATCTACGTATAATATTTAAAGAATTATCCTTCAACTCCTAACCGTTAAGGAGTTGTATCTTCCATCATCAGCTCATCAACATAAGATGATGACTACCAGAAGCAAAAACTTGAATAGCTTTTGAAAACACACGAAACATTTAATACGTGGGTATAAAATTTGAGGGTTACCCTCGATTTCCCTAGGATCCCATCATCAAATTCTGACTTGGTGACAATGGGACCATTTTGGAAAAATACTATTTTGAACAAAAAAAGAATTTTGAAACTCGGTCTACAATTAAGACAGAGTAATCGGTGGACATACATAAAATATACATAATATACAGTAGAACATAGAACCTCCTCCTTTTTGAAGTCGGTTGAAATAACTGAGTAAAGTCTAGAAAAGATAGGCCAAATTGAAACTACATACCTAGCACAAGCTTAGGCGAAGGTCGATGTCTCATCGAATAAAGAGATTAAGGTAAGCGCTGAAGAAAGGGGAACATGTATGTTTCTCCACTTATAAAAACATTGATTTTAAGTTGAAGAAGACAATTAATATATTTTACTTATGATTGGTAAGCTCATTAAATAAATAAATAATAAAAAATAAAAAAGCCTTATATTTCTTACTAAATAAAAATACACAATTAGTATTTTTTGTTAACTACGTTATTTTAACTACGTACTTAGGAACTATAATATATTAATGTTTTCAATTTTGTGTAGGTAAGAACCCCTCGTGTTCGAAGGTGAAGGCCTCCTCTAGAGATTTCCAGGTCTCCCTGTTTTTTGCTGTTTCCATCCACTCTTTGCCAGCCACTTGTATTGTAATATATTATAATATTGTGATAATAATAATGTAATAACACTGAATCAATGAAAGATAAAGATAAGATAAAGATATTTTATTGCAGTAAATGTGGTAAATACAATAGATCTTACAAACATAGTGAGGTTCAGCACATTTAGTCATTAATACGACATACAAAAAAAAAAAAAAGTAAATATAAATTATGGCATTCATGTAAAAAAAACAAAATGAAAATGAAAATCGTTTTCTTATCATGATTTGACATCAACAGAATAATCAAGTGTTTGGATCAAGTAATTCTTTGATTGAATAGAATATTTTTTTCTTAAGCCATTTTTTGAGGTTTTTACGAAAGCGTGGTTGTGGTAAGATTTTTATTTCACTTGGAAGCGCATTATATACTTTGATACACATAGCATGACAATTTTTTTGGTAAATTGTGGTCAAAGGTCTCACTTCATAAACCAATCGATCTGGATTTCTAATATTACGGGAATGAATGTCTCCTGCTTTAAGAAATAAATGATTGTTTGATTTAACAAAATTACCTATGGTATATATGTACATAGATGGAAGTGATAATATGCCCAACTTTTTAAAAAGAGGTCTGCATGGCTCATCTGGTTCTACTCCGCACATAGCCCTAACGCACTTTTTCTGCGCTATGAAAACCCTAGGAGAATCAGTACTGTTGCCCCACAACAAGAGGTCATATGCGAGTACAGAATGAACAAAGCCATAATATGCAGACAGAACGACATTTTGAGAAGTTACTCTACGAAGTCTACATAAAACATAAATATAGCTATTTATCTTGTTACAAACGCTCTCTGTATGTGACTTCCAATTACATAAATCATCCAAAATTAGTCCTAAGAATTTATTTTCATGTGTTTGTTGAAGAAAGTGTCCATTGTAATTCAAACTAATCTTGTCAACATTTTCACGGTGTTTAACAAATTGCATGTAGTTTGTCTTATTTAAATTCAATTGTAAATTATTACTATGCAGCCAGTTAACGATTAAATTAATAGTATTTATGATGTCATATTCATAGGTTTGTATGTCAATAATTTTATTAGAAGTTACAACAATAGACACATCGTCGGCAAATAGAGTGCAATCATATTTAGTCACGTTAGGAAGGTCATTAATATAGAGATTAAAAAGTAGAGGTCCTAAAATACTACCTTGGGGTACCCCATAATGGTTAAATTTAAATTCAGATCTATGAGCTGTTAAAACTAAGTCTTTGCTGAGTCTTGAAATCTCTACACATTGTTTTCGATATTCTAGATATGAAGATAGCCATTTTAATGCGGGCCCTCTTATTCCATAAGAAGATCGTATTAAGAATGCATAGCATAGCTCAGCCAATTTATAAGCGGCCTAAGCGGTTCTTGCAGGATGAGTAACGGTAATGAGTGCCACGCAGGACGTGAATGCGAATAACAAAATCGCCGTTTATGCTAATTGCATTTATGATATCGACCCCGTTGGAAATCCGCCTAGAGCAGCCACTTTTGACGGACACTTGAAGGCTGTTGGGAAAGCTGTATTCGTATTCCTAAACATTTTATTCAAAACCATGATTTGCGAACTGAAAATTCAAAACATGTAGTGGTATTTCATTATGTTGGAGTTGAAGCGCTAAACTAGCAAAGAGCTACACAACAACTTTTTACAAACGATGAACACGTTTCGTTATTGTATTGGCAGATGTTTTGTTTCTATTCAGAGTGGAGACTCAGGCTACAATACTTTGCGTAGTGTGCAGTGTGCAGTGCCCACGCCCAGCGCGCACATGAGTGTCTGAGCGTTTTGTTTCGTTTGCAAGGCGGCCATTACCTTTTAATGCACTGTAAACTGGCTGACGACGGGTCGCAATGGATACCGAGAGCGACGCGTCACTTACCCGACGGCATGAGGGAAGAGAGATTCGGGATGTAGTAAAGATTATATGTACGAGTAGCTTCCTCAACTGAATGATAATTAATGTCTATAAAATTTATAAAATAACGAAGTGTACACATGAAAAGACAACATCCTTACTATATCCTTACTATATACTATACTATTATAAATGTGTTTGTTTGTTAGTTTGTTTGTTACTTTTTCACGCTTCAACGCCTTGACCAATCTTAATGAAGTTTGGCATGCAGGAAGTCTCAAGGAAGCACATAGGCTACTTTTTATCCCGTGAAAATAGCATAGCCCGATGGAACTGAAAATATACTCTTTTTTGGTTAGATCGCAACGGAACAATGGATTGTGTGATTTTTTGCACCAAGATGGTTGAGGGGGTGGGAAATGACACGATTTACTAATAAGCATATCCTGACATAGTTCCCGAGGGATGTGGAGAAAATGTATGTCCACGCTCGCGAGCCGCTTGCGGCTCGCGCACCGCGCACTCTCTCAGTCAGTCACAAAAACGATGTCCACGCGGGCGAAGCTGCGGGCAAAAGCTAGTAACTAATAATGTATACTAGGGTGTTTCACATTTCTATAGAAAAAATATCATGTCATTTATTTTGTAACTACTGCTTGCGCCCCGAGTCTATGTCACGTGACAGACATTTGTGCCAAATTTCAATAAAATCGGATCGCATTTAGAGGTTGCACAGTTTGAACAGTTTTAAAAAAATAATAAAAAAAGACAATTTTCGAATTTTAATTGAGTTTATTAGGAAAACTGGAACTTAGTAACAATACCTTTAAACATTTAGAGTACAAACTAGTATTATAGGCAAAAAAAGATCTTATACTGATCAATTTTGAATGATGCAATGCCTTCCTTTGTTCGCTTAGTGACAGCTTTTCTATAATGCTCAACAACTCTTAATAAAAACTGCCTTTGTTTTTTATCCCTTACCGACTCCTTATATTTTTTATGAGAGCGATACCTCTTTCTGCCGTGTCATTCACCACCTTTAGAGCATTTACAGAATTTCGAAGAGAATCACTGCAGTATTCGTGTCAAACTAAAGTCGTTTCCAGTCCAACCTCCAAGGTACGGGAGTGAAAGCTGTAACAACTCTTTGTAGTCTTCTCTTGGATGACTTCCCTCTTTTAAAACGTTTTGTAAGTAGCTTACCATTTTCACTAGTTATTCTTCTAAGAAGCCTTGCATAGGACATTCTTCATCGACCATTGTCGTATGTGACGTCTTATCGATAGAAGCCCATTGACTTTGCAACTTACGAAAGATCATAATATCAGGACCACTTGACGGTACACGGATGCACTCTCCGAACACTCCTTTGAGTATCAACAATGTTCGGCCAAACTAATTTTCAATTCGAATACACGCTCCTTTGCTAAGACCAGTGTTGGAAGCTGTAGTGTCGAAAGAGACTCCGATGATATGATCTCAAAGATTTATGCGGTCCACCTCTTTAATGACTATTAAAGCCATTTCTTCTCTAGTACCTTTTGGAGCAACGGGTATACCAAGCAAATGCTCAAAATCTTTGCCAGTAACTAAAACTAAAATTCTGTCTTCCAAGTTTTTGACTTCCCCATATGCAACTGAAGGCAATAGTTCACTGTCAAGAACAAATACAAGACTAACTTTGGAGGATTTTCAAAGAGCGAGTGTTTGATTTTCTCAGCCATTTCACATCTGTTCTTTGCCTGAGCTCGGTGTACGGTAGATGGAGATATGGAAATCTGTGACACGTCATGGCCAAGGGCCTTTGCAGCTGCTATAAATGAAGTGCTCGCCTGTCTTATAGAGAGCTGTTCTCTATCCCATGTTGACGTAACTGACTTATCCAGCACCGTCAAGTTCGTCAATCTATTGTTTCTAGTAGTTTCATTAATTGCTCTTTTTGCTGGTGGCAAAAATCCGACGTATTCGTCACTAGGTGATGAGGATAGAGACGAGTCTTCTAATGTAACAGTTTTGTTGATTTTAGTGATAGTTTGAATTTTCACCACTTTTAAAAAAAGTGATCAAAGTGTGCAACCTCTAAATACCATTCAATTTGGCTGAAATTTTATATACGCAGCTTTTACATGTGTAAGACCAAGAAATCAACCGGTTGCAAAAAAAATAAAAAACTTTTGTCAGATGAAACACCCTAATGTATACACGATTGCTTCAAAAACGTAATTATGAAGAATACCTAGCGAAAATTATAGACATAGTTTATTTAGACTATAGTAGCTGAATCCTACGTATAATCATATGAGTCATGTCGAAGCTTTCCGTACATGACTAAAGTCAGTTCAATTTGTAATTAGAGACTTGCAACAAAACCCCAGCTGTGGGCGTGGGGGCCGGCGAGTGACGCGTCCTGTCAACTACATTCATAAATCGCGGCACTTGAAAGAAGGTAAACGTCCACATCGTCCAAACTTCAGGGGCGTTTGTCAGTCCTCGCTAGAGATCCACGCCGCAGCCAAAAAACCCAGCGGCGGCGCAATTATTTTGTTCACCTTTGCCGGATTTAATCGCGATCGCTTAGCAGTCAAAACCATCCCAGCTACAGAAAATACCATTTCACTGGGTGTACTTGTAGCTGGAATGCTTAAAAGTGACCGCGCCAACCCTGCAAGCCAAGGAAAAATATTTTTTTTTGCCTCCCAATACCTCAGAACATTATTATCTAAGTTTTCCATATCGGATTGACTAGCAGTGGCTAGGTATTTCCAGCACTCCTGTGAAACTTCTTCACTATCGTCAAAAAATCTGCTGGAATGCTTTTTTGCCAACTTTTGGAGGGTTTTTTTTTGCGATTGCGAAGAAGGACCTGGTTCAGGCAATTCTATGTCAGCATTTTTTACAAATTTTCTCGCAGTCTGATAAAAAACGGTAGTGATTCATGCAGCGACCAGTCGCTAGCGCACGGAATGGCAACAGCGCATTGTTTGTTTTGGTCGGTTTGAATAAATAGGTTAAATATTTATTCGAATTTCGAGGTCGGCGCGAAATTTTGAACGACCCGGCGGCGACGGCGGCGCGCTGAGGTAGCTCGGCGGCGGCACGCCGATGCGGCGTGGACCTCTAGTCCTCGCACGGTTCAAGAATCTGACATTGAATTGAGTGTAAATGAATTTCTAGACATGAACACGAAAAAACTTGCTTCAAGTAAAGATACGAAACCAGTCCAGTGAACAATCGAGTAATCTGTTTAATTGAGATGGACTGGAAACAAGAGCTGCCACTCAACTACTAGCCGCAGTCTAGTTAAGTATCGCAGGGTCTAACGCCTGCCTTCACTGTTGCTACCAGCCGGTGCTAACGCGATCCGATATCCTTGTTTTCCTCTCCTATTTTTAGTAAGTAAGAGCAGGACATTGCACTACTCGAGCTCGTAGTGTTGGCTGCAGAGTGAGGTGCAATTTTAGCACGTCGCCGTCCGCTGACAAATACCAGCCGAGCAAAAACAGGAGGTCTCGCCAATCTCGATTTAATTTACATTTAATCTTAGATTACTTGAATATTGCTATTAAGCTCTAAAATGTTGGCTGCTCGTTGGTTATATTTATAACAGGTTCGATTGATTCGATTACAACGTCTTAAAGGATCATTAGAATACAAATTGCGGCATTATGGGTTGTAATTGCAGGCTGATTATGGACTGTTTAATTTTAATATACACCCAACGTGTTGCGGCGACTGCGGTTCGCTCATAAAATCGTAACAAGTTGTGGCAAATAAAACGCATCAGTTGCGGTCGTTGGCTTTGTACTGGCGACTCCTGTCTTATAAGTTGTTGTGTCCGAGACGGCGGCGGCGAGGTGCGCATCGGGCCCCCATTACGCGAAAGGCATGCGGTTATCGCATAAAAAATGTAAAATGTCTTTTTCGCTTCCAAGGTAATGCACGTTATATTGAACCATGAGGATTTTTGTTATGATGGCTTTCGCATTAATGGAGGTAAGTAAAACTTTCCTTATAAAGGGTTTGAATGAACTTTTGAAATGTTAAGGATATACAATACTTTTCTGAAACTAAACGATTATTGTGCATAACACTAGTTGTATAGGTAGATATAAGTAGAATGTAAATGAATGTACAGTTTTTCAGCAACTGAGCGGAGTCTGTATAATGCATGATTTAACTTAGTCTTACCTACAGGTACCTGCAGGTATGCGTCTCGCCTAGTGAGCTTTGCCTGACGCTGTGTGAGGTGAGGTGACAGTCGCTAAATGGAGTGATGCACTCTCCACGCGACGTGTCGGCTCTCGGCGGCGCGGCCCGAGTCACGCGCTAAAACAATTACCTGCCCGTGCCAAGTGGAAACTCTGCACTGCTGCACTGCTGCACTGCAGTAGAGATGGGGACAGATCCGAAACCAGCCGAAGCTAAATATTTAATAAAGCATCAATATTGTTTTGCTTAGTCAAACAATTACCAAAAGGCATAACATTTAAACCACAAAAATCCTAACATTAGGTACCTACTAAGTTTTTGTCACGGCTATGAGGACAATAGAATTACTAAAGTCAATTTGCCTCCTCACTTCTAATCTAAAAGTTGTCGTATTTGGTTGTTCGGATCAAGATTTGTTGCACGATGTCAATGCAGAAATTATGAGTTTCACATTTTTCAGGGCTTTGCCCGCCTCACGTTTTCCGGTTTTTTGGCTAGAAACCTTTCCTGGCGTACCCACAACAATTGTACAAAATTTCATATCAATCGATGAAGATCTTTCGTAGATTTAAATTTTTTAAACAACGAAAATTTACATTTTTATTAAAATAGTTTACCAAGGTATGATGCTAAGTGGCCACCACTACACCTGCCACAGTGGCCACACTAATGCATTGCTACCCTGCGTAGGCGCGCCAGACCCTAAGCGATGCAACCCGCACGTTGGTCGGTACGAACGACGTGACAATCGCATCAGAACTGTGGTAACTGTGTTACATCGTCTTTTGTTCGCACTTAACGCTAATACAATATTATCATAAACTAGCTGATTCCCGCGGCTTCACCCGCGTGGACCACATTTCTATGACTTTTCGAGGGTGCGCAGTGCGCGAGCCGCAAGCGGCTCGCGAGCGTGGTAAAAAGTAGCCTATGTCTTAACCCAGGTCCTAATCTATCTACCTACCAAATTTCAGCCAAATCCGTTCAGTATTTTTTGCGGGAAAGCGTAACAGACAGATAATATATAATATTAGTAGGGATGAGGCTGACCTTTTATTTGCAGCTCATTAAAGAAAAATAATTTTGTGCAGTGGATTATAAAATATTTAGGTACGAATTCCATAAACGGATTTAATGTAGAATAGTACATTACATCCAACTGTTTACACTTAACGAAGTTTATTAAAACATCTCAGACTCTAAAACCTACACAAAGAACTAAGCTTTCTTAGTAAGCCAACATCCGTGTCAAACCAACTCACTAAGTGAAAAACTATAGCGGACTAATCTTGAACTTGTAAGTAGACTGCAAGAGCAGAACATTTTTTTATTACTTGTCGTGGCACTTCTTTAATCAGTTTTCGCAAACAATTCATACTCATAGTAACTAACTAAATAATTTATTCATACAACGACAATTTAAGTAACTTAAGTAGTATCATAATTATCAAAATAAATAAATTTATATAAATATTTTATTTCCAAAGGTAGGTGTATACAAAAAGGTTACCGTGTGACCGCTCACTAGGCAGGGCGCGTATCGTGGAGGTCACGTCAAAAACACATTTATCCCTGGTATACACTTAATAACTAGTACTATACTTTAAGTTGCCGAAAGCTGAAGATTGTGAGACAACGAATGATGCAAAGTGAACTTTACATGATGAGTTTGCTAGGTTGGACCACAGAATAGCTTTCCTTGCCGTCTTACATGGGGCTTAATTCATGAAAGGCGGTAATCCTGTGCCGAGTAAGCTCCTTCATAATGAGACCTCCATGCAACCTAACTGCAGTTATGCGTGTACCTCGGTATTAGCCGCCTGCGCTCTGATTAGCTCAGAATTACTAAATGACTGCAATACGCAAAAAAAATAAAATTGGCAATGACTGGTGATAAGACAGTTGAGATATGAGTATAATCTGGCCATTCGTTTAGTTAGAGACGGATTACTTTTCATTACAAATTCAACTGTGACCAGCCATAATATAGTCAGATACTGTAGTTAATCTATCTAGTAAGTAAATATGTTCGTTGTTGGACTATTTGGTTTTAGAAATAATGATGCTCAGTTAGTGCTGATTGCTTAACACTGATTTGCCTTTCTACTTTTTTATAGATTTTTCCGTCTACAAAATATACTAAAATGAGCCTGTATCACCCTTTTGCTCAATGCTCTCTATTCTTTTGAAACTGTTAGTCATTAATTAGGTCTTAAATCGGTACCTACACCGTGATTCACGCAGAGTCGTAGATATTCACTTATTAACTGCATTAATCAAGCTCCGCGTGATGGAATGCCAATTGCTTCAAATGCCTTAATTTTTGTGTCAGGAACTGCCACCCGCAAACCCTTCCCCGCTCGCGTCTTCTCACTCCCGCTCAGTTTACTAACAAAACCTATCATTGTCTGAATCTAGGAATTGCCTAATTGAGGGCGCAGACATCATGACCTCAACCCACTCGGTAATAGAAGGTAATAGATAATGTTGTAATAATTAGAGTCTATGATTCTACTAACATTAGCTATACGCCACGATGAAACCAAACATTTGTGAGTTTTATTGTTACTGTTTTGAATTAACTTCTTCAAGGAAAACTAAATTAAAAACAAAAAAGGTATCATAATCATTACAGGCCACAAAAAGTGTGAAAATAATATTAATCTGGAAGGGTTATCAAATAGGGTTTATGTGACATCACATGTGTAATAGCGGATAATGACGCGATGGCGGCGTGAGAGGAGCTTCTTCACGTTATTTGACGGATGGTAATCAAATACGAGTTAGAGTGTCTCATAAAATGTGTCGGGGAGTGCCGCGGGCGCGAGCGCTTCGATATTACACATGCCATATTAACCAGCCCTTTAGCGTTTTGTCCTAGGACATTATAGATAGGATATTATAGAGGATGACAGAGAAATTGCTTGAATAAATTTTAGAAAATTTCCAACTATTTCCATTCTTGTAGTCTTGAACAGTTTTTAACTTTTATTTCTTCAAAAAAAATAAACACGAACTACCCAGCCGCACTGGCGAATTTATCAGATTTTGTTTTAGTACGTAACCTTTGAGCTTTCAAGTCTTTCGCCAAGATGACAAGCAACAAGCTCTCAGCCTTCAGCCCTCTCACTTGTTGTGTTACCCAACATCGCATGGTGAAGGGGTGGGAGAGGCGTGGGGGGGATGCTGCGTCACGCATGTAACGCCGCCGTAAATCACCCGCAAGTGTCGCGCGATCTCGTCGTAATGTTGCGCTTGTTACGTGTCGCGACGATTTCATAACATTCTTCACGAATCTGAAAAGTTTACGCGAAAAACTTCATAAAATAAACGCCTAACAATAAGTTCAGAGTTGAGTAAAGTGAATATTTTTTTTTATTCCTGTTCGTGAATTATTTTGTTACAGGTATGAATTTGAAAAAACCTTTGAAAGAGCTGTCAATTGGAATGAAAATAATCTTTTGAGATTACACGAAAACGTACCTACTTACAGGAGGTATCATGAACAAAATTACCTACCAGTACGAGTATGAGGATATGCTCGAGAGCTTTGCTGTAAGTATACCTACGTGACCCCACGCCTTGTCTAGTGACATTGCATGTTCAGAACCACTCATACAATATGGAGTTTCAGGCAATATATTCTTGTAGTTCGTATGGGTATTTATTTTGTACCCGTACTTTAAAAACTTTCAGAATAATTTGAGTATCACGTTGTGTGGGTACAAAAGTCTCGCTTATTTATAATTCGCCGGTACATAAAAGTTTGTTGCAAGGTTATATTTTCTTTCTTAGGCAATTCTGTGTTGTTATTGTGCAAAATTAGCACAGTTCCCAAAGCATATAAACCCAACACCGGCGTGTGATTGCGCCGGCGCGCGGCACCGCCGGCTCGTGTTGTCGTTCGAGCTGGAGCAAATATTAGGTAGTCGGTGTCCGAGTTTTGTTCCGAAGTTGCTCGTGCGAGCCGTGGAACTGAATCTGCACCACACTGTTCTCGTGCAGTTACAGTGTAGCGTGGCACAGTGTAGTAAGAGCTGTAATTGGCTGGGCCTCGGAGCTAATCAACTTGAGCCAAGTGCGGCAACTCGCTTCTCCAAGTTAGTCCACACACCTGCGAGAGTATTGTGCTCAGTTTATGAAACGACGTCTTTACAATTTTCTCTGAAAGAAACGAAGGGAAATGCGATTGTTGAAACTAACAGAAACAAACATTAAGACGATTTCAAATGTAATATCCGGGGACCAGATATTACAAAGACATCGCTGTTTCTAGGAGATATATTTAATTTCCCCGTAAGAATGACGTCGTGGCAAGTCGCAAAGCTCTCGCGAGCGGCGAGCGGACAATTTATGAGCAATTAAACCTCGCCGCGGGCTGCACCACTTGCCGCCCGCGCCGCTCGCCGCTCGCCGCTCGGCCACGGCGGTGGCTGTGCCGGCGAGTCCGCAAGTAACCCGCGATTACAAAGACGACGACGCCCATTGGCTTAGTTAGGCAAAAAAATTCACGACAGCGTAATTATTCACTCTGTCCTTAGAATTTAATGGCTTTGAACATATTAGATATTATACATTTAAAAGGCTTTAAAATAAAGCAGGAAAAAACCGGCCAAGTGCGAGTCGGACTTGCGCACGAAAGGTTCCGTATAAAAAACACGCTCTTTGTATGGAAGCCCCCTCTTAATATTTGTTTTATTTTAATTAATTAATTAGTTTTAAATTGAATAGTACAAATCAATATTCTGTGAATATTTCAAACGTCTCCCTAATGACGTTATCAATATCGAGCAAAAAAAAATTTTCGTTGTATGGAAGCCCCCCTTAAATATTTGTTTTATATTAGTTTAATTATTAATTTTTCAAGAGAATATACAACTGTATATTCTGTGAATATATCAAGCGTCTACCTGTTGCCGTTATCAATATCAAGCAAAAAGAGCAAAAAAATCACGTTTATTTTATGGGAGCCCCCTTTAATATTTATTTTATTCTGTTTTTTAGTATATTTTGTTATAGCGGCAACAGAAATACATCATCTGTGAAAATTTCAACTGTCTAGCTATCACGGTTCGTGAAATACAGCCTGGTGACAGACGGACAGACGGACGGATGGACAAACAGACAGACGGACAGCAAAGTCTCAGTCATAGGGTCCCGTTTTTACCCCAAAGGGTACGGAACCCTAAAAAAGACATGAATTTTAGTAAATTTTTTTAAATCCACAATTGGTAAGTCCTTGATATTATCTTACCTGATGGTAAGTGACAATGATACCGAAGATGGAAGCGGGTTTATCAAGATTCCCCAACCCAGTGGAGAACTGGCTTGCTTATCTTCAAGACGGAATACATCAATGTAGTCTGCTGTAGCTAGCTAATTGGTGGTAACTAGCCAGGCAGGCTTAGAAAACGTCTTCCACCAACCGAACCGAGTCATACAACGTTAGACTCCACCGGGAATCGAACCCGCGACGTCCTGATATGAAGCTGATGGACTTAACCTATTACGAGGCGAGTTAAAACTACTTTCAAAGTGTAAGGTATCCTCTCAGAGGTGAGACTTTACTTCACACAAGAGCAGCTTCTATTATTATACCAAGCTCAAGTTCGGTCATGTATGGAGTACTGCTCTCACTTATGGGACGGTTCGGCTCGTTACCAGCTAGATGCCTTGGATTCTATCAACCGACACGCTAGGAGACTCATTGGCCACGAGGAACTTGTTTTAAACAGGCTCCAAAGCCTCGAGCATCGCCGCAAAGTCGCCTGTCTATCGGTGTTCTACAGGATTCATTTCGGAGAGTGTGCCCTGGAGCTTCACGACCTCATTCCCCCCTCTCCATTTCATCATCGGACGACCAGACGCGGAGAGCGGTTCCACTCCTTTGTCGTCAATGTTCCACCTTTTCGCACGAAGCGTTTTGCTTCTTCGTTCATCATGAGAACGGCCAAGGAGTGGAATTCCCTTCCAGCGTCTGTATTCCCCGATTCGTATAATTTAGGAATCTTCAAGACGAGAGTGAATAGGCACTATTTGAGCTTGCGTGTTACATCCTCGGCTGCATCGGCACTTACCATCAGGTGAGGTGCAGCCAAACGCACTCAAATTTTAATTAAAAAAAAATTAAAAAAAAAAACTTTTGTTAGAACTACCTTTGCAATTACCTACAAAGAAAAATTTTGCCTTATCTGTCCAGAAATAGTCCTACATATTTTGTTAGATATTAAAAATGCTATTTCAATAGATACGAAAAAGTTGACAGCAACGAGAAAAATACTTTTAAAGATATACTAGCTGTCCCGGCGAACTTCGTACCGCCTTACATTACATTACACTGCCCTACCCTACCCTACCCTACCCTACACTACACTACCCTACCCTACATACACTACACTACACTACCCTACCCTACACTACCCTACACTACACTACTCTACACTACCCTACACTACACTACCCTACCCTACCCTACCGTACACTACACTACACTACCCTACCCTACCCTACACTACCCTACCCTACATACACTACACTACACTACCCTACCCTACACTACCCTACACTACACTACTCTACACTACCCTACACTACACTACCCTACCCTACCCTACACTACCCTACCCTACCCTACATACACTACACTACACTACCCTACACTACACTACCCTACACTATACTACCCTACACTACACTACCCTACCCTACCCTACCCTACCCTACCCTACACTACCCTACCCTACCCTACACTACACTACACTACACTACCCTACCCTACCCTACCCTACATAAGAACCTTCTCCTGACAATAACGAACTCGACAAAAAAAGAATTTGCGAAATCGGTTCGTGCGTTCTGGAGTTATAGCGTCAGGAAGGAAAACCCGACTTATTTTTATATATTAGAAGAAAGATAAAGCGATACGATTGTCATTCACAACATGAACAATTTAGTTATTAATCAGATGAAGGACCGTTCTGATCGCTTGTGCATCGAGTTGTAATTGTATGCGGCTTATTGGCAAAGTTACATCGTACTCGAATAGATTTTATAATTGTATTAATCGGTTATTAATCACCGAACTAATTCTATGACACCACTTTACTTACGCTTCGAGTCGGCTGAAAACCGCAAGCCCATTGATTTAACTGGGTAACCTCAACTCCGCGCGCGCATTGATCGGGACGAATGAAGGGGGACTAAAAAGCCGCTATTTATTTGAATCGTGTTCGAATCAGAGGGTGTGGCGGCACATCGCAGGTAATCTGCGACCACTACCAATGGCGAGGTAATAAAGCCCACAAGAGAGTGACGATGGCCAACTACTTGCTGCCCTAGCAACACTACGTAACCTACTCTTATAGTAGCGGTATATGGGCGGTCATTCAAGTGTGAGTACTGCAGTGGCCCTTCGGGGTCACTAACTTGGGATACGTAGTCAGGGTAGCTAGAGTTTATTATGAATTGGTAAGAAAAACTTTTTCTCTTTATTTTCTGTGCTTGTTGCTGCGCCGGCTGGCTTATTTTTATATATCGATTACAGGCTAGGGTTTTAGTTATAATGTTTTGGCTGATAATGAATAGAATTTGAGGAACTTCTCTAGTATTTAAAAAAAGTTTGAACCGGGAACGCGTCTGGAGCATTTCTGAAACTTTGAAATTAGAAAATAGAAAAAAAACTTTTTAAATAACGTGCGGCCAGAACGCTTACACAAGGAGACTAATGGACGACTTTAAAGAGATCCTTATTGTTACTGCGCTAGCTCCCAACTGCAGAAATATCTTTATTCATATGCAAAGAGGTTGCTCCTCAAAAGCGCTGCCCGCAAGATGTTCTATAAATATTTTTAGAATTCCGAGTGACTCTCGGGATTCTGACTGGAACAGTTTTGTATGCAAATAAACCTACGATACATGAGCTCAAGATACGTTCGTTCCGTTCCGCATGCAGTCCAAACTTTCGTTGCCATTCCGCTATCGTTGGCAGAATTTAGATCGAAGTTCGGAGAATTTTTCTTTGTTTTTTTTGCAAAATGATGCAAAATGTTTTATGCTGACTGTACAATCGCGTAAGGAACGTATTCTCAGAAGGCACATTATATAAGTACAAGATAGAGATAAAAATTACAAATCAGCAAGCATCGCTCGGGGAACACACGCGGCGCGACGTGTACAGATGACGCACATTACGCCAGAGGCTGCTCGCACGCACGAGGCGCGCTATCGCAGGACGCGTTTCCCATTTGCTGGACAACATTACAGCAGTTCCCCTCCGTACAGGAAAAGACATATTACGAGCGCAATTAATCTAAAAGTCATCGTGTGCATGTACTGGCTGGCGGTAAACCTTTCGTCTATACAGGGTGTAGCAACATTGGTTCAGGGTAGGACCCATACTCGTATAGCAGGACTTCTACTCGTCATACTAAACAATTTTCTCATAGAAACCCATAGTCGATTTCCAAAAAAATGTACTCTCCATAAATGGTCAATCCATACTTAATATTATAAATGTGAAAATGTGTTTGTTTGTTACCTTTTCACGGTTTAACGCCTTGACCAATCTTAATGAAATTTGGCATCCAGGTAGCCTGTGTCACTGGGAAGGACATAGGCTACTTTTTATCCTGTGAAAATAGCATAGCCCGATGCAGTTCCTGAGGGAACTGAAAATATACTCTTTTTTGGTTAATTTCTTTAACATCGCAACGGAACAATGGATTATGTGATTTTTTGCACAGCAGATGGTTGAGGGGGTGGGACATGACATGATTTACTAAATAAACATATCCTGACATAGTTCCCGAGGGATCTGGACTCATGTCCACGCTCGCACCACACATCTTCTCAGACTGTCATATAAAGGATGTCCACGCGGGCGAAGCCGCGGGCAAAAGCTAGTCAGCTAATAATTTTTATGTAGAGTCCACTTTGTTTTATTGCGATCAGACCAAATATCCCTCCCTCTCCATCCTGGCGATCCAGCGCTAGTTGCTGTCTGGTGAGCTTGTTCAGCTCTTCAGGTCTTAATTATGATTATTTCAAGGCCTGTTAAAATGGTTGCAAGTAAATGTGCACAAATGTATAGTGACAAAAAACAACTGAATATATCTACGTGCAGCGTGATTTTTGTGTAATCTTTTTTGCGTTGGCAGCTTATTGAAGCTTTTTATGGAACTAAGTTTAAAAAAAATGTTTAGTTTCTTGACCTCGTGGTCCGGTGCGTACGTACGTAGGGTAGAGGAAGTATTGCAATCGCGAAAAAAAAGACTTTTTTTAGTTTTCGTGAAAATGTCATCAACGTCATACCGAAAAACCGAATATCTATGGAGATATTAAGGAATTGTCCCTCCGTGCGTTCGTCCGTCCGTCACGCTTGGCTCTGGAGGCTCTGGTGGTCCGATTGGGACCAAATTTGGAAGAGTAACTGTCATACAAGAAAATATATTTTTCTCAAAAACGGCTCGAAAGATTTTAATGAAACTTTGCATATCGGATTTGCTTATCTATAACATAGTAATATCTATTGGTCTGGGAAATTTTTTATTTTTGTAGTGCTCCTACAAATAAAATTGAAACTTGCGATCACTTACAAATACACTCGAGAACGATGAATCCGGGTCACTTAAAGAATCCTAAAAATCTCGGAAACTAAGAAGGCTAGCTTCATGAAATAAATTGTGTTTAATAAACACTTTAATACCCCTTAAATGAAAGTAGTAAAATTTACGAGTCACTACATTTTATATACAAAAAATTACATTAATAAAAAAACTGCTGATCTCGCCTTAAAACAAAAATAGGAAACATGTCATTTTTGAACAACATTACGATTTACTTGAATTTTAATACTTCGTATTGCCTCCTCGTGCTTCCATCACTGTGTTTACGCGGTTTGGCATGCTGTACACCAAGTTCCTTATACGATTTTGGGGAATATTCTCCCATTCCTCTGTGAGAGCAATTTTGAGCTCACAAAGCGTGATTGGGGGAGGGCTTCTTTGTTTTACGCATCTCCCTAGCTCGTCCCAAGCATGCTCGATCGGGTTGATATCCGGGCTGCGTACTGGCCACTCCATACGAGTAATGTTCATCTCTTGAAGGTAGTCATTCACAATCCAACCCGTATGAGGCCGGGCATTGTCATGCATAAAAATAGCATCCTCACCCAAAATGACTATAAATGGAGCAACGTGTTCATTGAGGATTTCTTCTACATATCTTTCGCTAGTTAAAGAGCCGTTTTCTGTGAACACCAGTTCTGTGCGACTCTCAAAAGAAATTCCGGCCCACACATGTACAGACCCACCACCGTAGGCTACTTTTTCTTCGATGCATGCTTGCTTGAATCTTTCCCCTGGTCTTCTATACACTCTGTGTCTTCCATCGTGCTTGTGGAGCATAAATTTTGATTCGTCGGAGAACAAAACTTTTGACCAATCTCCACTACTCCAATTTAAGTGGTTCTGGGCATATCTTAGTCTTGAAATACGATGCCCACGCTCCAGTTTAGGGCCGTTTGCAGGTCTAAGTGGTTTCAAGTTAGCTTCAGCAAGTCGTCGCCTTACTGTCCTCCGAGGCGTCGAAACTGATTTGTAAGTTCAGTTCCTGTGAGAAAGCGATTACGAAGCATTGTGTTCACCAAGCGTGTGTTGTGTTCTCGTGCTGTGGTACACCTGGTTCTGCCTGTTCCTGGTCTGCGTAATTTTAATGACTTCATTTAAGGAGTATTAAATTGTCTATTAAACACAATTTATTTCATTAAGCTAGCCCTCTTAGTTTCCTAGATTTTTAGGATTCTTTAAGTGACCCGGATTCATCGCTCTCGAGTGTAGTTATTCTATTGAATTGTCATATGTTACGAATAAGTCTAAAAAAGAAATGGAAATTGTAAAAACGTAAACATTGATGTGTTTTAATAGATTTTTAGCAAATTTTTTTTATTAACATGTTCTGTTCAGTTCTATTTTGCAAAGTAAATAAAACTCAAATAACTTTTTTTCATAATGGTGAAACAAGAAGCAAATAATAAAACCAGAGATAACTGTGCGCAAAAACTACGCGACCTCATTAATGCTGTACGCTTCTTCATTGGATTGGGAATGGTATGGAACTACCAATTTTTAATATATTTGGAAACCTTCAAGGCAAGGCGTTATTTTAGTTTGCGTGTAGCCTCCTGGGCTGCATCATCCCATCCCATTAGCTTCGACCTGGAGTTCGATCTACTGAAGAAGTAACTTATGAATCAATAAGTTAGTTAGGATATACTAGTATAACTGGCGAGTTTTTTTTACTCCGTTGTTTAGCCTAGACGCTCTTTTTACTGGCTTTAATGGATGTTACGTATTTGTTAAGTTAAGCGGACTCTATTGTAGTGTGTAAATGACTCGCCTTACCTTACGTGACATAATGCATAAGCTGTAGTATATAAGAGAATATTTATTACATTTTGAGGGCATAATACGAGCCATGACTGAGACGAATTGTTTTATTAACCAATACCCGAAGTCCCATCATCGCATGGCGACCCTGCCAGTTCTGCCTAGCGTAGCTGGGAGAGCGCTGTGAAACTCATAGAAAGCAAATGTACGCTATTCTGGTGAAATTGACTATAACAATAGCGATTTGTTAACAACACAAAGAAGAACAATACTGCACCTGTGAGTCCGATTGGAAATATGGAGCCGAATGAATGGTGTCACATGCCGAAGTTGCTGCTGGGCGCTGTTGGTGTCGTGTGACGGTCGACGCGACCAATGGTTTCGTTGGGCGCTGGCGGTTCAATAGTGAAATTCTATAATTGGCATTTAACAACCAGGCGTCTTATATTGCGCTTTAGCGTTGTAAGTTTCTTGTTCGTACTGGAGCGTATTGTATTGTTACTACTGCCACGTGCCTAATGTCTAATTTCATGGGTTTTGTTTTTCCTTAATAACAACCTGATCTCATTACTTTAAACCGTCTTTTTGATTTCGTAGTGTAGAGGTGTTAAAGTTATTGTGTTAGAAGAAGAAAAAACAACAAACTTAAAGTAAGTAATGTATATTTCTAACAGCTTGTTTAAATTAATTTACGGCTTTCTCACGGAAGTATGGTGAATGTTGTACTAAATCTTTAGGCCTCGGTCTCGAAGTACGCGGGCTGCGTGACGGCGGCGGCGGCGGCGTACGAGCGGCGCACGAGCGGCGCACGAGCGGCGCACGGGCGATGCGCTTCAGTAACGGTGCCCGTGCATTGGTATTTACGAAATGTTGTGAAACATTTTATTATGTGGTTAATCGAAGTTCTTAAATGTCAGCGGACGTAGAATATCAAATTATTTCAGCGATTTTTGATGGGGCACCGATATGAATAAGCAAAGATATAAATCATATATCATCATCATCATTACAGCTCATATACGTCCCCACCGAGGGGCTCGAGCATATATATAAGAGAGTAATTACATAAAACAGTTACGTATGGGAATAAATTAAAAACGAACTGAATATTGAAGGTAAGTGCGGTTAAAGTAAAAGTAAGTATATTAATGGATAAGATTATAAACACAATATTCTTTGAACATTTTAAGCATGTACATATTTACTTTTGTTTCCTCGATGTATTGTAAGGATTTACATCTTTTTTTTTTTTTTTTTTTTTTTTTATCTTCTTAATAAATCCAACATTACGAAACCATTTTCATGGATTAGATGTTGTCGTTGGCGTTCCGATATTGCAACGTCGAAACGCCAATTGCGCTCGCGGACAAAGACTAATTACTCGACATAACACACTGCTTCAACGCCGTGTGCTCTGCCCGCTCGCGCTCGCTTCGAGAGCGCGCCCGCGCCGCCGCCGCCGCCGTCGCTCCTCCCGCCGCCGCCGAACTTCGACGTCCAAGCCTTAGCGTCATTTACTTAAGCCTGCAATATCATTAGATTCGTTATTAATTCCTCAGCGAGCCGGTCACTGCCATGCACCACGCGGCCGTGGCGACGCTTTTTTGTCCCGAGCGAGTTTCGCTTGCCTCGCCGCGGGCGCGGGGGTGCGGGGGGAGGGGACGGGGGGGGGGATGCCGGTGCACGGTGATTTGCTGTTCTCGTGTAGAAAGAAACAAGTAGCTATCAGACAGAGATATTGGCACAATAACAGTAAACAGTAAACTGATATATTTTGTCATTAAACATTGTTATTGTTTTTTTTTTATTTGTATTATTTTACATTATTAATTACGCCAAGCGGAAGATTAGAACATTTTTATTTTTTTGTAGATTATAGCGCTAAAACCCCTGTATGAACACAGCGCCGAGAGAGTCGTCGGCGGGCGAGGAAAGCGCGGACGCCGGAGATTAAATTTTAGGATAAGTGAAAGGCGCTTTGTGCAAACGAAACATTTTTCCGTCTGACAAAAGTCCGTGTAACAGAAACATTTAATCCTTTGAAATCTCTTCCTGCTGGCCGGCAGGCGCAGGACCTCCTAATTGCGCCAGCGGTGGCCTCGCCTGCTGGATTAAGCCTCCCTCGCCCATTGAAAATTAGCTTTAATAAACTAAAGCTAGAGTTCTTTTTGAGGTTGATGGCTAAACAGGAGAGATGGCTTCTTAATGCGGCATCTCCGCAGCAAGTAAAAAGCAAAGGATATTAAAGCGAGTGGACGCTGAACTCCGCTGCAGCCGCCTGCAGTTCTTGCAGAATGTAATTTTTTTCTGCAGGGACTGCAATTAGAGGAACATAAAAGAATGCTTGAAAAAAAAACTAAGAAGGCATCCTCAACGAAATGTGGTCAGGGGTCTAAACAGTTGAATATACACTTTAACTTAGTCGTAATTAAAAGTGTCGAAGCATTGTAGCAAGCGTATCGGCTGAGTGAAAGTATCAGCGGTCTTAGCTCCTTGCTACTAGCGTAGTTGGGTAGAACACGCAAGTTAACTGACCTGAATCACGGTTATTTATTAGCTGAATGGGTTTTAGTGTTAGTGGCAATATTCTCAACCGTTTCCTTGTTCCGCCGCGGCGGGCGAGCGGAGCCGTTGGTTCCAATTGCTATCACCAGATAGCAATCAATAAAATACAATACCTTATATTGCATCACCACATGAAACATTCAAAACCCGAATGCTTAAAAACTTAACTCTTTCTTTTTTGGCCAGTCGTGTAAAATATCCATGTCACTTATTGGATTAAGACAAATCTAACGACACCTCGCACTTCAAAATCTATCACAAGCTGTTAAAGCTACAGAGCGTGCCAAAGAAATAAAAACCTCTTTTTTTGGCCATTCGGGTAATAATTAATCTTATGCAGTCAAGGGATCAAGACAAATCCAGGGACACCTCGAACTCCTTAATCCACCTAACCGGACCGCGCCAAAGAAATAAATAACAATAAATACATAAATGCATGTCATACACACATTCATACATACATACATACAATCGAACAAAATAACCTTCCTTCTGGCGCAGTCTAGTAAAAAGATCAACTAATAAATAAAAATTAAAAAAACCCCGACAAAAAACCACTAAAAAGTTGTCGCGCGCTACGTACAAGGGTGTGGAGTGCGTCGGAGATAATTAAAAGTTCGTCAAATATAGTACGATAACTGTATAATAAAGATCTCAGTACATGTGAGAAAACGTCCGAGCTATACCGTGGTTTGATGCTGACTCCCTAACGAACGTAGCTACACAATAATCGCAGCTAGCTAACGGTTTTCATCGGACGCTTTCTAAACGGGACATACACACAAAAGAATATTATACAAACAGAAAAATAGTGACAACATAACAATTAAAATTTACGCGAAATTAGAAAGCCGACGAAATACAAAAGCAAGGGTTACATTCGTTACGGCCAAAGAAGTTATATTAGACAATGCCTGTTGTTATTTGAGAAACATATATATTGCACAATACCAATTATTACTAAAGGATCTAAATAACGGTTGTCGACAGAATACCTAATGGTTATTTAGAAATGACAAACATCGTAAAACTATACTGTTAAAAATATTTCTATTGACACAAAAGTTAGGTTCGCAACAAAAGAAAACATTCATTTACAATTTACAGTTAGGTGCATACTAGAGAAAAACATTACAAGATTCGATATTCTATGACAGGCGTATGTGAGACAAAGTCACCACAGTATCCCCTCTCCAGTGGTTTAGACCATGAAAAAAACAAAAACAAACAAAGATACAGATTATTTAATACACACAATGGTCTAAATCACGAAAAAAAAATTAATAATAATAACGCCATGATATAAATCACGCAAAACCAGCTTGGTAAAAATCTGGAAAGCGGACACACCTGTTTGTGCGTCGAGGAATATTTGACTGGCTAACATCTGTTGAATCTGGCGTGGCGCTTGGCGTGTGCGTCTCAAAAGCACCGCTTCCATTGTTCCCATTAATACCCTGTTGGGGATGCCTATTGTACCGTATTACGGTGTCTTCAGAGTCGCTTAAGCTATTCTCAGGGTGATGTGCCGTTTCCCTTAACACGTAAGCTGGCTTTAGCCTATCGACTGAAACCGCGATCTCGCGACCGCGTATGTCTAAGACAAACGTTTTTTCTTTTCGACTAACCACCCTAAAAGGTCCGTTATATGGTTGTTGAAGACCTGCTCTGATTGTGTCATCTCGAACAAAGACATGACTAGTCGTAGCTAAGTCTTTATAGATAAAGGTACTTTTCTGGCCGTGGCTCGCTCCAGCTATGGGTTTAAGCTGTCTGAAGTTATTACATAGCTCTTTAACGAATTCACTTTGCGACGGTCTAGGTATTGTATCGGTTCCTAAGAACTGTCCTGGAAGACGTAAGCTCTGTCCATAAACTAATTCTGCGGAAGTAGCTTGGAGGTCATCCTTCCATGCGGTTCTAACGCCTAGTAAAACAGTCGGTAATATTCGCGTCCAACTGGTACTGTTAGATCCGTGACACATTATAGCGCTTTTTAGCTGTCGGTGAAAACGCTCTACCATACCGTTTGCAGCTGGGTGATAGGCAGTAGTCTTAAAGTGTTGCGTACCTATTAGGGCATTTAGATCTCTAAATAGGTGTGACTCGAATTGCCGTCCTTTGTCTGTCGTTATGTTAAGCGGAACACCAAAACGAGCTATCCAATTAAAATAAAATGCGCGTGCGACTGTCTCCGCCTCTTGATTCATTATCGGAATGGCTTCAGGCCATCTTGAAAACCGATCTACGCAAGTTAGGCAATATCTGTATCCCTCGCTAACAGGCATAATAATTATGTCCAGATGTATGTGTTCAAAACGAGATGATGGCAGCGCGAATGTGCCAGGTGCAGTTACGACGTGTCTATTTATTTTTGACCTTTGACAGTCTATGCACGCTTTTACCCATTGTTTGCAGTCTGAGTTCATAGAAGGCCAGACAAAACGTTTGGAAACAAGCTTGCTTGTGGCTCGCGCACCCGGATGTGAATTCCGGTGTAAAGTATCAAACGCGATTTTTCTGAACGGTTCTGTTAGGTAGGGTCTCGCAGTTCGCGTAGAGACATCGCAATAAACTGGCTGGTCGCTATCGGGCAGGTAGATAAGTTGTAACTGCAACGAAGAGCTATTGTTTTCAATTAACGACTTTAATTGTGAGTCGTTCTTTTGTGAAGTCGCGAGTGATTCCCAGTCTATGCCCTTCTGTATCGACTCAATTCGTGACAATGTATCAGCTGGAATGTTATGTTCCCCGCTGATATGTTTAATGTCAGTCGAAAATTGGCCTATGAAATCTAAATAACGGAATTGTCTAGGCGAGCATTGTTGGTCTTTCTTACTAAACGCGTAGGTAATTGGTTTATGATCAGTAAATATGACAAAAGGACGCGCTTCTAAGTAATGCCGAAAGTATTTTATTGCAGCGTAGATAGCAAGTAGCTCGCGATCGTATGTCGAATACTTTTGTTCGGTGGGCGTTAATTTCTTTGAAAAGAACCCAATCGGCTCCCAGCCGTTATCTGTCCTTTGTTGCAAGGCGGCGCCCATTGTATTATCCGAGGCGTCGCAAAATAGAGCTACTTCAGAATTAACACCTGGGTGGGCTAATAATGTCGCTTGTGCTAAACTATTTTTACATAAACAAAAATCATTTTTTGTTTCTTCAGTCCACGTGACTGGCGTTTTGCCTTTTTTATCGCCCAGAAGCTTATTAAGGCTAGCTTGGCTGGCGGCGGCATTAGGTATGAACCTCCTATAAAAGTTTAGCACACCTAAAAACCGTCTGAGGCCCTTAGCGGTTTCGGGTAATGGGTACATGCGCAAAGCTTCGACCCTCTCAGGTAGCGGGCGGGTACCGTCGGCCGATACTGAAAAGCCGAGAAAGTCGATTTCGGTTCGGCCGAATACACATTTTGACGCGTTAATTACTACACCGTATTGTCTTAATCTATTGAATACTATCTCTAGGTGTTTTAAATGTTCGGTTTCATCATTTGATGCGATTAATATATCGTCAATAAAACAGTAACAAAACTCTAACTCACTGAGCACTTCATCCATAAACCGTTGGAAGGTTTGCGCTGCGTTGCGCAAACCAAACGTCATAAATTTAAATTCGAATAACCCGAACGGTGTTATTATCGCCGTCTTCGGAATGTCTTCTTCGGCTGTAGGTATTTGATTGAAGGCGCGGATTAAATCAATTTTTGAAAACACTTTTTTACCGTTTAGACACTGTGAAAAGTCGTGTATATGACGCACTGGATATTTATCAGAAACAGTTCTATTATTTAACCCGCGATAATCTCCACAGGCACGATGCTTCACGGTTTGTTGTTCCCCGGTTTCCGGCCCGGTGAAAGGTGAAAGTTTTTCCGGCTTTTCTCCATTTGTGGGTTTCTGTACCATAACTAATGGTGCGGCCCAGGGGCTTTTTGAAGGCTGGGCAATTCCTAGCTTTACCATAGTTTCGAATTCTTTTTTAGCCGCTATGAGTCGATCTGGGGCTAAGCGGCGTGGTTTTTGTGCCACTGGCGGTCCCGGTGTGGTCAGTATGTGGTGCCTCGTATTGTGTTTGACCTCTTTCACGACTCCATCTGGGCGCGTGATATCTATAAACTTAGCCAGGAGGTCGTGATACGGTGAAGTACCGGTCACGGTTTTTACCGTAAACTGCTCACACCGTGTTGTCTGTCCGTTGGACTTGAGACCAGTGGTCGCGTCTACCAGGCTTTTATTTCTTGCATCGACCATCAGGTTATAATGTGCTAAAAAATCCATACCGATGATCGGTTTCTCAACATCAGCCACAACAAAAATCCATGGGAAGTCTCGCCTTAAACCTAGGTTAAGTGTTAGAGCGACTGTACCATATGTAGGAATTGGGGTTCCGTTGGCCGCGACTAGCTCATAGGCAGATATGTTGCGAGCCGTATGAACTAGCGCTTTCGGGTACACGCAAAGATCTGCGCCCGTATCTATCAGAAACCTCACCTTGCTGTCCACGTCTGTGAGAAAAATGCGGCGTGATGCTGTGTGGGAGTTGATCTCATCCGCCGTTAATGGCTCCCGCTGGCATTTCCCGGCGGCGGTTTGTACGCGCACGGCTGTACACAGGTGTTGGCCTTTGATCCAAATTTGTAGTGGTACCAACATAACCAATTTTCCGGTCGGGTCCTTGACGATGAGCGTCGCCTCGAGTGACCGCGCGAGCGGGATTGTGTACGTGACCTCGCGTCCCTCACCGCGTTAGAAGCTTGCAACTGACCTGACATATTTCGTAACAATCCTTTTATTTCAGCTATTTCGCCTTCCAACTGCTGGATGCGATCGTGGGCGGAGTCTGCATGGGTAATGGCTGCTACTGTCGGCGATGGCTTCACGCATCGGAGCCTTGTATTCTCCGCAACGAGATCGGCAATCTCCGCAAGCGTCTCTAGCGGCGTGTCTCGTTTCGCCACCACTGCCGCTTGCATTTCGTTTGGTAGGCCCTTTGTCCATATGACACGTAGC
Organism: Coleophora flavipennella; assembly: GCA_947284805.1. Taxonomy (NCBI): domain Eukaryota; kingdom Metazoa; phylum Arthropoda; class Insecta; order Lepidoptera; family Coleophoridae; genus Coleophora; species Coleophora flavipennella. The sequence continues at coordinate 333,348 of OX369257.1, forward strand.
ACGTCGTCTGACATAGCACTGCCCGCCAAGGATTTTAAATGTCTCAGGAACTGAGATGGGGTGCGGTCACCTATCTCTTCTCCTTCTAAAAGCCGCTGTGTTTTCACCGTCTGCGACTCTCCAAACCTTTTCACGATTTTTCCTTTAAGTTGTTCGTATTGGTCTAACGTCAGCACTGATAAGTCGGCGATTAGATCGCTCACCTCTCTGAGCGCAGGGGAATCCATTTTGCTTATAATGAACAGGCATTTTTCGGTGGGGTCCGTCACCTGAGACATGCGTAAAAAGCTCTCAGCACACTTCATCCAGGTCTCAGGGTCCGCCGTATTAAATTGAGCCATCCGCGGCCACAAAACATGCTTCGCGGGGCCATTGACGCCTTCTACAGGGTGATTTTCGTTAGGCATTTTTACGGCACTAAAAAGTTCACTTAAAAAGTCACAAAATGTCACACAGGTTCGTTAACACACGACGCGTATACAATTAAAACTTCACACACACCCTAGGCGCACGATAACCGAATGGATCACGTCGGGGTCACCACTGTCGCGCGCTACGTACAAGGGTGTGGAGTGCGTCGGAGATAATTAAAAGTTCGTCAAATATAGTACGATAACTGTATAATAAAGATCTCAGTACATGTGAGAAAACGTCCGAGCTATACCGTGGTTTGATGCTGACTCCCTAACGAACGTAGCTACACAATAATCGCAGCTAGCTAACGGTTTTCATCGGACGCTTTCTAAACGGGACATACACACAAAATGTCGCGCGCTACGTACAAGGGTGTGGAGTGCGTCGGAGATAATTAAAAGTTCGTCAAATATAGTACGATAACTGTATAATAAAGATCTCAGTACATGTGAGAAAACGTCCGAGCTATACCGTGGTTTGATGCTGACTCCGTAAGGAACGTAGCTACACAATAATCGCAGCTAGCTAACGGTTTTCATCGGACGCTTTCTAAACGGGACATACACACAAAAGAATATTATACAAACAGAAAAATAGTGACAACATAACAATTAAAATTTACGCGAAATTAAAAAGCCGACGAAATACAAAAGCAAGGGTTACATTCGTTACGGCCAAAGAAGTTATATTAGACAATGCCTGTTGTTATTTGAGAAACATATATATTGCACAATACCAATTATTACTAAAGGATCTAAATAACGGTTGTCGACAGAATACCTAATGGTTATTTAGAAATGACAAACATCGTAAAACTATACTGTTAAAAATATTTCTATTGACACAAAAGTTAGGTTCGCAACAAAAGAAAACATTCATTTACAATTTACAGTTAGGTGCATACTAGAGAAAAACATTACAAGATTCGATATTCTATGACAGGCGTATGTGAGACAAAGTCACCACAAAGTAAACAATAATATGTCTTGGCCCTTTAAGTTTAATAAAAGTAGTTATATTTTGATCTAAGAGTTGTCGCGTAGGGGGACCGCTAAGTTGTGAAATTATTAGTTATAGTAAATTGAAATAGTTGTATTCTGTTTTTATTATTTTATTTACTTAGCGGTCCCACAACGTGACGACTTTTAGATGAAAATATAACTACTGATATTAAACTTAAAGGACTATAAGACATATTATTTTCGGTATTAGCGGTTTCTTAAATTTTAAATTTAAGTTTTATTTCATGTTTTTTAAACTTTACGTATCCCAAACACGATACCTTTGCCGTAAGTTCGTAAGGAATTAGGTATCCTGCAGATACCAGGAGATGCTGCAGCATCAAGTCAAGGTTACCATAATATATCTAACACCTATAATTCATTGAGACTATTATTAGAATAGTCTCATTGAATAGGATTAGGAGTCCGAACACGATACCTCTGCTGTAAGTTGGCAAGGAGTTACGTATTCTGCAGATTCCAGGAGATGCTGCAGCATCTGGTCAAGGTTACCATGTTATATCTAACACCTTTTCTAATGGGCCCAAACATGATACCTTTGCTGTGAGTTGGCGAAGAGTTGGGTATCCTGCATATTCCAGGAAATGCTGCAGCATCAGTTCAAGTTTATCATGTTCTATCTAACACCGACTCATTGAGACTATTATAATAAGCCCAAACACGATAACTTTGCTAAATGTTGGCGAGGAGTTGGGTATCCTGAAGATTCCTCGAAATACTGCTGCATCAGGTCAAGGTCAACATGTTTTATCTAACATCTATTCTTTGAGACTATTCCAATAAGCCCAAATAAGATACCACTGCTGTAAGTTGGCGAGGAGTTGGGCATCCTGCAAATTTCAGATGCTGCAGCATCAGGTCAAGGTTAACATGTACTTGTCTAACATATATTCATTGAGATTATTCCTATGAGCCGAAATACAATGCCTCTGCTGTGAGTTGGTGAGGAGTTGGGTATCCAGCAGATTCCAGGATATCCTGCAGCATCAGGTCTAGATTACCATGGTTTTGAATCGATCAGACCTGTTTATGTTGCCCAAATCCCTTCATCACCTAGATAAAGGCTGATGATCCTCAAACCTGAACAGAACTTTACAAATTATAGCTAAGAACCACCTCGATCACGTCAGCTTTAAAAAACTGCATTAAAATCGGTCCATTTGTTTAAGAACTACGATGCCACAGACAGACACACAGATACACACGTTAAACTTACAACACCCCTATTTTTTCGTCGGGGGTTAAAAACAATTTAGAACAAATACTTAATAGGCGGCCTTCTTACAATCGTATAAAAAAAATCCACAATTGATAAGCCCTTGACATCATCTTACCTGATGGTAAGTGATGATGACACTGAAGGTGAAAGCGGACTTACCAAGACTCCTTAATGCAAGGGATAGCTGGCTATCCTATCTTTATGCCAGAACACTTCAATGCTATTAACATTGATATATCATTGTATATATCAGTCTCTGTTTCCCATAACACAGGGAATCCTACTTTGAGGCCAGATGACCATGTGTGATTTGTCCCAGAATATTTATTTATTTATTGATGTTTGGCAGCAATATTAAGATAAGATGGTGGCAGCTAGCCAGACGGCCTTAGGAAATGCACTACCACCAACCAAACCGAATCTTACAAAGTTAGACTGCCATCATCATTATCATATCAGCCACAAATCGTCCACTGCTGCTGGACAAAGGCCTCCCCCAAGGATTTCCACGACGACCGGTCCTGCGCTGCCCGCATCTATCGGCTTCCCGTGATCTTCACCAGGTCGTCGGTCCACCGCGTGGGAGGCCTGCCTACGCTACGTTTTCGAGTGCGCGGTTGCCACTCGAGAACTTTAATACCCCATCGGCCATCTGTTCTACGAGCTATGTGCCCTGCCCACTGCTACTTCAGTTTAGCGATTCTGTGAGCTATGTCGGTTACTTTAGTTCTCCTGCGGATCTCCTCGTTTCTGATTCGATCACGCAGAGAAACTCCGAGCATAGCACGCTCCATTGCCCTTTGGGTGACCTTGAGCCTTCTTATGAGGCCCATAGTAAGCGGCCATGTCTCAGTTCCGTAAGTCATCACTGGCAACACACACTGGTCAAAGACGTTAGTCTCGAGACACTGCGGTATTTGGGACGTGAAGATATTGCGAAGCTTTCCGAACGCTGCCCAGCTGAGTAGGATTCGTCGATTGATCTCTTTCTTGAAGTTGAACCTGCCTAGCTGGACTGTTTGTCCCAGGTATATATATTCGTCAACAACTTCCAGTGTAGAGTCTTCAACCTTTAGAGGGGTGGGTGCGACACGGACATTTAACATTACTTTCGTCTTGTCCATGTTCATTTTAAGGCCCACTTGTTGAGAGACTTTACTGAGGCCATCGAGCATTGTGCTTAGGTCTTCCATAGTCTCAGCCATGACCACGATATCGTCAGCGAATCGGAGGTGGGATATGTACTCGCCGTTGATATTGATGCCGAGTCCACCCCAGTCCAGAAGCTTAAAAACATCTTCCAGGGCGGCGGTGAACAGTTTCGGAGATATAACGTCTCCCTGTCTCACCCCTCCCTGCAACTGGATAGGTTTCGAGTTCTGATCCTGGAGTTTTTTTTTTTTTCACAATTGGTAAGCCCTTGGCATCATCTCACCTGATGGTAAGTGACGATGTTGCCGAAGATGGAAGCGGGCTTACCAAGATTCCCCAACGCAATGGGGAACTGGCTATCTTATCTTCATGCCGGAATACACCAATGATATCAACATTGATATTTGGCGGCAAGACTTAGATAAGATGGTGGTAGCTAGCCAGGCGGGCTTAGAAAATTGCCCTACCACCAACCAAACCGAGTCTTACAATTGACCCCGCCGGGAATCGAACCCGCGACCTCCTGTGTAAAGCCAGTGAACTTTGCCTCTGAGCTACGGAGGTGGTTAAAAAGAGGTGGTTGGTTGAACCGACATGGTGGCGTTTTCATACAGACACTTCAATACCTCGATGTATCGATGGTCAATTTGGCACCGCTGGAGAGACTGTAGCACAGCCCAGGTTTCGACTGAATCAAAGACCTTCTCATAGTCCACAAACGCCAAGCATAGTGGCTGATGGTACTCTTCGGTCTTCTGTATAATCTGCCGCAGCGTATGTATGTGGTCTATGGTCCTAAAGCCTTTTCGGGAAACGGCTTGTTCGGGAGGCTGAAAGTCGTCAAACCTGCGTGCGAGACGATTAGTAATGACTCTCTTGTAGACATGGCTCAGAAGTGAGATGGGTCTGTAGTTCTTCAGCAGGTTGTTGTCACCCTTTTTGAAGAAAAGCACGACCACACTTCTGTGCCATGCCTTAGGCGTTTGTCCCTCGAGTATAACGGAATTAAATAACTTCTGAAGAGATTTTAGTACCGGTGATCCACCTGCTTTCAGAATTTCAGCCGTAATTCCATCATCACCCGGTGCCTTGTTGTTCTTGAGCTGTTTGAGAGCCATTCTTATCTCGTACAGGCTGACGTCCGGGATATCTTCGGTATAGTGTCGGGTTAGTCTGGCTCTTGGGTCTTCAGCCAGATCGCTGACAGGCAAACTGTGCCGGAAATTAAATTCGCGACCCCCTGACATAAAGCGAACGGACCAACCAATACCACGTTACGCCACGGAAAGGTCACGTCGTTTTACATGCTTTAGATATAAGCGGCTTGAAAAATTCTGACAGTGGTCGCCACCAGCCCTTAAACTTGCACCAACACGGACTTGGTCTCCAGGCGTAACCTTCCCATGTTTAGTAAGAGACCAGTGCCCAGAAGTGGGAACATTTATGGGTTGTTAACGAAACTATTTAAGGGTTCAGTTAATTGCAATTAATTATACTTTGACACCATTAAATGAAAGCGGTAAAGAAAATATTCCATAAAAATTGGCGTGTGGCTGTGCTTTTTTTAACCACTGAAGTCCTTTGATTTTTTTAATTTCATCGTAATAGGTACGTCAAGCCCCGCCCCGCGCGCTGCTCCGTTTTTGTGACTCATTTATTGCCCCAATAATAAATAAATAAATAAAATAAATATTCTGGGACAAATCACACATGGTCATCTGGCCCCAAAGTAGGATTCCCTGTGTTATGGGAACCAGAGACTGATATACATACTTATATACGTTTAAATACATACATATATAGATATTTAACACCCACACACAGAGCAAACAAATCTGCTCATCACACAAATGTTTGCCCTGGGTGGGGATCGAACCCACAACTCTCGGATCAGTAGTCAAGAGCACTAACCACTGAGCCACCGAGTCAGTCAATAATATAATCAAAGCTTGTTTGATAGTCGTACCTTTTATTCACAATCACTTCTTTGCGACGGCTTCTCACAAATACAATCTCTGTAAACAAAAAATACTAAACCCATTCATTTAAAATGGGCCACTTGACAAACATTCGACACTTGACCTTGGGCGCAAAAACATCGATTTATTGCTAAAGAGCCATCAACAATTATATTATACTATAACTAGCAATAAATTCCCCAAGTCGTAAGCATTGTTGCACCCAAGTCGCTCAAAAGTGCTCTTTGGTGTGCAAAATGTCTGAAATTCCGATAAAAATATAAGCAATCATGGGTAAAAAAGTATATTAATAAACACCTGACTACTTAACGAATCGAAAACAAAAACGTTACACAGGATTTTGTACCGTATTTATTAACCGAAAGGGCCTAAAGTTGCGTACATTTTACCGGTCGATATCGACCGGCCGGGGCTTGACGGAGTCTGTTATAAGCGGTCTATATCGATCGGCCGGGGCTTCAGTCAGTGGTATTTAAAATTTGAGTGCCTCTCACCTGATGGTAAGTGTCGATGCTGTCAAAGATGTAACAAGCAAGCTAAAAGTGTACATAGTGAAGATACCTAAATTATACGCGTTGGAGAATACAGACGCCGGCAGGGAATTTCGCTCCTTGGCCGTTTGCATGACGAACAATGAAGCAAAACGCATCGTATTCATAGGTGAAACTTTAACCACAAATGGGTGGAATTAACCTCCGCGCATGTTCGTCCGATAATGAAATGAAAAAATTGTATGAGGTCGTAAAGCTCAAGGGCATACTCTTCGAAATAAATCCTGTAGAACACCGATAGGCAAGCCACTTTGAGGCGATGCTCGAGACTAGACTAGATTCGTTTTAAGATCCTCTTTTTGGTGAACACGGAAAGGGAACATTACTAGGGGACTGTGTAGTGAACGTTTTTAACGTGAATACGTCTTATCTGGTTGAAGTAAGCGAAAAAAATGCCCTGATAGTCGTGGGACTACCGGTAGACTATATTATTATATAGAAATATAGGGTTAGTTCAATAAACAGCTATACATAAGTTTCCACATATTCAACTTATTCAGAACCCGTCAGAAAAAGGTCATTTTCTTTTTCTTTTTCTTCACAGTTATGGTGGTTTAAGTTTGAAAGCTTCAATTAAATTAATATCTCGTCGAGATCTATCATTGCTCTTAAGAAACTAGTAATCTGGGATCAATAGTTTTTAAATAAAGCCATTTTTAGTTTGACAACTGCCATCTGAAATTCAGATCTTGAAGAGATCTATGATTTATCTAAAGAAACTAGTAGTCAATAGTTTCCAAGTTGTGGCAGTTTTAAGTTTAAAGCTTTTAATCAAATTAATATCTCGTCGAGATCTATCATTTCTCTTAAGAAACTAGTAATCTGGGATCAATAGTTTTTAAATAAAGCCATTTTAAGTTTGACGACTGCCATCTGAAATTCAGATCTTAAAGAGATCTATGATTTATCTAAAAAAACTAGTAGTCAATAGTTTACAAGTTATGGCGGTTTTAAGTTTGCCAGCTGTCATCAAAAATGAAGATCTTGAAGATGTCTATCATTTACCTTAAAGTACAAGTAGCCTAAAGTCATTAGTTTCTGATGTATAGATAGCCATTTTAAGTTTGACAACTTTCATCAGATTTTAAGAGCCCGAAGAGATTTATGATTTCTCTAAAGAAACTATTAGTCCAGGGTCAACAATGTCCATGTTTTGGCGGGTTTAAGTTTTGCAACTGTCATCCAAAATGAAGATTTCGACGATATATAAGTAATCTTAGAGTAGCAGTAGCCCAGGATCATTAGTTTCTGAGATATAGCCTTTTTAAGTTTAACAGCTGTCATCCAAAATAAAGATTTCGAAGAGATCTAAGATGTTTCTTAAGAAACTAGTAGTCCGTGATCAATAAATACACAGTTTTCGAGTTATACCGTTTTAAATTTGACAACCATCATCCAAAATGACGATCTCGAAGAGATATATGATTTCTCTTAACAAACCAGCTGTTGTCTAGGATCAATAGTTTCCCAGTTAAGGCAGTTTTAAGTATAAAATGTGCGAGTTAGATATTATAAGCTTCAGGATTCCGTGTCGAATTTATTGTTTTACAATTTTATTTTTATTGTATTACAATTTTATTTACAATCCAAGGAACTGTATGGGCGCTGTTGTCGCGTATCCGCTCGGACGCCTTCGCTGTTTTGCATTCCAGGCACCGCTTCACTCGTTCTTATGGTGCTTTATAGATATTGTTGGGTTTCTCTTGAGACGATTGTTCTAGTCCCTCACGCGTGGAAACTCGCAGCTGTTGTACCTATTTACAAAAATGGATCCAAAGGCACCCCGGAAAACTATCGACCAGTCTCCTTGCTTGGAGTCTTCTCAAAATTATTAGAGAGAGTGATAAATAAACGTGTAACCAAGTACACTATTAGAGAGAGTGATAAATAAACGTGTAACCAAGTACCTTGAAAAGCATACGCTCATTAACAATAAACAATTCGGGTTCCGACGAGGTTTATCGACAGAAGACGCTGTGGAATCGCTAGTCTCGTCGATCTCCTCCTATGTCGATCAAGGTCAAAAATGTTTAGGAGTGTTTTTGGATCTCGCAAAGGCTTTTGACACTGTCTCGCTTCCAATATTGTTGAGAAAGCTGGAGTATTTAGGAATTAGAGGGCCCCCGTTGGACTGGTTCGGCAGTTATCTGACAAATAGACGCCAATGCCTAAAAATTGCAGAGGGAATAAGTAGTGAACTCCCTATTGATTTCGGAGTACCGCAAGGCAGCGTGCTAGGCCCTACGCTATTTCTGGTTTATATAAATGATTTATATAAATGCGCTCCCGTTAATTCTGATATCTTTTGCTACGCTGATGACACTGTTGTTCTCTTTCACGGTAAGGCCTGGACTGATACGTTTAAAAAAGCGGAAATAGGATTATCTGCGTTGAAAGTGTGGTTTGATGACAATCTGCTTACAATCAACCTAAAGAAAACAAAATTTTTGACATTTCTCAAACCGCGTTCAAAAAGAATTGAGTTTCCACCGCCTATTAAATTACACACTGCATGCAACTTCACCCAGTGTACCTTCGAAGAAATTGAAAGAGTTGATCACATAAAATACCTTGGTGTACTGACTGATCAGACACTCTCGTTTAAGCCACACATTACGTGTTTAGCAGATAGAGTAAGACGTTTAATATACGTAATGAAATTATTAAGGAACTCTGCTGACAAAAATATTCTTAGATTGGTGTACACCTCACTATGCGAATCTATAATTACATACTGTAATAAAATCTGGGGCGGTAGTTGCATAACCACGATGCTAACTTTGCAAGAGCTCAGCGCTCAGTTCTTAAAGTGATGCTAAGAAAACCATTCAGGTTTCCTATCTCAAAACTATACGCTGAAGCTGCGGTTCTTAACGTTCGCCAGTTGTACATTCTTAAATCATCTCTCTCTGCACACTGCAAGGTTCTTAAATCTGAAGAGTACAAAAAACTTAAAAAAAAACGCACATTTAGGGTGGAAAAGCCTCAAGTTAAGTCTGAATTTGCTCGCAAATTACCTACGTTTATGCAACCTTTCTTGTACAACAGAATAATAAGGCACTGTGATATTAAGAAAAAAACGGTTGGGGAAGCTAAGAGACTTATCAGAGACTGGTTGCAGAAACTCTCTTACGCGGATACAGAAAACCTTCTCAAGCCTATTATATAACACGAATCCTCCTAAACCTCTCCCACATACAAACACACACTCACTCACACAAAATGACACATAAATACACTCACGCAGACACAAACACACACACACACACACACACACACAAATACAAACACACACACACAACTTATACTATACGCTACTTATTATTTTATTTTTTTGTTGCATTAATTAATTATTTTAGTACATATTAACATGTTAAATAGTAGTACAGTGTGAACAGTTTCTTCAGTGATTTATAATTATATAGTATTTAAAAATTAAATATGTAGTTAGTTCAACGAGCAGTATCTACGTTGTCTAATATATTGTTGGTGCCCAAGATACAGGCTGTGCCTAGTTTGGGACCGATATGTACACATACTTTGTAAATAACTGTTTTAAATAAATTATTTATTTATTTATTTGTATACTACTCACTACTTCTTAGCTTTTTGACGAATATAAGCCGACAAAGTTGGTTTATTTTAAAATTTTCTTCTTCATCAGCGGTTGCTTTTTAATAACAAAGTTTCTAAAGACAATTCGATAGAACTCAACGAAAGCTAAAGACTTATACTTAAACGAAAGTCAAAACATTAATGAGTCCAAAGTTTTTGTTATTCAAAGCAACGCAGTGAATTTTTCTAAAAATGGTGACAAATCGTGCGCGGTGCGTCACAGATAAATCGGAATCTGTAAAAATACTGAATAAATTATCGTTCGGTCGTTAACAACCCCTTTAGACTACACTCAGGGGCGAAGTTAGGACTGGTGGAGGTCGTGGAGCAAATGGCCATGGCCAGTCCCCGTGTCAAAAGTTTTGAAGTCGCCATAAAGCCCGCTAACCGACTGCCATCTAGTGATAACTACCGGTACCAAAGGCTTGACGTTGTGAGGAACAGACACGGTCGAAAAAGGTGCCGCTATCAGTCAAACCTATCCGGGCTAGGATCGTGTCTTGATCATCATCATCATCATCATATCAGCCGGAAATCGTCCACTGCTGGACAAAGGCCTCCCCCAAAGATTTCCACGACGAACGGTCCTGCGCTGCCCGCCTCCATAGGCTTCCCGCGATCTTCACCAGGTCGTCGGTCCACCGCGTGGGAGGCCTGCCTCGTAGCGTAGGCTAGTGTCGTGTCTTGTAGTCATTTAATCTGTACAGTTAACCACGAAGGCTTCATAAAACGTTGAGCTTATGACATTGGGACTATGTAAATATATACGACAGAATGGGTGTTAAGTGACGTTGATATCGAAGATGTAAGTGGGCTTCTTAAGATTCCCCAACAGGAACTGGATATCTTATCTCCATGCCGACACACATATATGGTCTCAACACTGATCTTTGGCGGCATGGTTTCGATAAGATGGTGGTCGCTAGCCAGGTGGTCTTAGAAAATGCCCTACTACCAATCAAACCGAGTCTTATAAAGTGAGACCAATAGAAAAAAGACTCAAACTTAAAAATATTTAAAATTATTTAAGGATATTTATATTCAATTATTTCCGTAACGTGACGTTTTAGGACACTATGGTACATGACATCTTTTATTTGTCTGTAAGTCCCATATCCAAATACATAGGTCTTAATGTGCAACTTCATTTTGAAAAAAAAAAACAAAAATTTCAAACAAAAACCCCTTTAGCATAAGTGCTCACACTTACGGAGCTACACTACAAAACACTACACCAATTTTAGCATTATCGTTTAATTAAAGGAACGCCACACCCAGAATGGGAGAAAATTTAAAGATGTATTCACGTCAAAAATAATACAATTATTAACTGCAACTTTTCAAAAGAAAGTGTCAACATGCCTGAATTAGCAGCGACAGCAATATCATGGAAGCTGTATAACAGCTAATGAGCATTGCTATTGAACGCAGACATCATTAAAATTTGTGAGAAATATAAGTTCTCGTTAACCGCTGTGGACAGCGGCTCAATAACTGTCATATTAAAATTATTGGATTGGAAGCGAGCGGGGCGGCGGCGCGGTGGCGGCGCGGGGGCGGCGCGGCGGGCTCTGGTTCAACAGCGACGCCGCGACTCCCGAGCGTCGTGCGATAAATCCTGCGCGTCATAATAACTGAGCGTTAATTTGACGCACATAAAAATATGAAGCGCGGCTGTGGCCAGCAGCGTGGAGTATCGCATTTACTGCAGCGACAATAAGGGCTCGTCCATACGCGTCTCTGCCAGTTGCAGTTGAACCGAAACAATTCCATACATCAGTCATTTAAGAGCCTGCAATATAGTGCACGCACGATCGTAGTAATTTCTGATAAAAAATTTGGTCAATAAACTATGGTAAAACAGTATATGGTAGATGGTTCGTAATGTAATGAGTAAGCGGCTGCTGCACGGTCGGAAACCAACGCCCGACAGAGGTAATCTCGGTAGTTTCCAACCGTGTAGACAGCTGTTTGCAACCAATTTCCTTTGAACTTCCAACGTCCTTGGTTATGAGAGCTGCGCTACCAACCAAGGGCGAATAACCGTGCAGACGGCGGTTGGGAACCGCGAATACGTCAGTCGCCGTGAATCGTCGCGTCGGCAACACGTGTTTTAGTTGTAATAGTACTTTCTAGCGCAAAATGACTGTCTTTACTGCTCGAACACGTGTTTCACTGTTGCACAATGTCTTGTTGGCAACCACGTAGCTAGTTCAGATATGTCTACAATATCGTCAGCGAATCGGAGGTGGGTGATGTACTCGCCGCCGTTGATATTGATGCCCAGTCCACCGCAGTCCAGAAGCTTGAAAACATCTTCCAGGGCAGTGGTAAACAGTTTTGGAGATATAACGTCTCCCTGTCTTACCCCTCGCTGCAGCCGGATATGTTTCTAATTCTGGTCTTGGAAGTGAACTGACATGGTGACGTTATCATAGAAACACTTCAACATCTCGGTGTATCGGTAGTCAATTCGGCACCGCTGGAGAGACTGTAGCACAGTCCAGGTTTTGACCGAATCAAAGGCTTTCTCATGGTCCACAAACAACAAGTATAGTGACTTTTTGTACTTTTCAGTCTTCTGTATAATCTGCCGCAGCGTATGTATGTGCTCTATGGTACTAAAGCCACTTCGGGAGCTGGCTTGTTCGGGAGGCGTCAAACCTGCGTGCGAGACGATTCCTAATGAATGACTCTCGAAAAAACAGCTTGTGAATTTTATATTGTACTGTAAACCTCAAAGAGAAATTATACAAAATAAACTGCTGGTTTTTCGAATATTTAAAAGAAGTAAATAAATAAACAAAAAGTCACCTGAGAAGCTAGCTCAAAGGACTCCGTCGCCCACAAGCTAGTTAATTTCACGCAAATCCACCACCGGCGGCGGCACCCGAATAATCCCGGAATAACTGTTGTTTATCACCGCACTGGGCGCTACTCGGCATCAGCCGGGAGCCGGGAGCGACTCGTCACAATAATAATTGTACTATTTAAAGGATCACGCCCGGGAGCGGGAGGCGCTCATTTAGGTATCTCTCATTGAGATGAGTATTTAAGAGGGAGGACAAAGTTTAGTGCTTTAGATAGTTATAGCGCTTATTCACCGACCACGCACAATAAACAACCATAAACAGTTATAACTGAGTTACTACTATTTACTAAGTTATTAATAAACGAATACAGATAAAAATGTAGGTTTATAACATTCTACCAGTTTGTTTTCTTAGTCAATGATGTTAACATATTATTGTTTTTATTTCAAAAGGTAATTTTATTTAAAATTCTGTAGGGCTTATCAATTGTGGATTTAAAAGAATAATAATTAGAATTTTTATTTGAAACGAGCTGTCCCGGCGTACTTCGTACCGCCTTATACTACACTACATTACACTACACTTCACTAATCTACACTACACTGCACTGCACTACACTACACTACACTGCACTACACTAAACTGCACTACATTACACTACACTACACCAGTGTTTAATTGGTATAAATACACTACACTACACTGCACTATTCTGTACTACACTACACTTCAATACACTACACCCTACACCCTTCACCCTACACCCTACACCCTACACCCTTCACACTACATAATACACTACTTTTTGTTGATAATGCAGGAATTTTTAGGTATTTTTTTTACACCTTGGGTTACATTGTTAGAGTTTTAGAAAGGATCCTTATTTGAAAATATAATATAGCCGATAGCCTATAGCAATCCCGGATAATGTAGCTTCCCAACAGTGAAAGAATTTTTTAAATCGGTCCATTACTTTCGGAGCCTGTTCCATGCAAACAAACATACAAACAAAATTTTCCTTTTTATAGTATTACTAGCTGTCCCGGCGAACTTCGTACCGCCTTACATTACATTACACTGCCCTGCCCTACCCTACACTACCCTACACTACACTACACTACCCTACCCTACACTACCCTACCCTACCCTACATACACTACACTACACTACCCTACCCTACACTACTCTACACTACCCTACACTACACTACCCTACCCTACCCTACACTACCCTACCCTACACTACCCTACCCTACCCTATCCTATCTCTCAAGTTGGATCGAACTGCACATGGTGTGCGAATTTTATTATAATCGGTTAAGTGGTTTAGGAGTCCATTGGGGACAAACATTGTGACACGAGATTTATATATATTAGACTAGCTGTCCCGGCGAACTACGTACCGCCTTACATTACATTACACTGCCCTACCCTACACTACACTACCCTACCCTACTACATACACTACACTACACTACACTACCCTACACTACACTACCCTACCCTACCCTACACTACCCTACCCTACACTATACTACCCTACACTACCCTACACTACCCTACACTACACTACCCTACCCTACACTACCCTACCCTACCCTACACTACCCTACCCTACCCTACACTACCCTACCCTACCCTACCCTACATAAGAACCTTCTCCTGACAATAACGAACTCGACAAAAAAAGAATTAGCGAAATCGGTCCAGCCGTTTAGGAGGAGTTCAATGACTAACACACGGACAGAAGATTTATATGGAATAAAATCTTTTTGTACCTATCTCTATAAATACAAACAGCTGTGTCTTAAATAAAAATGTTTTTGCATTTTATAAATAAAAAATAATCAAATCTTTTTTGTCATATGAGGTATATACAGTTTATGAAAAGAGTTTTATTATTCTCCGAAAATGATCAAATCTTCTTATATGTTTGTTTTGACAACCGATATTGTTGCCATGGCAACCGTGCGTGAAGTTTTTTTCTTCGTTACGGAATTTCTGGATTCTTCATTAAAATTGCGACTATAATTTGAGATTTAAACTATCCTATCTCTCAAGTTGGATCGAACTGCACATGGTGTGCGAATTTTATTATAATCGGTTAAGTGGTTTAGGAGTCCATTGGGGACAAACATTGTGACACGAGATTTATATATATATAAGAAGATAATTACGCTACGGCTGCATTGCTTGGGGCCACACTGGTCATTGCGTGGCGGCGGCGCGGCGGCGGTGTTTATTTTCTTAAATTCGTAATATCTTCTGAATGGAATTTCCGATTTAAGTAGTTCAAAAGGTTAGCTATAGGTATCAAAACATTTTTTAATTATCAAATGATTTATTTGGATAAGGGTTAATAAGAATGTATGGTATCATTGTCTGATTTTGGTCATTTTTTTATTAACTTTTAAAATGTAGAAAGTGGTTATAGTGAAATAACTACAATAGTTACACATATAGTATTGAAAAGTTTTTTGTAGGTATTGATATGTTCTCTAATATTGTGGATTTTTTTTTGTTCTATCATCAATAGTTTCCGTAGCGTATGCGATGAAAGAAACTTTTAAGCAAATTTTTTTACACCTTGGTTCACGTTAATGAAGTTTTACCAAGGATCCTTTATTTTTTCTAGTAATAAATATAGCTTATGACACTCAGCAAAAATGTAACATTCTAATGGTAAAAGAATTTTTAAAATCGGTTAAATAGTTTTCGAGTTTATTCGTTACAAACATACAAAAATACAAAGCTTTCCTCATATTAGTATAGATATAGATGAAAAAAGTAAGTGTGTGGTTTTATGAAACCACGGTAAAAGTGAAACAGGACGAAACGATCATACTACCTTTAGACGAAAGCGACCGTCACGCGACATGCAACACACAGACGAAAAAAAATGAGACCATGTAATAAAAGTTTCACTTTAAAATAATTTAATTTTTCCCAAGACTCGATAGTCGACAGGATCCTCAAAGCCTCACTCTTCGGATGCGAAGGAGTTTTATGTATACGTCACGGCGTCGCGTGGCGTCGCTTCGGCCATAGATAGTCGTCGGCCACAAGTATAAAACAACGTAGACAGAAACGCCACAAAAAAAATACGTTGGGGAATCTTGGTAAGCCCGCTTCCATATTCGGCATCATCGTCACTTACCATCAGGTGAGATGATGCCAAGGGCGTACCAATTGTGAATAATAAAGGGACTTTTGTCCCTTACCTAATGCCGTAAAACTGCTCTTGAGACCTTGAAGAGAGGCCTCTCCTGAGACGAATGAGGCAACGGGGGAGAGAGGGGTCCTGCACTTAATTGCCATGAAAAGCGCCACTTCATAATAAGAAGCGACGGACAAAAGACGCGGTTTTCACTCGACTATGACGGCTGCTGAGTATCGCAAGCCACAAGCAACAGCGGAGACTACGCTACAGCCATTTTCAGATTTGTGTTCAGATATCAAATAAAAAATTGAACCAGAAGTTTTATATTTTTGAAAGGGCTCTACTTAATTATCAAGGACGATGAGAAAGACAACACATAAACCAGAAAATATTGGTTTCTCGTTCACAAAAATTTATATTGTTTCGTTTTGTGCCACAGGCAAAGAAAGCTAGCTTCTTACATTTGTAAGAGAATTCGGTGACGGCGGAGGCAAGGATTTAATTAATTGTAATTACTTATTGTAGTACAAGAGAGTAGCAGCTCCAGTTGAAAGGAGTTGTTCCCGCACGCAGACACGGCGCTGCTGGCAGTCGTTATGCGGGGCTCACTTCACTGAAACGATAGATTACAGTAATTATGAGGTGCCGCGGGAGGGGCTCCGGATCGGTTGCTCAGCTCACCCGGTTTTATTGAAGCTGCGTTCAATGTTTTAAAGACATGTTAAATGACTTAGTCTAAGAACCATTTCAAACTGAGAAGCCCATTAATTAACAACGTAACATTGTGTATGATATAAATTGTATAACACTAGGTGAATATTTGGCACTACCTGGGTTAATAGAGCTTTCGAAATCTGTGGGAAGAAAAGGCTCGAAAGCACTCTTATCACTAAGTTAAATATGTGAACAAGATTTAGAGATTCAAGTAGGGTACCAAAGGTAGTAAGCTTTTAAAAGAGCCCCTATAATATGATTTCCAACAATAAGACTATGAAAGGAAGACGAATTACCAACGATCTTATAGCTGTAAATATGCTTATGGCCAGTTTGAAGTTTAGTGACAAGTGACAAAACTCGCATCATACTAACAGCATAAACTAACGTGACATTAACCTTGATGCAAAAATAAAACTAATTAACGCAAAACACAAAAAATAAAACTAAACATTCAGGGACAAATTACGGTCATCTGACCCCAAAATAGGATTTCCTGCAACTAAGCTGATATAGTATAAAAATAGAATGGACAGCATATTAGTTTTTGTGGTCTTCTTCTACATTAAAATAAAACAAAGCTGACTCTTTAGTGTCCCTTTGCTTTGTAATTTGCTGTATAAAAATGTGCATTGATAACATGTCATGTGAAGATATACAGAAAACTATTCGGTGTCAGTGACAGTTGTTACAGCTTCGCAATGAATGTCACTTTTGCCGCAAGTCGTTTTATCGAAATACATTTTCCTCACTTACATGTACAGTCAGCATCATAATTATAGTTGGTGTCTACTAAGAAACATATTCATAGGTATCAATTCACCTCAGATCACAGCAATCTAGGGAATGCTTTGGAAGCAAACTCTTGGAACTAGTTAACTTTAAAATCATTACTACCTATCCCCAACAGGCCTCTTTTGGTTAAAAACCTATCTATTGACGTTTTCAATAAGTAAAAATCGATGATCGACTATCCGACTGGTATTCTCTCTGTCCCTTCGGCCGTCTACAGAACTGGAGTTTCGGAACTGGTTCCGTACGAGGCTTTTAAATTACTTGTATGGAACTGGTTCCCTACGAATCTTTTTTTTACCTGTATGGAACTGGTTCCCTACGAGGCTTTTAAATTACTTGTATGGAACTTGTATGGTTGTTGGTACGCTACGTTTTCCGGTGCGCGGTCGCCACTCGAGAACTTTACTGCCCCATCGGCCATCTGTTCTACGAGCTATGTGCCCTGCCCACTGCCACTTCAGTTCCCTTCGGCCGTCTACAGAACCGGAGTTAGCGATTCTGTGAGCTATGTCGGTTACTTTAGTTCTCCTGCGGATCTCCTCGTTTCTGATTCGATCACGCAGAGAAACTCCGAGCATAGCACGCTCCATTGCCCTTTGGGTAATCTTGAGCCTTCTTATGAGGCCCATAGTAAGCGACCATGTCTCAGTTCCGTAAGTCATCACTGGCAACACACACTGGTCAAAGACCTTAGTCTTGAGACACTGCGGTATTTGGGACGTGAAGATATTGCGAAGCTTCCCGAACGCTGCCCAGCCGAGTTGGATTCGTCGATTGATCTCTTTCTTGAAGTTGGACCTACCTAGCTGGACTGTTTGTCCCAGGTGTACATATTCGTCAACAACTTCCAGTGTAGAATCTCAAAACTTTAGAGGAGTGGGTGCGACACGGACATTTAACATTATTTTCGTCTTGTCCATGTTCATTTTAAGACCCACTTGTTGAGAGACCTTACTGAGGCCATCGAGCATTGTGCTTAGGTCTTCCATAGTCTCAGCCATGACCACGATATCGTCAGCGAATCGGAGGTGGGATATGTACTCGCCGTTGATATTAATGCCGAGTCCACCCCAGTCCAGAAGCTTAAAAACATCTTCCAGGGCGGCGGTGAACAGTTTCGGAGATATAACGTCTCCCTGTCTCACCCCTCGCTGCAACTTGATAGGTTTCCAGTTCTGGTCCTGGAGGCGAACCGACATGGTGACGTTTTCATACAGGCACTTCAACACCTCGATGTATCGATGGTCAATTTGGCACCACTGGAGAGACTGTAGAACAGCCCAGGTTTCGACTGAATCAAAGGCCTTCTCATAGTCCACAAACGCCAAGCATAGTGGCTGATTGTACTCTTCGGTCTTCTGTATAATCTGCCGCAGCGTATGTATGTGGTCTATGGTACTAAAGCCTTTTCGGAAACCGGCTTGTTCGGGAGGCTGGAAGTCTTCAAACCTGCGTGCGAGACGATTCGTAATGACTCTCGAAAACAGCTTGTAGACATGGCTCAGAAGTGAGATGGGTCTGTAGTTGTTCAGCAGGGTGTTGTCACCCTTTTTGAAGAAAAGCACGACCACACTTCTGTGCCATGCCTTAGGCGTTTGTCCCTCGAGTATAACGGAATTAAATAACTTCTGAAGAGCTTTTAGTACCGGTGATCCACCTGCTTTCAGAAGTTCAGCCGTAATTCCATCATCACCCGGTGCCTTGTTGTTCTTGAGCTGTTTGAGAGCCATTCTAATCTCGTACAGGCTGACGTCCGGGATATCTTCGGTATAGTGTCGGGTTAGTCTGGCTCTTGGGTCTTCAGCCAGATCGCTGACAGGCAAACGTGTGGTCTTGTACAATTTTCCATAGAACTTCTCAACTTCTTCCAGCAACTCAGTCTTAGACGATATGGTCCTGCCATCCTCAGTCTTCAGCTTGGTTAGTTGGCTTTGTCCAACAGACAGATCTCTCGCGAACACTTTTGAGCCTTTGTTGTGCTCAATCGCCTCTTTAATACAATTTGTATTATATTGGCGTAAATCGCGAGTTAGGGACTTAGAGATCTGCCTGTTTAGTTGCCGATACTGAGTAGCGTCTTCAGAGGACTGCAAAACCAATCTGCGTCTTTCTTCCATGAGGTTGCTGGTGAAGTCGGAGATTTTTTTGGTTCTGTTTGAACGGCGAGTTTTAAAATCTTAGATTCGACCGTTTGGACAATTTCCACGAACCTGTCATTATAATCGTCCACATTCTCGCAGTCTCCTAGGCATTCGAAACGATTGTGCAACTCGAGCTGAAAGCTCTCGGGGTTTTGGAGCTGGATTGGCGCTGGTCGGAGCGTAGACTTCATCAGTCGACATCTTTACGGCCGAAGGGTTTCTAGCTTGGTCTTTAGATTCAATGTGCCTCTGACCATCCGGTGATCGCTTCCTGTTTTGACTGAATTGATCACGGAGACATCATTGAATATTTGCCTCCTTGTCGACAAGATGAAGTCTATCTCATTTTTTGTTACGCCATTGGGATGCAACCATGTCCACTTCCGCTGTTTTGACTTTTTTAAGAAGGAGTTCATCATAAAGAGGCTCTCCTTCTCCATAAAGTCGGCCAGCATCTGGCCACGTGAGTTCCGTACACGGCTGATGAAATATAATAATTACTTGATCGGAACCAGTTCCATACAGGTAAAAAAAAAGCCTCGTAGGGAACCAGTTCCATACAAGTAATTTAAAAGCCTCGTACGGAACCAGTTCCGAAACTTCGGTTCTGTAGACGGTCGAAGGGCTCTCTGTATACCACAAGGTAGTGTACTTTCTTTTATTCCCTTCTCTATTTTCATAAATAACATTTCCAATACTCTTCGCTCTTCATTCATTTGTATGCACATGACTTGCAGATGTACACTGCAGCTCTCGTTTTTAACTACTCTTAGGCTGTTTCTGTGGCAAATGCTGATCTCTGCACCATTGCGGAATGGTCTTATAACTTTGGGCTTGTAATCAATGCAGCTCAGACAGAATCTATCATCATTGGTTGCTCTTACTTCATTTCAAAGTTCCACAACATGATAATGCCAGATCTCGTTTTTTATCGTCACTTACCACCAGGTGAGATGTTTTCAAGGATTTACCAATTGAGCATAAAAAAAAATACACATTTAATAACCTTATCTTCTACCGTTGAGAATCTTGGCATATTTTTGACCTTCGGAAGTACGAACATCGCGGAATATCGTGTGAAGCTAAATTCCCAGGGACTCACATATTTTAGCTCTTCTTTTTAATGTTCAACCCTACTGTTCCTCGATATCTCCGAGAGAGGTGGAGGTTTCGTACCTCTATATAGACCCCAAGTTGCGCTCCAGCAAAACCTATGCCCTGGGCAACTTAGACAAGATCCCGGTCGACACTACGTTAAGTCCTGCCTTAGCCACCTTCGAGGCATCTATTAAGAAGATGTGGAGTCCCAACACTGAATCCTGAGCTCGTATACTTAATTGTATTTATTATTTATTTACTAGGGGTAAGACAAGGAGACGTTATAAGATGTTTTCAAGCTTCTAGACTGGAGTGGACTCGGCTCCTTGGGGGAGGCCTTTGTCCAGCAGTGGACGTCTTTCGGCTGATATGATGATGATGATTTAAGAGCTTAGAGCTGCTACTCTTTTCCGGGATATCGTAGTTCGAGTCCTGCCACGTACCAATGTGTTTTCGAATTTCGATTTCATTTGTACGTTTATCTGACGCTCTTACGGCGAAGGAAAACATCGTGACAAAACCGGCACACGCCTGCGAAGGAACCCTAAGTTTGTGTGTGAAGTCGACCAACCCGCACTGGGCCCGCGTGGTCGACTGAGGTGCTATCGCCCTAATTCAGGGTAGGCTCGAGCCCCTCGGTGGGGACGTAAATAAGCTATGTGATGATTGTATTTCTCATTATTTGATAAGTATTGTATTATGTACGAGTATAACTATATACGAGTAGGTATTTATATGTATAATATTTTTCTCGTGTTTCTTCTTATTACAATTACTTATTACAATTACCCTGTAGGTTTAAATGTAAAGTCGTGTTTGTGTTTACACTTACCTTTTTTCTTTGTTTTTAGTATCATTAGGTTGAGTGGAAGAGATCCCGTAAGGGATAAGTCCGCCCTTTTATCATATCTTTCTTTTGTTTTGTGACAAAAATTTCACTAACATACTAATTCAGCTGTAAATCATTCAGCACACTAGCGACCTCAGCAGGTAAGACACTACCAGCAACAAGCTGGCCGCCCCGCCCCGCCCCGCGCCGCGCGACGCTACGAGTGGCTTAGCCTACGAGCTAGAGCTACACGAGGCCTGTTTATACTGCCAGTGTATAGCTTAAGTTGGTGTGATGTCTATCTTTGGTCTATTTTTGTTGACAGCGACACTCCTTGACTGTGTCTATCTTTGTGACAGGGATACCCCTTACTCTTACGAAGTATCCGATGCTGACTGTACTGTACGCCTCCCCGCCAGTGGGGGTTCCTTCGCGGACGGAACAATCCAAATCAGATGGCACGTCACATCCACGCGTGACGCCACTTCCGCGCGTGATTCACGGCTCCACAGACACCCTATAAAAGTATTTTGGTATCTCGGCACGAGATTATTGTACGGAGATAAAGGTCAAATTATCTGGAACTAACTCACGAACTAAATATGAAGATTTATGGAAAATAAGTTCGTTTCAAAGTTATGTGCTGTTTATATCGTTTTGTTGTTACATTTTTCATTGAGTCAATGTTTGGTATCAAATAGCGCTACTAGAGGGCACTGTCTACTTTTAGTCCGCGCTATCGTTTTGTTCACACGATTTAGTTACTCAAGCATGTATTTTGTACTACAAGTTTTGCGAGTTTGACAATAAACAACTCACTATCGATTTCGTTTCGTTTGTTTTTGGGAGGACCTTTCAGTAGGCGGTTCATGTGCAATTGAAAAGATAATCCAAGGTAACAAAAAATATAGTAAAGATTTTTAATAATAAAAAAAAATCGCGAATGTATGTATGAAATAGATGGAGTGCCTTCACAATAGTTGTTCCCGTGACGTGTACAGTGCCCGTATAAACTGCTTGTCTAATGATTTCACACCAAGTACTTAAGAACCCACATAAAAAAGTCGTGTTAGTTACACCATTTATAACTCAAGAACGGCTGGACCAATTTTTATGATTTTTGTGTTTTTGCATTTGTCTTCGTCCGGAATAGGATAATATAAGTATTAAAAATATAAGTATTAAAAATATGATATTCATAAAAAAAGGTAGGGTAGAGTAGTGTAGTGTAGTATAGGTGTAGGTGTAGTGTAGTTAGGGTAGGGAAAGGAAGTGTAGTGTAGGGTAGGGTAGGGGAGTGTAGTGTAGAGTAGGGTAGGGTAGTGTAGTGTAGAGTAGGGTAGGGTAGTGTAGTGTAGAGTAGGGTAGGGTAGGGTAGTGTAGTGTAGAGTAGGGTAGGGTAGTGAAGAGTAGGGTAGGGTAGTCTAGAGTAGGTTAGGGTAGTGTAGGGTTGGGTAGTGTAGGGTAGGTTAGTGTAGTGTTGTGTAGGGTAGGGTAGCTGGGTAGGGTAGTGTAGGGTACGGTAGTGTACGGTAGTGTTGGGTAGGGTAGGGTAGTGTAGGGTAGGTTAGGGTAGGGTAGTGTAGTGTAGTATAAGGTGGAAAGAAGTTCGCTGGGACAGCTAGTCTATATATATAAAAATTTCCCTTTGTCACGGCATCACTCGTGAACGGCTGGACCGATTTCGCTAATTCTTTTTTTGTCGAGTTCGTTATTGTCAGGAGAAGGTTCTTATGTAGGGTAGGGTAGTATAGTTTAGTGTAGTGTAGTGTAGGGTAGGGTAGGGTAGTGTAGTGTAGTGTAAGGTGGTTCGAAGTTCGCCGGGAATACTAGTAATTAATATTTTTTTCTTCCTCATTTAAGTTTGTGACTATTTGTATCCTAAATATAGATAAATAATAATAACATAGCCTTTATCAAGCCCATAAACAGAACAAGGTAGAAAAGATCTGACATTCTATGTAAACGCAAGAAGTATTTTAAATGCAAAAACCAAACAAATGCTAACTGATACAGCAGAATCTGAACAGTATATTGAACTGAATTTTCATATTTTTTGCAAGGATGTGATTCGGTGTTATTTTCCATCTGAACCGCCTCCCTGCGGATTCGTCTGCGGCGCACGTAAGGCGATTAACATCAATATTGAACTGCGGATGTATCTCGATTCTCGCCGTCTCCTGCTCCTGCTCGCTACGAGCTGACGACGCGGCGCGGCCGGGAATTTCCGAATTATAAAAATGTATGAATTATTCGTGCGGCGACGCGACACGAGCCACGAGCGCGTGGCGGCGATGGCGACGACGCTGCATCAGCAATTTATGACGATAGTTCGCCGACAGAATCCGAATTACCTTTTTGTAATATTCGACAAAAGCTGTAAACTTTATTGGCAACTATTTTTCATTGCTCAACAACCACAGTTTGAATATTTCCCGGTCCGTATAATATTTACTGCAGCTAAAATTTGGCGTAAGAATAGGGATAATAAGTATTATATTTTCTTTCAAACTATTCATTGTTGAGCAGACAACCGAAGCGATAAATGGATGGAGCTAAGCGTTACACTGCACAGTGCGCAGTACGCAGGGCGCACAGTTGTCAGTTTGTGCCACTACGAGTGTAATTATCCACGGGTCGAATACGATAACAGCGTGGAGGACAAAAAGCTCCGACTGAAACCCGAAGCCCTTTCTCACGTCGTCGTCTCGGCCCTCGCGAGGGAGGGGATTACCTGCAAGAGTAGCGTGGCGACGTTTCTCGAGCGCGACATTTTGAACAACGCAATCGTCTCGTCCTTAAAGCCAAGCTTGTGACAGAGACAGTAATACTACTTAGCTACGGTGGACGCCACAATCGGTGCTTACGCTACCCTTGCTGCTCACAGGGAGCACGCCCACAATGAAACTGGCGCCGATGAAAGCCACTAATCTCTTCAGCAATAATCCTCGAACTGTCCATTGATACTGACAAGACACTAAACGATGGACGTAAGTTTAAGTCATCCTGCCTCCTTGAGCAATAATATCTAACTATAACTCCAAATAGACTTTTACTTATAACAAAATAACAAGTGAATTTTCCGCGACCGACAACACTCATATTTATCTGCATCATAAAGACAAGAGCCCTGTTGCGCTACAGTGATGGAAGAGGACATTGCTTGGCAACAATATTGTGATGTGGTCTCGTAGTTCAGCCGCAGCAAGCAATGCACTATTGTGTAGGTACTTGACACTTGCCTCGCACTGTACTTATACTCGTACTTACGG
Source organism: Coleophora flavipennella (assembly GCA_947284805.1). NCBI lineage: Eukaryota > Metazoa > Arthropoda > Insecta > Lepidoptera > Coleophoridae > Coleophora > Coleophora flavipennella. Next base: position 358,121 of record OX369257.1, read on the forward strand.
ATGTGTAATGGGGTCTAAAGAGCGCCCCGAGAGGACACTGGCAGGGTGGCGGCGCGGGCGGCGCGGGCAGCGAGGACCGCCGGAGGGCTGAATTAAACGGCCGACGTGACCCGCATGCGAACACCTGCTAAATGACTCTCCAGTAAAGGTCAGGCTCTATTAATTCTCGACTCTACTTGAGACTTCCTAAAATAATATGTAAGTGTTAAGAGTAAAGGTGTGAAAAAAGAAGTAGAAAAAGGCCAAGGCAAAATTTAATAAAACAAATACAATACAGATTAAATTCAAAAACCGCAAGTAAAATCGGCCTAGTAATTTTCGAGGAAAATGGTAACAGCCATACAAACATACACACACGCACGCATACATACACACACACAAACTCACACACACACAAGCGAAAAACCATTTCCGTTCCGTCGTGGGTAAAAAAAGGTTGAAGTCGTATCTTATCAAGGTAAAGAGGCTGGCTGAATAAATAGAGAGTTCGATATACTATAATGTTGGTTTTATAAATACAAATAAGTATAAGAAATGGCACGGAAAAGATCATTTTTAAGCTTCCGTACCTCAAAAAATATTTACGACATACATAAACCCATATAGGTTCGTCTGTCTGTCAAAACCCTTTTTTCTTAGGAACGCGTGGAGGTATCAAGTTGTAATTGGTACGGAACCATTGGTGCGTTTTTTAGCAATATGCCCCTATATTAACTTTTCTGTAGGTAGATAGATTTTTTGTTTCAAGTACTGTTATTGTGTTTCTAAGCAGCACATCTACACGACAAAATAGCAATAGAGAACACCAGTTCGACTATGATTATTCAATGTAACGCGGGAAAGATTGTACTTTTACAAATGTTAAATCGATACGGATAAATGAAGCAGAACCTCAAACACTTAATGAACTATTTGATAACTTCACAGATGGCTTGAGGAATGAGGACGTGCCCTGCAAGTTAGATTAAGTTTCGCCTGCGATTGCAGTTGGTGAAGTGACCACATTCATTACTTCATTTACACATTCCAACTAGCTAGACTAAAACATCATCATGTCATCCAAAAGACGTCCACTGCTGGACAAAGGCCTCCCCCAAGGATTTCCTCGACGACCAGTCCTGCGCTGCCCGCCTTCACCAGGTCGTCGCTTCACCGTGTAACTAGACTAAATACTTAGAGCTATCTAAAAAAGGAACTTATCATTTAATTTACGAAATCGAAAACCGTACAAGCAATTTTTTAATAAAAGTTTTTGATCTCCAGCGATCAACGCATCGTATTCGTGTCGCGTGAGCTGCGCTGCTGATTGCGGCACGGAGGAGAAGGGGACGAGATCCGATTATCATACGATTTTCTACCACCCGGACATTTTGGATCCCTCTTCCAACTGATAGTTGAGAGACCTAATGAATTAAATTAAATTTAATGACCCACAAAATACTACTAAGTAGGGGTTACGATTTAACGAACATGACGCATTTAATTAAATTTCACTGCCGTCCTAAATCAAACCTTTGAATTTATCAAACAACAGCTTACTAAGCGTGGTTGTACAACTAAAAGTTTATCCATCGGACACAATATCCGACGACATTCCAGGCTACTGGACTGGAAAGTTAACACGTGCATTTAACAACTCGGTATCTAAATGGCGATGAATTTAACGACGCAATGAAGACGACGGGCCTTCGCCAGTGGGCACTCCACTAGTACACCGGCTAGACAGAACTATAATAGCCGCCGCTGGTACTTGATCTCACTACAAACAAAATAGCTATTTGATTCGTACAAATATGAGAATTTAACCGCACTCCAACAGACTACTTTGTTGCAGACAATAAAAAATTACCTTAAGAGTACAAACACAAATGAGAAGACAACCCACGACCGTGCGGTGTGGCGCACAAGTACTACGAGGGCCGACCCCAAATAAATTGGGACAATGGCCAGGAGAAAGAAGAAGAAAGAAGAAGACTCCAACAGACTACTGTCATCTACTGTATATGCCCTTGTCTGGAGAGGCCGCTTGTTAGTCATGAGATCGCGTCAAATGCAATTACATGAACTGCGCTCATCGATGCGTCCGTTCTGGTGTATTTAGAGCGGACTTTCTGCAGTCGTCGGTCTGTCGGTAATTATCTGGTTTACGAGCGCCGCGCGGGCAGTGTGATCGCTTCTCGTGTGCAAGTAGAGTGCAGTCGCGTCGCGTCAGGATTTTATGGCAATAAAGTTTATAAGCGCCTCAGTGGACGGATGGACGGATGGACGGATGGACAGATGGACGCGAGCAGACCGACGATCGTAAAATATTTTCATTTGCTGTGTCACGTAAAGATTCTAAGAGAAGTTGATGGTATGTCGAATATTATTTGTATGAAAATTTATTTATGATATTATAATTATAAAGAGTCCAATACATACACGGTATGCAAAATAACCGGACAAGAGCGAGTCGAACTCGCCCACCGAAAATTGTAGGTACATATTTTAAATCATAACAGTGCAAACTGTTAGGTATAACATACACTAAAACTATTAGATACCTATATACAAAATCTAGGTACTTATAAAATTCAATCAAATCAAAACATTTATTTCGGACAACATAATCTATAGAGTGTGAGAACAAGAAAATATAAAAACAGTAGGGTTACTAAGGTTACACAAATTAAAATTACTTAACATGCAGCCGTACCAATTGCCACAAGATAGGGCAGTCGGGTCGGCTGGCCACAACGCTCAGGATGCCGTTGCCGCTGCCACGGACACGGTTCAGCAATGAGGCGGCTCTCCTTCTTAAGATGGCATGAAAGCCATCCGTACGAGCTTCAGCAAACATGCCTGATGCGCTGCAGTACCTCGGCAGCCCCAACAGCATCCTGAATGCGTTGTTATACTGAACGCGCAAGGCGTTGATTGTCTTCTGCGTATAGTTGACCTACAGACTGCATGTATAAAAAGATTGGCAGAAAGCTTTAAATAAAACAACTTTAACAGATTTGGTGCAACGTGCAAATCTGCAAGCCGACATATTACATCTGACAGCCAACGCCCGGCGCTCCCTCTCTATATCCTCATCATCAGAGAGATCCTGCGAGACCCAGTGACCCAGGTACTTGAAACGAGAAACTCTCGGCAAAGCGACTCCGTGTAGGAAAACGGGTGGGACTGTAGTAATTTTGTGACCACGAGATTGAAACACTAAAAGTTCACTTTTCTTCACATTGTACCTGAGTCCACAGGCCCCGGCGCACCTCTCACATACCAGTAATAATTTACCAAGAGCTCGTGGAGGGACCCAGAAACACCATATCGTCAGCGTAGCTGATGTTGTTGATAATTAAGGGAAAATATTTTTTTTTCATTCTTCGTCATAAATCGAAAACTATACATTATAAAAAAAGAAAAAGTCTATTTAAGCGTGTGCTAATAAAGTCCTTTAATACGATACCCCACATCACACGGTTAACTCAATTCAAAATTTGGACCGCCGCCGTTTAATTGCATAATTGATTACAAAGACTTTATTTTTTATGATTTAATTACAAATTTATAGTTTTATGATTTTTCCTTATATTCGTAGTACTCGTATAAGACGGTATTACTTGCCAAATTTCATAGTTCTAGGTCAACGGAAAATACCTTATTATAGATTTTGATTTATATCTATATATTTGGGCTCATTTCACCAGTCTCAATGAATAGGTGTTAGATAGAATACAGTAACCTTGACCTGATGCTGCAGCATCTCCTGTTACCTGCAGGATACCCAACTTCTTACCAACTTACAGCGGAGGTATCGTGTTTGGGTTCATTAGAATAATCTCAATGAAAGGTGTTAGATACAATATGGTAACTTTGATCTAATCCTGCAGGATCTCCTAGAATCTGCTGAAGCAGAGGTAAAAAAAGGGAAAAACTTCCACAGGTCGAATTGGTTTAAAGTTTTGAGTTATAACTCTCTGGTTATAACACGTTTAATTGCAGTATCAGGTTTGATCGATTAAAATTAGGCTAGATTTCGTGTCACAATGTCGTGTTTCGTCCCGGAAACTATTTGTGAGAATGTGGAGATAGAGTTTCAATTTTATATAATAGGTATGTAAAGTTCAAAAGCACAAAATTACAATTAAATTACAAATTTAAAAAACCCCCGACAAAAACGTCTAATAAGTAAAAAATAATACTATATATTGGCCCTTTGAGTTTAATTTAAGTAGTAACATTTTAATCCAAGAATCGTCGCATAGGGGAAGCGCTAAGTAAATAAAATAAAAACAGATTACAACTGATTTAATTTACTACAACTAATGCTTACTAATGTTTTTAATGTGAAAATGTGTTTGTATGTTTTTTTTTGTTACCTTTTCACGCTACTCTGCCACTAAGAGCTTGCTCTCCTCCTTCAGTGTTAGTGTCCAAGACTCACATCCGTATATCAAGATTGGCCGTATTACGGTCTTGTAGATTCTAATCTTGGTTTTTCTGCTGATGATCTTGGACACCAGCACCTTGTGGAGAGCCGCCGAGCATCTTAGGGCGTTCTGGATTCGGATGTTGATTTCTTCTTCCCTGCGGTTGGTGTCAGTAACGGTACAACCTAGATACTTGAATTAATCTACATCTTTGTAAGTGGTTCCTTCAACAGTAAAGTGGCAGAAAGGAAAATTTTCCGGAAGATCTTGGGACTTACTAGGAGAGATGATGGCAGCTGGAGAGTGCGGAAGAACAAGGAGCTGGAAGGCCTTATCGCTGAGCCTAACATAATTGGCGAAACTAAATCGGCCTGACTTCGCTGGTTTGGTCACGTACAGAGGATGGAGGAGAATCGTGCTGTAAAGAGAGCGTACACGGGACGAGAGAGCGTACACGGGACGAGAGAGCGTACACGGGACGACCGACGGGGAAACGTCCGGTCGGGCATCCCAGGTACCGCTGAATTGATGAGGTGCAGAAGGACCTGAGTGCCCTCCAGAGACCCTATTGGCATCAGGAGGCGCAGAATAGGGACGAGTGGCGACTTTTGGTGTCGGAGGCTAAGATCCTCTCTGGGTCGCTGAGCCAGTGACAGTAAGTAAGTTTTCACACTTCAACACCTTAACCAATCTTGATGAAATTTGGCATGCAGGTAGCCTGTGTCACCGGAAACGACATAGATAGGCTAATTTTATTCCGTGAAAATAGTATAGTCCGATGCAGTTCTTGAGGGAACTGAAAATATACTCTTTTTTCGGTTAGTTTCTTTAACATTGCAACGGAACAATGGATTGCTGTAATTTTTGCACAGAGATGGCTGAGGGGGTGGGAAATAACATAATTTACTAATCAGCATATTCTGATATGGTTACCGAGGGATCTGGGGGAAAACTAATTTCCGCGCTCGCGCACGTCAGCGTCGCAACGTAGCTACGGACTGAAGTAGTTTTTTCTATAGAATTGTTTGAGGAGGTGGGAAGTGACATAGACTTCTAATCAGAATAGCCCGATATCGTTCATGAGGGACCTGAAGAAAACTCATGTCCGCGCTCGCGAGCCGCTTGCGGCTCGCGCACCACTCACCCTAAAAGACAGTCATTAAACGATGTCCACGCGGGCAAAGCCGCAGGCAACAGCTAGTTACTAATTATTTAACTTTATTAATTTAAATTTGAAGTTAATTAATGAATTATGAATGCTATACGATTTATTATGAAAATCAAAACAATGTTATTATCTAGCACATCGTCCTCGCTCGATACATTACTGGAACTTAATCCCGAAAAAGGTGACTAATCTCATGGGCATCGTAATGTGATAGTAATAAATGTGTGATAGAGTAAGACAGACAATGGTCAGCACGGGGAGTAGAGAGAGAGAGAGAGAGGAAGTACGGAATCAATTGGGGGCCATCAATCGCGATGCAGGTGCGATGATCAGCGCTCGGCCGACTGAGCGGAAGCGGGCAGAAGTGGCGCAAGTGACGGGCGCGAGCGAGCAGCGGCGCGGCGCTTATAACGAGACCGGTATCTAGGGTTCCGCACCCAAAGTGTGTGCGTCCCACTTTCTAAGGAGTACTTTATCTTGAAACTTAATACACAGCTGTCTACAAAGTTCAGTTTAGGCGTATTTCTCGAAAAAAGGAAAAAATTAAGGGGGTTCTCATACAAGAAACAAAAAAACATATTTATACAGGTTTTTTGTTCTTGCTCTATCTTAAAACAATAATACACGCAAGGATTTTGTAATGCGTGGTGTCGTTGGCATTTCCTTGATCCCTGACGGGGATTGATTTCAACCCGAGTACCTACCCAAAAAAAGAGGGGTAATGTTTTTGTGCCCACGGGCTTTCAATTTTGTAAATTGAATAGGTTCTTCCAGAGCAACTCTAGACATGTTTTACTGCCGTAGACCCCCAGAGGGCGCTGCACTCAATAAAAACTCATAAAGCGTGCATATGTAATAAAATTTCGTGAAGAATTAAAAAAATCTACGACACACGGACAACAAATCCTCTGAGAATAAGTAGGTTTTAGATTGCAATTTTAATTGAATTTACTGAACGTAGGTACTCAAAAAAGATTAAAATTAAAGCAAATTTAAAAATTTTGGAAAAGCCCACGACTTTTTTTAAATCCGAGAAAGTCCGTCGGAGAAAGCCATTCTTTGCTCTGAAATAAATTGAATATATGCAATTGTATGAGTTTGACTGATTCAGTATGTAAATTAATGTAGGTTTTGATCAATATATAAATTGAAATTTGGAACATAGAGTGCGGCGGCAGTCCCTGACGGAATTTCTTGGATTTTAAAAAAATATCTTTCGTTTCTTATTTCCCTCTAGTCGGGGGAGTTTGAAAAATTATTTAATCCTTTCTCAATTACGTTTTAACACCCCGCGTGCGCTTTTTCAAAATTTTAAATTTGGCTTTTAGTAAGCGACATCACTCATAAGCTCAAAATTGATCAAGAAATTATTGTTACTATTGATCTTATTAACAAACTGCCTCGCTATGTGAACACGTGAAATAAAAAAACAACGCTTCGTCTCGTTGAGATGAAATCAGATTTCCAACTGCTGAACACTATGAAAATTGATGTTTCCAACCAATTTTTTTAGACCTCGCACCCGCCCGCAGCGGTCGCATAACTCGCCGGCATCGCGCGACCCGGGAAATATATCGCCGGCGCCGCCCGCGCACCGCGCACCGCCCCCGAGCTGCCGCCAGCAGCTTGGCCGCCAGCAGTTTAGGTGTACAGAGGGTCCGCTATATATCCATGTACTAGTTTATCTTTTACCGTTTTTTTATTCACATTTGGTAAGCCCTTGACATCATCTCACCTGATGGTAAATAACGATGATGCCGAAGATGATAGCGAGCTTAGCAAAATTCCCCAGTGCAATAGGGAACTGGCTATCCTATCTTCAAGCCGGAACTCATCTATGCTGTTAACATTGATGCTTGGCGGCAAGAATTAGATAGGATGGTGGTAGCTAGCCAGGCGGGCTTAGATAATGACCTTTCACTAATCAAAACCAACCGATGAGGCAGTAAAGTTCTCGAGTGGCGATCGCGCACCGAAAGACTAGCGTAGGCAGGCCTCCCACAAGGTGGTCGCGGGAAGCCACTGGATGCGAGCAGCGCAGGACCGGTCGTCGTGGAAATCCTTGGGGGAGGCCTTTCAGCTGATACGATAATGATGACTAGTTTACCTGCACGCGTTCTCAAGGCAATCGAGTAGCATCTCTAGACGTGAGGCCGCAGTGCGTGGTGCGCGGTGCGCGGTGCGCGGTGTGCACCTAAAGTAACATTAACATTGATATTTTTAATTGTCCTTTCTTTTATAAATTTTGAACCTATGTTTCTATATCTGCAATCAAATAACTTTTATTATAATATGTACTTACATCATCTTCAATGCACGTTGCATGAAGTAGAACCTCGGTACCTATCTGCTCTGTGGCCACGGCACGGTAGCCGCCCCGCCCCGACGCGGCGGCCGCGCGTAATTACCGCCCCTATCGCCCCATCGCATTGCGCATATCGTCTATCTACCGCCTGGATCCTTTGATTTCACTACAATTACAATAAGATGTACTGCCAAGGTAACTTTGGAAACTATGGGATCTTAGGAGACTTTCTGAGAACCACAAACTACAGATTAAAGCAACAGGTTTTTGTGAGTAGATTGAAATAATTTGTGACTGGCGTTTTGCATTGTCAAGTTATACTCACGAAGTCACGAAACTTCAGAGAAAACGGCTGAACTGAGCAGTTTGTGGTCGCACGTAGCCACAGCTCTACGGTTGTAGCGCTACGACGCAACGCGACGACGCGATGCCACGGCCAGGCGCCAGGCGCCAGGCGCGGCGCGCAACTGTTCCAACCGCCGCGCTGTCTAGTCTGTGCCACAACTGAGCACGAGCCCGCTGTGTGCCACGCAAGCAAACGCAATCCGAAATTCTCGTCCCAGTGACACTTACTAGTCATGGGTCACGTGACTCATATTGACAGGCAACTCTGCCTTTCGTTTCGGCACACCCTGGACACTTCATACAACGGGCCAGAAATAACATTTCAAAAAAGGAATGACGGAACAAACAAAATGGCGGCGAAATCCTATACGTTTGACAACCAAAGTGTAACCAATCTGTATCAATCTGTGTGACGAGGGGGTGAGGACGCAATCTAGAGAGCGGCAGGGAGTGTCCATACTGTATGTTAGTACTAATACATATATATATTTGGTTTCAGTATGGCCACGTTCGCCGCACGCTCGTGTAACACCGACATCTAAATTGTCGTCCCGTGTCGCACTTACTACCAGGGACTTTGAACCGATTGTTGTTAATGTTTTAGTGCAAAGGTCAGCTCAAACAGCGAGCTTTATGTCGAAGCGATCGCAGGTATTATTTTAGACAAAGTGACAGAGTGGGGAGTGATCACAATGGAGTTCGTGCTGCTGGCGAATTTCAACCGACTTCAAAAAAGGAGGAGGTTCTATGTTCCGCTAAGTGTATTGTTTTTACGTATGTTCACCGATTACTCTGTCAATTGTGGACCGAATTTCAAAAATATTTTTTTATTCGAAAGAATATACTTCCAAGGTGGTCCCATTGTCACTAAGTCAGGATCTGATGATGGGACCCTAGGGAAATCGAGGACAACCTTCTAAATTTGTAGGCACGTTTTGTCACCGCCTGCACCACCGCGCTCTGTGACGTCAACGGAGTGGAGTGTGCTGAGCAACCGCTGAATGTCACTTGCACCGCGCCGCCCTGCAGCTCGCCTCTCACCCCGACCGCAGCCCCGCCAGCGTCCACGAACGACGCCTTTGTCACTGCATACTCTTCTCCCATGAAGCTACCGTTATCTCGGCGACCTGTCTCCACTGCAAGACCTATCAAGGCGACCGACCGATCCACAACTATTAACAGAGTGAGCGATGACGGATTCGTTACCGTCCAGAACAGGAAGAAGACGCGACCTCGTCCGATCAACAACAAGTGCGGCACTGCGCCGGCAGGGCGCACTTCCTGCTGCGCTCCGCGGTGCCCACCACTCTGTTGTACGTGTCCCCTCGATGTTGCAAACTCCTTGCCTTTTCTATATTATGTCTTTTTTATATATGTGGTTTTTTGTTTCTTGTTATTGTCATGGTTTGTCTGTTGTATTTATTGGCTTGATTGCACATAATATAATTTAAAACGTAATTGTTGTTATTTTGATTTCACATAGTCTGAACGTCCACTTTTCATACGATCGGCTTCACTACTCCACCACTGCTGCAGACCTGATGGAGTACATGAAGGTCAAGACCAAGTGCGCCTTGAGGGTAACGCCACCGGAGTCGCGTCACAGCGTCAACTTCAAGTCGTTTGTGGTGCGAGTTCCGACTGGGCAGCTGGAGTCCTTCACAAGGGAGTAGTTCTCAGCTCACAGCTAACAAGGGACCGAAGGTTGTCGTGTTTCGGAGATTCCGCGGGAGCTTGCCGATCACTAACGTCACCTCGTGCTTATTTTTTTAACTCATTTATTATTTTATTCTATGTTTATATGTAGTTGTATTCGTTTTTATGTATAACTAGCTGTCCCGGCGAACTACGTTCCGCCTTACACTACACTACACTGCCTTACCCTACCCTACACTATACTACACTACCCTACCCCTACACTACACTACACTACCCTACCCTACCCTACACTAAACTACCCTACCCTACCCTAACCTACACTACACTACCCTACCCTACACTAAACTAAACTACCCTACCCTACCCTACCCTTAATAAGAACCTTCTCCTGACAATAACGAACTCGACAAAAAAAGATTTAGCGAAATCGGTCCAGCAGTTCTTGAGTTATAAAATTACAACGAAAGGTGGCATTGATTTTTATATATTTAGATATGTGTCTGTACGTTGCACTTTGTGACTTGATATAAATAAATAAATAAATTAAATATTTCATGCGTTTTTTAAAGCTTTTGCATCTGATGTTGATGAGCTGATGATGGAAGGTCCACCTCCCTAACGTTTAGGAGTTGGACGATAATTCTTTAAATACATAGATACGTATAGACCGATAGTTGTAAAGAGTATATTTCGAAGGTGGTCTCATTATCACTAAGTCAGAATCTGATGATGTTATCCCAGGTAAATCGAGGTTTACCTTGAAATTTTATAGGCATGTATTACGTGTTTCAGTATTTTCAAAAGCTACTCAAGTAATTACGTCATTTAGTCATAATCTCATGTTGATGAGCTGATGATGGAAGGTCCACCTCCTTAACGGTTAGGAGTTGAAGGATGATTCTTAAAATATTATACGTTGATACGTGTAGACTGATCAGGTTATTCAGGTGAAATAATGATGGAATGATGAAAGGTTTGAATGATGATAATGGAAGCCACAAGACTCTGTATCGGTTACTGAAACATAAGCATTATGATTTGATGATTCCTATTGGCGAGTGGGTGATTGATTTTAACGTTGTTAGATATAGTTCATAGAATTATCTGCACCTTTGATTTCTTCATCATCTTCATCATCTTATCTCATCTTGTTGGTTAATTTCGTGTATTTGTGTTTTTAAATTTTGTTTAAGTTTATGTGTGTTTAAACTGTTTTAAATTTATTTTGCGTTTTTAAATTGTGATATGGATTTTTGAATGACTTTTTTATTTTTATATTATTTATAAATAAAAATATTATCTCATACTTTTAAGTAAATTTATTTAGGTGAGACTAAAAATAAGACTTTTTTTAAAACTTATCTTCAAGCACAAGTCGACGTTACCTTCAAATGGTTACCGTCCCTTGCTAATCATTAGGACATCTCGTGTCGTGCTCAAGTTTCGAGAATCACACCTAGTCCCTGAGCGCATTAGGCCGCGTCCAATTTACCCGGAGGTCGATGATATCCCCTAATGAGGGTACCGGTATTGCAACAAGCCACTAAGCATACAAGTCAGAGGATAGCGGGGGTGAGGCACGACGAGAGGTGAGGGGACGGGCATTTTGGAGGAAAGGAAGTTAATAGCATTTGCCGGATTGGGTTGCAGGCGCGACACACCCGTAGCTCTACCCAGCGGGTATCACGTTTGTGTGTAACTAAGACAATGTCGAGCTCTTAAAATGTGACTCTGCACGCAGGTATGGAGTAAGGCGATCTTGTTTTTAGGGTTTCGTAACTAAAGGGTAACAACGGGACCCTATGACTACGCCTACACCGACTGTCTGTGTGTGTGTCTGTCTGTTTTACTTTTAAAGAGCTGCAGCCTGTAAAAAATTTCACAGAATGTAATATTATATTATATTCTAACAAAAAATAAGTTTCTAACAAAAGTCGTGTGTAATAGGTTTTTTGTTCATTTTTGAATGTAAGAGTTTTTTGGGTTTTTTTATTTGTTACAAACGGTGATATACACTTGCTGTAATTATAGACTTTAAATCTAAAGTAATACATCAACTGCGAAAATTGACCAGGTGTGAGTTGGACTCGCGATTCCAAACTGAATGAAAGAAAATTATTCATTGATGTGTTTTATGGAAGTATGAACCTGTAGTAAAATTATTTAAAACACAATTAATTAATTCCTTTACACAAAGGTAGAGCGGCAGGAGAAGGCGCCGCCGCTCCGGTGCGCGTGTCTGACTCCCACTGGTGGTTTTTTCACAGATAAGCTTATTAGATTTTGTACGCTGAAAAAAATCCTACGTCAGATTAAAACTTTAAATGAGAGCTCTCGCGGATGAGCTCGGTGCAAACTTTCCACTCGTGTCTCCAAACCTTGTACAAAATCCCTGAAACAAAACGTAACGTTGCTGATCTGAAGTCCGACTGGGGAACTTGTGCTAAATTGATATAAAGTAATCATTTTAATAAAATAATAATGATTGTTAAAATATTGCTGGGAGTGGACCGCAGAAAAACACTGGAATTTCCCGGTATTTATTTTCTTCCTATTGTTCTTCTTTTTCTTTCTTATTTTCTAGGAAGGACTAGATCGAAACTGAATATCGACCGTTTATAATCGTCCGAGGTCCTTAGGTTTCAGTAATACCGCAAAGAGAGCCCCTATGGTTTTTTCCCTAACTTTTACGTACATTTTTACTATCATTGGTTCCTATCTCGTAACATAACTCTTAATCTAGGCTGCTGACAATAATAAACAAGTCCTTTCTAGATAGCCTACGTTATTTCTTACCATAACACACTCTTTCTATCCTAATAAATCTATATACACTTTATTTAAAAAAGGAATTGATTGATTGAAAACACTGTATGCAATATAAGAGGAAAAAAATACAATTATTGAGGCAGTGGTACAAATTGGCGGTCTTATCGCTAACAAGCGTTCTCTTAAGGAATTATTTGCAAAAAATTGACCGATTTAGATTTTTTTTTACACTTAAGCATTTTGCCTAGCTTATATCCTGGCATTTCTTACTAGAATACCTATTTGTCCTGATACGTAGTCTTATTAGCTAAGTAAAACACATTTAAATATACCATTTATTACAAAAAACTTATGAAATAGGGTAATATTTTATAAACAATATTTCTATCCTACTCTAACCTATCGTTATTTCGGTCATCGCATCGCTCGCTCTACATGTAATGCTGTTTCAGCTGTGCCGCCTTGTTCAGATTTTGCTGTCCGCAAAAAACATTTTAATGAAACATTGAGTTTTCACGTTTTTCATTTTTCCCGACTACAAAAAAGGAGGTTTGTATGATTGTAGCGAAAATAAAAGATAACGGGCTCTTGTCAAAAGGTAACAGTTATTTCAAAAACAATCTACGGAATCAAAAAGATATAATATGAAGCGGAAAGCAAGGAGAATGACTTTGAAACGAACATTTTGCGTTTTAAATTACCCTCAAACTCACAAAAAAATATATTTGGCGTGATGTCCAAAAATTTTTTTAAAGTTTGGACAACCCTAAAGTCTTTGGACAGCCCTGAAGAAGAAAAATAAAAACTCCCTAAGCAAATAGGTAACTACTAACGTTCACTTCAAGGTGGGAAAAAAATTGACACTTATACGCGCTTCGCGTACACATACACACGCCAAAAACCCCATCAACAAGAGAAACAACCATAATAACCCCAAGAACACACTAGTGTTAAAGGATCGCTGTGCACAGCCTAAAATAGTCATCTAATGCAGAAAGAGCTCAACTAAACAACTAATTAAAATGAAATAGGATAAAGAAGAGTGAAAGAAGAAGAACAAAAAAACGGAGCACACCGCACAATAGGCAAGTAGGGCTGTCAAGCTTAACACTTCTCGAGGGAAAACCAAGAGAAACGAGAAAAATTCAGGGAATACCCGCGAACAATTTTTGGAGACCCTCCCTCAACAAAAAAAAAAGGAAGGCTTCCTATTTTAAAATATCCTTTATGTGGCAATGACCAACATACAAGGAAATATTATTCTATTTTCCCAGTTCGTAGGTGTTTTCCGTTAACGTCTATTAAGTTTAATTATCTTCCAAAATGGATCAAGAACAGGCGTCGTTAGGTGATCATGGAGATGCACCCCTAGCCGATGCTGCACAAGATCCAGCGGCGGTTGAGATTGTCGATCCTCCGATTGTGGAAACACCAATGATTGAAAAAAGCCCCCCACGAAGAATACAAGGAAATGCCAAAAATTGAGTTCGGGCGCCATTTATGTAGCGAAAATAAAAGATAACGGGCTCTTGTCAAAAGGTAACAGTTACTTCAAAAACAAAACTTCGGAATCAAAAAGATATAATATGAAGCGGAAAGCAAGGAGAATGACTTTGAAACGAACATTTTGCGTTTCAGTATGTAGGTTTGTATGTATGTTCATCTCTTCCCTCGTATTTCCTAAAGTGCTTAACCGATCTTGACAAATGTGGTGTAATAGGATATGTCGCATTTAAAAAAATCAACATGAATGATTACATATTATGCAAATGTTTTTAGTTTCTTAGCAATAGGTCTCACAAGCGATATTATGAGACGGCTCAACTCAATGTACGCGCGCTACCGCTACAATCCAGCCACACGGGTCACGGGTAGCGAGGTAGGGTGGCGTTGAACTCTGAGCACAAAAAATAAGGAAATAAAAAAAAAGTTAAAAAAACTGAAATCCAATTACGAAAAAGTATGAAAACAAGATTTTCCATCCTGAAATTTCCCTTCATCTGGAATAATAGCCGTGGTCGTAAACCCTATCGTAATCAAAATTTGTATCTTAAGTATCTGTCATTATAGCTTGCGACCACGACTACAACCCCAGATGAAGGGAAAAATACGGCTATGATTTCAGGCGGGAAACTTTTTTTCATACTTTTCCGTAGTCGGGTTTCAGTTTTTTATGTTTCGGTATCCGTTCAGGCTAACCCTATTGTCAGAAGTTTTTCAAGACACCCATAAGATGCCTCATAAGGCAACCAACACGGGCACACGGCTTAGGCACACCCTGGAAACTTCATAAAACGGGCCAGAAATGACATTTCAAAAAAGGAATGACGGAACAAACAAAATGGCGGCGAAATCCTATACCTTCGACAACCAAACTGTAACCCATCTGTATCAATCTGGGTGACGAGGGGGTGAGGTCACAATCTAGAGAGCGGCAGGGAGTGTCCAAACTGTATGTTAGTACTAATATGTTTATATACTTTGGCTTAGGTACTCCCATCTAGTCCACCAACGGCTTAGTGTGCTTTGCGAAGTACGAAAATGGACGAGAAAAATGACACTAAACCTTGGTTAAACACTCGCTACACACCCCGCGTGTGTGTAACACAAAATGTGTGAACAGAACACTGCATGCAGTGGGTTCTGTCGCACTTGCGGGCTTTATAGAAAGGCATAGTGATGCTCCACACTCGTAAAGAAGTCACAGATTACCTAATCCCAGAGTAGGTAACGAGGCTTTTCTAACTCCTGCTTTCTTCCGGGAATCATTCTGCGGCGCATTGCAAACGCGTATCCCTAGCACACCGTTGATCGACTGATCGGTCAACTCTAGCACGCAGGTCGCACTGAGCCACGACTGCGACCGCGTCAGGTGCAAATAAACTTCTTCCTTGTTTACTTTATGCGCTTAGTTGATGCAAATACCCACATACGTCGAAATGATCTTCACGACATCGCAAGACAGATTTTATTGAAGATAGATGTTATCACAGGGCACATACGTACAAAACAATAGATAACTGCACACTTTTTTGTGAGTTTTATCTTTACTTGTTGGACATTGATCAATTGTCTTAAAAATGTGATTTTACAGCATTCCGACTCTTTACGCTTCTGCGTTGTGCCCTGGCACTACTCGTAGCAGCATTGCACAGGTCGAGAAATGTATATCTAATCTTTATTGTACACACATATTTACACGAGAAGCACTTAGAGATGGCGTATACAAAGGTGGACTTATCTCTATAATACATCTCTCCCAGCCAACCTATAACCAACCTACTCGTATATTGAAATACAGCTCAATACAGCTTGAACTTAGAGCCGTGAAATTATAAAACAAAACGAATAAAACAACAGTAGTATGGTAGTATCCCTGGCCAATCGAGCAAGCACGGCCGCACACCCTTTTCTTGAAGCAACTCCACGCATTTTCGAACTCTTAATATCTTTGTTAGGGACTGAAGAAACGGCCTGAATTTTATATGGCATTGTTAACGTGGCTTAAACAGTGTATATTCCAAATTAAAAGTTTCTACCTAAAGCGGTTAATAAGTATCGGTAGTCGCTGTTTCGATATTTCGTCACTCGCTCGCTGACTCACTGACTGACTGAATCACTGATTATCAAAAAGATAAACCACATACAGGTTACTTTGATAGTTGCAATTTGGCACGGAGATCGGTAACTGGGAGTTTAAAAAGGAAAAAGTCTGAAAAGTTTATAAGGGGTGAAATGAAGCAGTTTGTATGGAAGCTCGTCATTTTCAAAGTAAGAGATATAAAGGTTATTGTTGTTACAATAGATAGCGTTATTACTAAAAATTATAAAATACAAACAAAAGTTAACAAAAGTAAAAACCGACTTCAAAAAGAAATTCACTCAAAAGTATGAAATAATATGTTTATATTATTTAAATACACGAAATTAAACAATAATGAAATCAAAGGTAGGTACGAATCAAATTAAGGGGCCTATATTTTATTGGTGCCAGCAAAGTCATCGCATCTAAAACATTGGATAGGCAAGTAGCTGTGTGCCTCAAAAAAAAATTGTAACCCTAATTTTGATATCGTTATTGTTGGTTAATTTCGTGCATTTATACATGAAACTACCAACTTTATCGATAAAAACGATATCGATAAAGTTGGTATTTTTATGTTTATATGCACCAAATTAACCAACAATAACGATAGCAAAGGTATAGGTACGAATCAAATTATATCTAACTACGTATAAGTCGGTGCCAGCAAAGCTATCGAACCTAAAATATTTGATAGGTACTTAGCTGTGTGCCTCAAAAAAAATTGTGGGCCCCTATCTGACAAAAATATTAAATAGTAGGACATAAAATCAATTTAATAGGAAAACTATCACGGCTAAATAGGCTTTTTAGTTTAGGAGTAATAGTCGACCAACTTAAGATGTGCAGTTGGTTTTGTCAAAAGTTCATAGATTTTTATTAACAACAGTATTTTTTTTTTCAAATAAACATGAAGTTTTTGAAAAGACTCCGGAACCCTACTGTGCGCGAGTCCGACTCGCACTTGGCCGGTGTATATGACTGCAGGTGAGGGTGCGCGGGGCTCATAAGCGCGGCATAAAACTTAGCATTTGTGTTAATCCAGTCATTGATCAATATACCTACCAAATTTTCAGCCATTTAGGCGTAGAATAAACAAACATTGCTTTGCACAAGCAATTCTCGGAGACATCTAGGCATGTGAATTAAAAATATTATAACGGATTTTCTCAATTTACATCAGCCGAGGGATGTGTACTGATCGGCAAAGACCTACCCCAATAACTTCCACGATCTGCCGATCCTGCGCTGCCGCATCCAGCGGCTTCCCGCGACCTTCACTACTTTTTCCGGTGCGCGATCGCCACTCGACAACTTTGTTTTCTGAATTTATATCAGCCGAGGGACGTCTACTGTTGGGCAAAGACCTCCCCCAATAATTTCCACGTCAACCGAATCTGCGCTGCCGGCATCCAGCGGCTTCCCGCGACCTTTACTACCTTTTTTCAGTGCGCGGTCGCCACTCGAGAACTTTACTACCCCATCGGCCATCTGTTCTACGACCTGTTTGCCTCGCCCACTTACATTGGTTCTTTACGGATCTCGTTTTTGATTCGATCACGCAGGGAAACCCCGAGCATAGCTGGCTACATTGCCCTTTGGGTGACCTTGAGCCTTCTTATGAGGCCCTTAATAAGCGGCCACGTCTCAGTCTGTATGTCATCAATGGCAACACACACTGGTAAAAGACCTTTGTCTTAAGACACGGCGGTATATGGGACGTAAACATACTGCGAAGCACCCGAACGCTGCCCGCTTGGCCAGGAACTCTTCTGAGATGTTTTGTAAAATTTGGAACACATTACATGGAATTGTGACGTGACAGAAATTAAATTTAGGGCTATCCTACGGAAATAATTCAAAAAACGGGATAAAAAGTATCCTATGTGTCAATCCAGGTCGTAATTTGTGTATGCGTGATTTAATAACAAATATCCATTCGTCCATCCGTCCAAACATTAATATTAATTATATTGACCTTTAGATGTATTGATAATTGTGATAATATTTTCCTTTTTCCAGCGTATAAGAGGCATATTCGTTAGCTGATACGGCATGTAAATGTTGACTCGATATGGACGATGATAGGAGTCGCGAGTCGCGAGTCGCGAGCGCGCTGCACGTGTGCGCGTGTGACTCGGGCGCAAACAATCGCGAACAGTGCCTGCTAACGGGGCATTCACACTTGCGTTAGAGCTGGGGTTCAATTTCATTGAGAATTACCCATATTGCTCGTTCAAGTTGGCCGTTGCAAGAAAAACATATACGTGCGAGTGCCCTGTCTATAGCACTCCTTTTAAGGGTACCTTTTAAGTTACGGGACCCAATAGGTAATGTGGCGACGTCTGCAGTACCCGCCACTAACAACTACGTTGCCACAGCTCAAGACTGAACTATATGGAGAGTTGCAGTTTCGAGATCGATAGATGGCACCATCATCGCAAGAAGGCTATTAACAAAGCATCTACAACGCACTATCAACAATTCCTTGCTCATAAGCATATTATATACAAGCACTACCGATACACGGTTGGTCCACGGCCGGACCCCAGGCACATGAGGCACACCACCTCGCCTGGCGGAGATATCTCCCTTTGTTCTCGTCGTGTAGGAACGCATCTGTTCCCTACAGGTAATATAAGCTTACGCTCTCTGTACGGAACCAACATTGAATCTTTCGAGCGCGCTTGGCCAACGCCAGCAGCCAGCCGACACGGTGCACGGTGCGTGAGCTGCCGACTACTTGCTGCCTGGAGCGTGAAGCCGTAGGTACGTCAGTTCGATTTGTCGTCGATAACTGCGAACCTAATGTAGCTTCGTTGCGTTGGACTGCTATCTGCTGCGGCTCGCTTTACCGGCTAGAGGGTCGCTTAGGAGTTTCTGCCAATGGATGTGCTGGTTTTTCTGCCATGGTTTGCACAAATAGGTCCTAATTACCGAGTCGATATATATAGGTGTTTGTGCTGCGCTTTGTTTGAAGTCTCGCTATAGACGAAATTGAGTCGCCCCCGATACGGCAAGAAGGTAGTCCATGGACACGTGAATATAAATAAATGTGATTTACATTTTACATTGAGAAGGTTAGTCTATAGCGAGGCGCGGGGAAGGCACGACTTTACGTTTGTCGTCGCGAGTGGGGAACGACTGGTGAACCTTGCACAGTGCTTACGAAGCGCAAAAAAATTGTTAGTAGTACATTTAGCTACACGTGCTTTATATATTTGAGCTCTTTGTATTTGTGAAAAAACATCTGCAATTATTTGAAAAAGCCAGTGATAAAACCACAAGAACCCTCGGAGATCCATACAGGCTAGTTTTTAACGTAATCCCATTGACTGAAATGTATAGGTGACATTGTGTGTGTGTGAGCGTTCGAATATATAATAACTTACCGATTGAACTAAGAAAGCTACAATCTAAAACCTTTAATTTTTTGTTAAAAAGTTTTTTTAGATTTAGATTAATATTTTTGTTGTACTCGTTGACGTTTTAGGCTGCCATACCGAGATGTGTGGTAGTACAAAACCCAAGGTGCGTTAGTCCGACTCGGACTTGCCTATTTTTGGAGTTTACTCCTTAAGAATCGATTTGCATATAAGGCGCCCGGTATGAAAAAAATATGAGGAGTAAAATCTAGTGATCGAAAACGTAGTTTGTTATATTCTCTTTGCGCGTTACGTTTTTTACGCGCAACCTATTGTGCGCACCTCTGTCACGTGATACAAAACAGTCAGTCAGGATTGGCTGAATCTGACATAAAGAATATAAGTCACTACGAAATCTAAAATGAAGTCACAAGTCACAACACAGTAATCAAATCAGATCTGTTATTGTTGCAGTCTTACAATTTTTGATCTGATAAGATTTTAAAATTTGTGATTTTTATATAATTTGGTATTCCACTCCATCATGGGTGTCAATTTTGTGAAAGCAGATAGCAGAAACTTGCGCAAAGTGGACGCAATCATGTTCTTTAAAAATAACCCCGATTTTTATTCTGCAGAGCTGAAAAATGTAAAAACAGCAATGTAAGTACTATAAAATAATATAACACTACCTACGTAAGTAACCTTAATTCTGCTAAGGCGAAATAATAGTCTTTCTATCAGTAGTAGTTTTTAGGTTATAAAGAATAAATTTTGTTCACAGTAAGTAATTAGTTTGCATTTTCAGGAATTCACTATGGTGATAGACGAGACTAAAGGTGAAATCGACAGTTGCCAGTGCTTGGACTGTGCAGCTTTAGCTGGTGGTTGTAAGCATGCAGTGGCATTTTTGATGTGGACCCATCGTCGCAGTGAAGAATCTTCCTTGCGTGAAATTTACTGGAAAAAACCCGTCCTCTCGAGAGTAGGGACTACTATGAAATACGTCACTGTATATCAAATTTGAAAAAAAAACAGCTCTACATCATGAAACCAGCACAGACCTTTTCCACGGGTTTCTTCAAGAAGCAAAAAAGAAGAAAATTATGAATTGTGAACTTTTAAAGTATCAGAACGACTTTGAACACAGTGATGTTCGACAGTTTTCATTTCAAGAGAAACTTAACAAAAATGCTCTTGATTTAATTGAAGAGTCAACACAAAACCAATGTTAGAGCCCTTTATGGTATGACCTAAGATATGCTCGTATAACCGCATCTAAAGCATACGAGGTTAGTCGCTGCCAAACACCAAATGGATCATTAGTAGCTGCGACCATGGGAGCTAAAACACCTGACACATCAGCTATGAAAAGAGGCCGGAAATTGGAATGATTAGTTATAAAAACTGTGCAGAGTAAACTTAAAACTAAAGTCAAGCCCTGTTTTGTGCCTGTTTAGACAATCGTACTTAAGTAGTAAACTCCAGTCGTGTGTCGGAGCTGACACACACACTTTTTTATTCTTGTCCCGCGTAAACATAATTATTCATTAGCCTATTATAAGCGCCAATCCAATACGATAAAAATGCTGTATGTGCAGCTGATTATGGGTCCAGAAAAATACTTATGCTTAACATTATCAAATCGATGACTTTTGGAAGTTACACTATGTACACTGGGAAAACGCTGAAGTATCGTCCCACCTAACTGAAGACGTTAGAGCCCCCAATGTAAACATAGAGCGCTTCGCAACCACCCAGCACACAGTCAAGTAGACACGTACACGTACACGTGCCGCCCGCCGCCCGTGTGTGCGTAGCTGATTGGATTGTCTGCCAAACATTTGGTCGGACTGCGCCCGAGGCGGGCCGGGCGAGGATCGCTCGCGCTGCGCTGTCTGCCGAGCGACCGAGCGAGCGCGAGCGTACCAACCTACTCAAACATTTCAACTAAATTAAAACCACATTTACATTACACCTATTAAATATAAAGCTAATGATCGAACGCAATGGTATTTTCTTTTAAGTAATGTATGAAAGAATACCATCCTACTTTCACTAATGTGTTATTATTATTATTATTAATCATTTATTTCAGACATAGGTAGTCCATATTTAGGTTAGTATATTACAAAAATCTTAATTCATATATAACGTTCAATTTGTTGTATTTCGCGAGTGAGCTTGATAGCCACAAGAGAAAAAAATCTTTTAATCCAACACCCTATGTCATATTCGCGTAACATTCTTAAAAAGATGACAGGAAACACGTACGTGATTTCAAATCTTCAAATTAAAAACAAAAAACTGCTTCCCGGCTTATTAACGGCTATTTAAATTCATTACTGGAGAGTAGTATTTTTTTAATAACAACAATCTTAATAACACACTGAGGGGCACAGAAGACAAATCTTATACAGCCAAGTGACAACACCATATTTGGATAAATAAAATCTCCTTGGTCTGAGGTTCGCTGGTTGCTTTTTTCAAATTTTGAACGATCGGTGGCAGCGCGGCGACGGTGGCGCTTTGATTAAAACAAGTAAACCGGCGGAAAAGCAAAAGTGTGCGTCACTGCTTTTTCTATTCTTCGGTCACAGTTTTAAATATCAAGTGTATTTTACTTAAAATAATAATAATTAATTATTGTTTTAATTTCCTTGATTTGTTTGAGTAAAGCACTATACAGGCCTTGGCGGGAACAGCAATTACTGGATTCGTATCATCAAAGGCCTCACCTGCGGTTCGGCTTTTAAACTCGTACTTTCTCGGCCTCGTTAGTAATGAACTCTAACATGTAGCTATGTTTATGCCATCTATAACATAATAATTATTTATGAATTTTATGATACAAGGGTGGTATAAAGGTAAATAACAAATAGGCGAGGGTTTACCATCGTCACGAATTTGTCATTTTCTTTTACACCTATGTATCATACGACGTTTTCCAATACAGGTGAAGTTAAAAAAGACCGTAACAGAAAAACAAAATACATGGGTACATGTATATCAAGGTTTGGGCAACCAAAGTTAATTTTACGTGAATTGTGTCTCATTTTAAATGTCCAGGGAGTAATCTCACTTTATTTTTTCCTATACATATATAAATAGTATATTTTTTATTACACGTGTATTAACTATTCATACTTTTTCTGCGTAAGTTTTTTTTAAAATATTACCATAAATAGATTACGACAAGGCTTGGAACAATATTAATTTAAGCATTAATACCTCCTCGGATAAGATGTTCCTATCTGTAATCCATGCGCTTCATTCATATTTATTCTACTTTCTTCACAAAGATATAACACAAAGAAAATCTAATCTAGCGTATGTACTAGCCTCACGGAGTAAAAACCAATCTCTTTTAAAATTATCCTTTTAAAAGTACATATTTAAGAAGATTGTGTATTTTTGGTTCTTATATTTGTTTATTTGCTTGAAATGTCTTGTTTCTCTGAGCTAAAAATTTAAAAAAGTGGCAAAGTAAAAAGCACGAGAGCGGTAAAATCAATTTAGCGCACAGTAAACTAGCATATAAAGTACCACTTTTCAAGCAACTGTATTTAAAATAATTTATTAATCCAATAGTTAGGTCTTAAATAATCAGGCACTGGCATTGCCGTCACCCTCCTCAGCTTCCAGCGCTACTCGTATCCATCTCCCATCCTTACTCCCAGCCAGGCAGGCAGGCGGGCAGGCAGGCAGGCAGGCAGCCAGGCGGGCAGCCAGGCGGGCAGCCAGGCAGACAACCAGGCAGGCAGGCAGGCAGGCAGGCATCATTTTACGAGTACTGTTGCGAATCACGTTAACTCTGACTACTGGTAGTAATCGACATTTTAAAAATTATAAAAATTTCTTTGATCGTTCGTCTAAGATAAAATCTCAAGATGTTCAAATGATGTAAAATAATTTTTACCTCAAACTTTATTTCTGAACATTGACTTCTAAATTATGTTACCTGAAACAAAGAAATTAGTTGTTAATTAGTAAAATACAAAAAGTAACGAAGATAAAATCTACAAGAGTAAAATGTTCTCCAAAGTTATAAATAATTAAGGTTGTCTGGAATAGCTTGCTCATTGCTATTGTACATTACATATTTACAATATCTACGAAATTGTTTTTTGGTGTACTATAAGTGTAAATAAATTTATAATTTTGAAGTCCAAATAATAACATAATATACAGGGTAAGTTGTTTTTAAGAGTCAATGTGATGGCACCGAAACACCATTCCCGCCTCCCGTGTCCCTAAAAAGAGCCTAAAGTTTTTTATAGAGCCACTTGAACTGACGCCAGGGCAGAGTAACGCTTACGCAACGTTACAAGGTTTATGCGCGTGTCTGGGCATAGGATGATATAAGTTGAATAGAAAAGGCGAGAGATACGAGCACGCAAGGTTTTGTGAATGAGACGGGAAGTACTCGTATTGGTCGGGCTGCTGCGTCAGAGCGCGAATGGGGTTGGAAGTTTGGGAAGAGAGGAATGTTTTCCGTCCGCCTCGGAAGACAAAAAGATTGTATATGCATAGATAAGTGTGTAACGGTCAGAGGAGACGCGCCTTTACGATTTTTGATCTGTTTATTTATGATTTTAAAATATTATCGTGAAAATTTGTGATATTTTACAATCTCCATCGTATAATTTGGTTTTCCTCTCCATCATGGATGTCAATTTTGTGAAATCTTGCCCAAAGAGCACGCAATCATGGTTGGAATGTTCTTCAAAAATAACCCCGATTTTTATTCTGCAGAGCTGAGAAATGTAAAAATAGCAATGTAAGTACTATAAAATATTATAACACTACCTACGTAAGTAACCTTAATCCTGCGAAGGCGAAATAATAGTCTTTCTTTCAGTAGTAGTTTTTTAGGTTATATAGAATAAATTTTGTTTACAGTAAGTAATTAGTTTGCATTTTCAGGGCTGCACGAGAATCTTATGGTGACGATGCTATTGGGTACGTGCAACTACGTCGTGGATCAGGATTTTGCACACTCAATTGCAAGATCTGCCCCGAGCACAACGTGAGGGCTAGTTCATACAAAGTCACTATGGTGATAGACGAGACTAAAGGTGAAATCTTCAGTTGCCAGTGCTTGGACTGTGCAGCTTCAGCTGGTGGTTGGAAGCATGTAGTGGCATTTTTAATGTGGGCCCATCGTCGCAGTGAAGAACCTTCCTGCACCGAGGTTGAATGTTACTGGAAAAAACCCATCCTCTCAAGAGTAGGGACTACTATGAATGCAAACTCGCTAACACGGGGGGGCCATTCCGTTAGCCCCAGTCTTTGACGAATTGTTTAATCGCTCTCTACGGCAGGGGATCTATCCAGCAGCATTTAAGAGCGTTAGAGTGGCACCCCTTTACAAGGGTAAGGGCAAGAGGGAGGAAGTGACTAACTATAGACCCGTCTCTATTATCCCGTGTATTGCGAAGGTCTTCGAGTACGGCTTGAGCGAACGCCTTACTTGCTATCTCAGCGACAATAAATCTCTGACAGAGAAACAATTCGCTTACCGTGCGGGTAGGTCGACGACATCACTGGCGCGCGAAGTGCTCAATCGCGTACTAACGGCGCGAGAGCATAAGCAGCAAGTAGCTATCCTGTTCTGCGATCTGTCGAAAGCCTTTGATGTCGCCGACCACAATTTTCTCGCTACCAAAATGCGATATTACGGAATAGACGGGGTGGCATTGGACATCCTCACCGACTTTATGCATAATAGAACCCAGATTGTGGTTGGCGATAAGGGTAAAGCAGTGTCTGGCTCAGTGCCGGTGGCGATGGGAGTAGCTCAAGGTTCATCCCTCTCCAACATCATGTTCTCCTTGTTGATGAATGACCTGCCCGTGGCGGTTCACGATGCACATATACTGATGTATGCTGACGATGTTGCCGGAGTGGTATGCGCGCCGACAATTGACCAGCTGGAGGTCAGACTTAACAGAACTGCCCAGCAAATGTCACTGTGGTTCAAGAGAAATGGGCTCATATGGAACCTGGGAAAAACACATTACGTCCACTTTAACCTATCGGTCAGGCATTATAGATCCTTTTCTATTATGGTCGAGAGAATCTACTTAGAACAGGTGAAGACCACAGTGTTCTTGGGCTTTCGGCTGGATCGTGTGCTGACGTCCAAGTCGACCATCTATGCGAGAGACTGGGTCGGGCGAGCTTCGCGCTTTGGCGCCTCTCGTCCACTCTGCCGCCAGAGATGGTACGCTCATGTTACATCGCGACGGCGCACGCGCTGTTGCAGTATGGCGTCAAGCTCTGGGGGCGCGCCGCGGAGTGGTTACGCGCCTTCAGGATGCAGAAAAGAGCTGTACGAGCCATAATGCAGGTGCCTCGCGACACCCCGGCACGACCATATTTCCAGTCGCTGCGTATACTAACGCTGCCGTCACTCATAATTTTGCAAACAGCGCAATATGTGAGAGAAAATATGAGTGAGTACACCAAAAGTGGTGACAGCCATACTTACAACCTGCGTGATAAGGAGAAAATCATCCATGTCCCCCACTCACTAGAAAAATCTACCAAACTGACGCATATAATGGGACCTGCGGCCTACAACCGGTTGCCACCGCACGTGAAAGAAGCGCCATCTTTGGCCTCCTTCAAGTCGCAGCTGAAGCTATGGCTTGTCGAGCGAGCCTTTTATAGTTGGGAGGAATTTATAAATTAAAAATAACCGTTTTTTATTATTTTTGTTTCTTTTCTTGAAAGAAAAATGTTTCAAATTTAATGTATTTTTTTTATTATGTGTGATGTACCTACTTAAATGTATATTGATCTAATTTTATACTTACAATTATTTCTTGACTTGTAAATGCATTATCCTTTACCAATAAATGACTATTATTATGAAATACGTCACTGTAGATCAAATTTGCAAAAAAACAGCTCCACATCATGAAACCAGCACAGACCTTTTCCATGAGTTTCTTCAAGAAGCAAAAAAGAAGAAAATTATGAATTGTGAACTGTTGAAGTATCAGAACGACTTTAAACACAGTGATGTTCGACAGTTTTCACTTCATCATTTCCTTATTCAAGCAAGTGATGAAGTAAAAAAAATTGTCAACAAATTACTAGAAACAAGAAACTTACAAGAGAAACTTAACAAAAATGCTCTTGATTTAATTGAAGAGTCAACTCAAAATCAATGTTATGACCAACCAAGAGCCCTTTATAGTATGACCTAAGATATGCTCGTATAACCGCATCCAAAGCTAAGAGGTTAGTCGCTGCCAAACACCAGATGGATCATTAGTAGCTGCGTAGTAGTAGCTGCGATCATGGGAGCTAAAACACCTGACACATCAGCTATGAAAAGAGGCCGGAAATCGGAATCATCAGTTAAAAAAACTGTGCAGGGTAAACTTAAAACCAAAGTCAAGCTCTGTTTTGTGCCTGTTTAGACAATCGTACTTAAGTATTAAAACTTTAGTCGTGCGTCGGAGCTGACACACACACTTTTTTAAATCATTTTGATTTAGCCTTAAGTGTCAAACAGGCATTAAAATTGGTCTCTGGGTGAGTTCAGCAATATTTTCCTTTTTAATGTAGACATATTGGTAGAGAACAGAATTACCTTAATGAATCCTCGAAGGGAAGAGGCCTGTTCATATTAAGGGTTCATTACAACTGAAAACTTTATTGTATGTACATAAATTAACTTAATTAAGTTGTTTATTTCGTTTAGTAGGTAAGCAATAGATATTTGATTTTTTTGGAAATGGATATTATAAATAATATCAAACGGACTATTGGGTAATAACTTTAAAACTGTATCTTTTGTTTGTAATCTAGAGTGGTCGATATAAATTAATAATAACACCGCTAGTATAACTTTGCAATAATTTCTCGTAGAGAAGGAACATTGTCATTAATTAACGAATATAATGTGAGGTTTTTCGCCTGTTAAAGTTTTCATTACAATTTGAGTCTATTAAAAGATTTATTTTTCGAGACTCAACCAGGATTGTCATTTATTACTATACCAACAACACATATATTCCTAATCTCCTTTAAGGGACTAATCTTGTATTTCTCTCTAATTTTATTTTGGCTCACCTACTCAGGTTCTCAGAAACCAATTGCAATCAAAAAATAATCCTAGACGATCTAAGCTTTCTACACCGTTAAAACAATTTCATCAGTAGGTATAATAATCCATCCAGACTACCTCTAGGCCGCCCTTGAGACATCCACATCAGTATGGGGAAATTATAAACTATAAGAGATAGAGAAAAACGCTCTTAGGAACCGCGATCTTAATTTTAGAGAAATAAAAATGGCGTTTTCAAAAATAAACAATCTTTATAGGTTAGAAAATATGGATTTTTAATTTTTTTTTGTTATGTCGATTGTATATCACTATACAAACAAAAAATTGTAAAGGGACCATAGGTCTAAAGTTACCAGAAGTTTTTGAAATAAACGTTTTAGTTTTCTTTAATAGTTATGTCGAAACTAAACTTACTGGCCGATTTTCAAATGAAAAAGGGAAAAAAATAAAAAACATTCAGACTTAAAAAAACACAAGTTGTGTGTTTTTGTCATTCATTAAATACATAATTTAGACAATTAATAATTAGTTGTGTTGTGAATTCAATGGTGAACTAAATAGGTAAAATGCCAATTGTTGTCAAACTCCGAAAAAATGGATTTATTGAGAGGGGTATCATTTAAGTAACAGGAACCAAAGATTGGCAATTGAATGGTATCGTAATGACTTCCCCCTTTGAGAAATTACGAGTCGCCATACTTTGACTACAATGTATTCAACATTGTAGTCAAAGTATGGCAACTTACGAAATTTACTGAGGTACGGAAGCTTCACGAAGCTTCGCAAAAAACACTTCTACATCATCCGTCGAGGTGTAGAAATAAATGTTTTGTGTTTTGTCGAGAGTTTTCCGGATATTTCGTCGAGAGATATCACTACGGAAATGGCTATTGCACAGCGTACTGTAATAAGAATACTTAAAAAGTATCAATACAAATCGTATAGACAAGGATGTATTGTTCAGAAACTTCTCGAAAGCGATTATGCGAGAAGATCAGCATTCTGTTATTGAGGTCATCCACCGTGTAACGCGGGACACAATTTTTTCGAACCGGATGAGATTAACTTTTCAAATAATGGTAAACTGAGATTACTTCTCCGATTTACTCAATTATTTTTTAAACGTTATTATGACGTAAACTTATAATTCCACGTATCATTTACGGGATGTATAACCGGCGCAACAACCACAGAATGTCCACAGAAACCACTGAAAGCAGCAACCAAATTAGATTTTCATTTAATTGTTGGCGCGGGATTTTGGACAATAAAGTCGTGTCCATTAAATTTTACGGTGGGACCCTTCAAAATCCAACATACCTAGATATTCTCAGAAATCTTGATGAAGACTTAGATGATTTGCCTTTGGCAGCGATACGGAACATGAGGTTCCAACAATATGGAGACCCTGCGCATAATAGTCGCTTTGCACAAAATTACCTCAACGAAAGGTTTGGGAACACGTGGATTGGTATCTATGGCAAAGTCCAGTGGCCAGCGCTGTCACCTGTTTGCGCCTGTAGATTTTTTTCTATGGAGTCACTTAAAAAAGGAATTTTGCAAAAATCGCTATCACACTGTTGATGATTTAAAATATTATTTAGTCCGTCAAATACCATACATTTCATTAAGAACTGCAACTCGGGAAGTGCTTCACCGGAAGTCGACTGTGCTTAGGCGAAAGTGGAGGACATTTCGAACAATTTTTAAGATAAATTTAGTTTCGACGGACTAAGGCAAGTTGCAGATTTTTTGTTTTGTTTCGTTTTAATTATCCATCCTATCAATTGGATAATAAAATGTATTTTTAATAAAATGTTAGTTTTAAGTAATTTTAACAACTTCTAGCAACCTTAGACTTATGGTCTCCTTACATTTTTTGGTTTGTATAGTGATATGCAATCGAAATAACAAAAAAAAAACAAAAAAAGCCCCATACCTATCAAGATTTTTTTATTTTTTAAGACTCCATTTTTATTTTTTTCTACAATTGAAGACTCTCTACAAAGTTTTTATCTATCTCCTACAGTTTAGAATTTTCCCAAACTGACCCTTAAAAAAACCCACCCTGTATACAGGTAGTAAAGTGAAGGTGCACAGAAAAACGGGAGGGACTCTGAAGCTATTGCAAGTGAAGGGATGTACTGTAAAACAATCTCGTAACGAAGACAATAACAATCGAGTAACACCAGCCCCCGGCAATGGGGCTCAGTAATGAGAATATACAGCCGTACGCCTGGCCAACCTTAGCGTACGTTGCAAGTGAACAGAAACTCTTTGCTGCTCACACTCGAGGGGTGGAGCAATCGTGTGCACTGTGTAGTGTGTAGCGAGAAGTGAGTAGCGACAACGTCTCAATTAAGTGTTATTATGCGAGGCGAGGGGCCCTCGCCACCGCGCGCCACCCCGCACGGGACCTCAGCGCGAGATGATCCCGCTCAATTATGTGTTTACTGCGATTACGATGCGGCTCATAAGAGAAGGCGAGCAGGAGACTATGCACTGTAGTACTCGTATGGTGCTATTAAACTTAAAATTACGGGTAGTTACCATTTAGTATTTTTTTATTAACTCTTAAAGTTTTCGGAAGAGGTAAAGATTTATTTAAAAGTAAACTTAACATGAGTATAAAAATATAATTAAAAGCGATCGGGATATTCCAACTCCCTCAAAAGTTCTCTAGTCTATTCTCTTTCCAACGGTATGCCATATGAAATAAAAGAACTTTACTAACTCGCAAAATTTGTGCATCGGTCAAAATCAGGCTGATATAAAAATAGTAAATGACAAGTGCGAAACAGGTAATAATACGAAATGTTGGCCTTTATTACGAGTGCAGCAAGGCAAGACTTGTTTAGAGTTAAATCTGTCCGCTATCTCTTTCTTACATAGCACTCGTAAACTGGACCGACGTTCGTTTTAGTCAAGGTTTGACTGTCTCTGCTGCCTAACATGTCACTTCACCGTTACGGCCGCTTGTGATTCTTACCTTCTGTTATTGTTTTTTGTTGATGATAATGGTGAGGCGTTGATGCAATGGGTGGAAATATCTGATATGCATCTGGTATTTGACGCCAAAGACAAAGGCACTTTTCATTCGGCTCGATGGCGCCAGGATTACAACCCTGACCTAACAATCGTGTCCAGAGACTGCTGTGATCAACCACTATGTACGTCGTGCATCGTTATGTCGAACTACCCCAACAGTCAACACCGTCCTATCATCCTTGAAATTGGAATAAAAATCCCCTTAACAAAATCTATGCCCATACCGCGATGGAATTTCAACCGAGCAGACTGGTGCGGATTCCGGGATGAACTGGATTTCGTGATTGCTACCAAAAATCTGGAGCCTCGGCCTGAGAACTACCAGGAATTTGTAAACATTCTCATCAAAGTGGCCAAGTCACATATCCCTAGAGGCTACCGAAAGGAATACATCCCAGGCTGGAACCTGGATAGCGACGCATTGTACAAAGAGTATCAAAACACCGATGACCAAAAAGTTGGTTCTGAGCTACTTCTGTCTCTTGATGAAAATAGAAAGTCAAAATGGAAGGCCGCGGTAGAGACAATGGACTTCAAAAAATCTAGTAGTAAAGCTTGGCGGGTACTACATACCCTGACTGGAAAGGAACATCTCCCAAAGGTAAAAACTAAACTACACCCGGACGCCATTGCTAACCGTCTGGTTGACCTGACTAGAGCAAAGAGAGACAAATATCACACTAGAAATATTAAATCCGAACTCACTAAACTTAAACATCATGTACAATGCGAAGACCACCTATCTAAGCCCTTTTCTATCGATGAGGTCACCAGCGCTATCAAACTCCTAAAAACCAACAAAGCAGCTGGACCAGATAACATATATAATGAATTCCTTCGAAACATCGGCCCTTCAACTATAAGCTGGCTTACAGAATTATTTAGTGTCATCCTGAGAGATAACAAACTCCCGAAGCAGTTTAAGCTGTCAAAAGTGATAGCGTTTCTTAAACCGGGTAAAACTGAAGAAGCTCCTGAAAACTTCCGGCCAGTGGTACTCCTGAGCTGTACGTACAAACTTCTGGAAAGATTACCAGGATTGAACCTTATATTACCTTACCATCCACATAGAAGCTAGCTTCCAGAATAAATTGGAATCGATGGCAGCTTTCATTGACCTCACTACTGCATATGACACAGTCTGGAGACTCGGATTGCTTCTTAAAGTTCTCAAGGCTATTCCTAGTAAGAAGATCGCTAAACTGATCTCCAACATGTTAAGCGAAAGAGCGTTTAAGGTATTTCTGGGTGACAAAAAGAGACGCAAGAGAAAGCTGAATAACGGTTTGCCTCAGGAATCTGTGCTGGCCCCTCTTTTATTCAACTTGTACATAAGCGACCTGCCCCGTACAGAAGCAAAAATATTCACCTACGCCGATGACATTGCACTCGTTGTACAGACCAGGCCTTTGAGGAGGGTGAAAAGCTTCTACTGGCGCTTTGGAATGCATGGCAAAATACTTTAAAGCCTGGCGGCTCATTCCCAGCACAAGCAAAACTGAGGTATCTTGCTTCCACATGTCCAATCGAATGGCAAAATATGAGCCCTCAGTATATTTCAAAAGCCAGAGGCTCAAATACAATGCTTGCCCAAAATACCTTGGCGTTACTCTTGATCGGGCCCTCACTTACAAAGAACACTTGAATAAACTATCTCTCAAAGTCTCGACCAGGAATAACATTTTGCAAAAGCTATGTGGAACCTCATGGGGAGCATCTGCTGACTACCTCCGCACAACAGGGATCTCTTTAGTTTACTCCGCAGCAGAGTACTGCGCTCCTGTTTGGCTGGAAAGCGCGCATGTGCACCCGGTCGACTCAAAGCTCAACGACACAATGAGATGCATCACAGGCACTATTAAATCCACACCCTCTCAATGGCTACCTGTGCTGAGTCATATTCCACCGCCCCATCTCAGAAGACAGCACGCGTTAATAAGAGAGTCTAAGAAGATCTGGGCGTCCCCTTCTCTGCCCATCCATGAGGAGTTCTGCAACCCCCCACCACGGCGCCTCAAGTCCCGACGGCCGGCTTGTGTAACCGGGGGCAAGCTAATCTCTGTTCAGTTTGACATTAGTGATTGTTGGAAGAACGAGTGGGCTACGCACCAAGCACAAACCAATTCACCTAGTTTAGACCCGACCGTAAAACCAAAAGGCTTTCATCTACCGCGTAAATAGTGGTGTCGACTAAATAGATTAAGAACTGGCCACGGAAAGTGCAACCACTTTCGGCACAAGTGGAGATGGAGGGAGTCTGCCTGCTGCGACTGCGGTGTGGAAGACCAAACGATGGAACATATCGTCGAGCGTTGCCCACTGCGGCGATATCACGGCCCCGCTAAAGACCTCTTCGACCTCATTCCTGATGCATATACTTGGCTGTGTGGCCTGAATATTGACATTTGAGAATTACCTGTTCGACAAATCGCCATACGATTAAATAAATAAATTGTTTTTTTCGTTGATTATTTTTACTGTTTATTATTTCATTAGTGTTGTTGTTAAGTTTTGTTGACTTTTGTTATTGTTGCAATTCTTTATTATTTATCAGTAAATGTCGCCACTGTAACAACAACAAAAGTCAACAAAACCCACTACAGCGCAACGCACACCTACCTCCCGTAAGTGGGGAGGTTAGGTAGATTGTTAGTTTATTTTTTTAATTTGTGTACCTACATGTTTCTTGTCTACTCGAGTTATATTGTTTTGTGTTGAGTTGAAGTTTGAATCTGAACGTCCAGCTGGGTTAATGCACACCCAAAAACTAACTGAGCAGCTGGAGCACGCCCGCAAGAACTGCTTGGATCTGCAAACATTACCAAGATCTAAAAAACGCACGCGGCTTCATAACCTTCTTCTCATATTATAATTTAAACCTCACACATGGACACACTAGGCTTACATATTTCTATTAAAAACTTACACGTCGCTTCCTGCAAAATATCTTAGGGAGGGTGTCAGGGTGTCAGGCAGAACAGTCAGCTGAACTGGCTGGCTGTTCAGCCGAGCTCGATCCCTATGTCAACATATTTGTAGAAAAATATTTTAAGTAACATAAGTACATTTTTTTCTTCTTCCATTTTGCTGTACTGTGTTTGTTAGTTTTCGAAAATAATTATGTTCTTATTCTTAATCAATGACCTACCTGAAAAAAAATGACATTGTACAACCACACTGATGTGAATACGTTCTCGTGTAAACTTCAACACCTGGCATGGTCGGACACGGGTACGGAAATACACAAATCATCAATAAACTTGACATATACATCTGCAAACTATGACAAGTCCGCCTGGGTATGTTGTTCTACTCCTATTCTTTACACATAACCACAACTATAACTGTCATAAATTATATAATCTGTTGTTCAATAAAGAGTTCACAAATACAAACAAACCCCCTAACCGGTGATGCTACTCATGCAACTGAACAACTTTTGTTTTAAAACTAAGCTGTAATCGCAAAAATACTACCTATTGGAATTTCCTTACAAATCGATCAGCTGTTGATATGCCTTAGTGTAGATTTCTGACTTAGCGCAACTTTTATTCAGCTGGAAAAATAATTTGTAAATCAAATGTGATGGCTAAACTCGTACACGATTAAAAGAAATATTCAATGACATATGCAACTTATTTTCTCCAATGTGTATTATTTCGAATGTTGGCATGGTGTGCGTGCCATATTTTATGCCGGAATTAAGCGATCTAGACTTATGAAATTCTATTTAAATGGTACCCAATTCAAGGCAAATAAAGATTATTTCATTTCAATCCTGTACAGTAGGCCATATAAAGACATAGTTGCGAACAAATTACATCAAAAAAGTTAGAGTAATTTCGTGAGAAAACAATATAAAACCCAAGTTTGTAGTGAATTTGGATTTTTCCTTGAACAACGAGCTAGTGGAGTAGACCGTGCACAGAGTGTACAGTAACGTACCCTTGAACAACGAGCTAGTGGAGTAGACCGTGCACAGAGTGTACAGTAACGTACCCTTGAACAACGAGCTAGTGGAGTAGACCGTGCACAGAGTGTACAGTAACGTACCCTTGAACAACGAGCTAGTGGAGTAGACCGTGCACAGAGTGTACAGTAACGTACCCTTGAACAACGAGCTAGTGGAGTAGACCGTGCACAGAGTGTACAGTAACGTACCCTTGAACAACGAGCTAGTGGAGTAGACCGTGCACAGAGTGTACAGTAACGTACCCTTGAACAACGAGCTAGTGGAGTAGACCGTGCACAGAGTGTACAGTAACGTACCCTTGAACAACGAGCTAGTGGAGTAGACCGTGCACAGAGTGTACAGTAACGTACCCTTGAACAACGAGCTAGTGGAGTAGACCGTGCACAGAGTGTACAGTAACGTACCCTTGAACAACGAGCTAGTGGAGTAGACCGTGCACAGAGTGTACAGTAACGTACCCTTGAACAACGAGCTAGTGGAGTAGACCGTGCACAGAGTGTACAGTAACGTACCCTTGAACAACGAGCTAGTGGAGTAGACCGTGCACAGAGTGTACAGTAACGTACCCTTGAACAACGAGCTAGTGGAGTAGACCGTGCACAGAGTGTACAGTAACGTACCCTTGAACAACGAGCTAGTGGAGTAGACCGTGCACAGAGTGTACAGTAACGTACCCTTGAACAACGAGCTAGTGGAGTAGACCGTGCACAGAGTGTACAGTAACGTACCCTTGAACAACGAGCTAGTGGAGTAGACCGTGCACAGAGTGTACAGTAACGTACCCTTGAACAACGAGCTAGTGGAGTAGACCGTGCACAGAGTGTACAGTAACGTACCCTTGAACAACGAGCTAGTGGAGTAGACCGTGCACAGAGTGTACAGTAACGTACCCTTGAACAACGAGCTAGTGGAGTAGACCGTGCACAGAGTGTACAGTAACGTACCCTTGAACAACGAGCTAGTGGAGTAGACCGTGCACAGAGTGTACAGTAACGTACCCTTGAACAACGAGCTAGTGGAGTAGACCGTGCACAGAGTGTACAGTAACGTACCCTTGAACAACGAGCTAGTGGAGTAGACCGTGCACAGAGTGTACAGTAACGTACCCTTGAACAACGAGCTAGTGGAGTAGACCGTGCACAGAGTGTACAGTAACGTACCCTTGAACAACGAGCTAGTGGAGTAGACCGTGCACAGAGTGTACAGTAACGTACCCTTGAACAACGAGCTAGTGGAGTAGACCGTGCACAGAGTGTACAGTAACGTACCCTTGAACAACGAGCTAGTGGAGTAGACCGTGCACAGAGTGTACAGTAACGTACCCTTGAACAACGAGCTAGTGGAGTAGACCGTGCACAGAGTGTACAGTAACGTACCCTTGAACAACGAGCTAGTGGAGTAGACCGTGCACAGAGTGTACAGTAACGTACCCTTGAACAACGAGCTAGTGGAGTAGACCGTGCACAGAGTGTACAGTAACGTACCCTTGAACAACGAGCTAGTGGAGTAGACCGTGCACAGTGTACAGTAACGTACCCTTGAACAACGAGCTAGTGGAGTAGACCGTGCACAGTGTACAGTAACGTACCCAGTTTACTACTTCCCGTCGGAGCCACAAGGAGGTATATTTTTTTGTCTTTTTTGTATATGACAATCGTTCTCCATCAAAATCTTTACCTAGTTGTTTAATACCTTCTTATTCATCCGTCGCTCGGAAGCAAAAATTATTTTTAATAAATTGTAGGTACTTGCACGTGACGTAACTTCTGAGTCTAATAAAGCGCATTGCTTTGTGGTGTGGGGAACAAAAACAATGAGAGGCGGAGAGCGGAGAGCGGAGAGCCAGCTCGACAGTAAACGCGATTTGTTAGCGCTTCCAGATACAAACGATGTCTTCGCTTTATTTGATCTCACTGCCGCCGCCGCCGCCGCCGCCGCCGCCGCCGCCGCCGCCGCCGCCGCCGCCGCAATAAATACTAACGATATTAGAAGCGCGAGTCACGCGCCGCCGCCGCCGCCGCCGCCGCACGAGACGAGCCGCAGAACAAAGAGCATATAACGGATCCTGCAGTAGATCAGTACACTTATAGTTACTTATACATACTATACAGTACCAGTACATCTTAACACGCGGAGCGCGGATGATGGATGGGACAGGCGCAGCGGGCGGCGGAATCCGCGCGCCGTCGCTCGTCTGCGCCAGAGGTGGTCGATTGCAGGGTGCATGTGCGAACAGATGAAAATCGCGTACTTACACATACATGTTTAACGAGACCGTGGGAAATTATGAAGTCAATATTTTTATCAAACAAATACCAATCAACAGTGGTGTAGTGAAAGGGCTACAAAACTTTTTAAAAACGAAAAAAAATGGAGTGAGGCTGAGCCCGACTCAGCCTCAGGACCGTTGGTTTAACGTCTATGTCAGCGAGTCGCTATAAGTGTTTACAGAGATAAAAAAAACGGCCAAGTGTGAGTCAGAACCGCACACACAGGGATCCGTACCATCATACTAGATGGCGCTAGTACAAAGGGTTCCGTACCATCATACTAGATGGCGCTAGTACAAAGGGTTCCGTACCATCATACTAGATGGCGCTAGTACAAAGGGTTCCGTACCATCATACTAGATGGCGCTAGTAACAAAGGGTTCAGTACCATCATAATAGATGGTGCTAGTTTCTTCACGTTTAAAAAAGCACGTTTTTTGTATGGAAACACCTTTAGTTTTTCACTTTTTCTAATTTTTCATAGCGGCAACAGAAATCC
The DNA here is from genome assembly GCA_947284805.1 of Coleophora flavipennella. Taxonomy (NCBI): domain Eukaryota; kingdom Metazoa; phylum Arthropoda; class Insecta; order Lepidoptera; family Coleophoridae; genus Coleophora; species Coleophora flavipennella. The sequence continues at coordinate 395,603 of OX369257.1, forward strand.
ATCATAATATGTGAAAATTTCAACTGTATATCTATCACGGTTCATTTAATACAGCCTGGTAACAGACGGACAGACAGACGGACGGACAGCGAAGTCTTAGTAATAGGGTCCCGTTTTTACCCCTTGGGTATGGAACCCTTAAAACGGAACCTTAAAAAACCTTTATAGGATAACTCGTGTGTTTGTCCATCCGTCTGTCACAGCTAATTTTCTCGAAAACTACTGGATCGATTGAGTTGAAATTTGGTACACATATGTAAGTCATACACTGAAAAAAAAAATCGGTAATACTAACCGAAATTTCATTAAAAAGAACTGTTTTGTCCAGTAAAACTGGAGCCAACTGAAAGAAACAGTGATTCTGACTGAAAGAAAACAGTTAAGTCCTTACGGTTAATTTAACTGTTAAAGTCAGTAAAGTGAAACAGTAAAAACACACAGTAAGAGGAAACAGTAAAAACACACAGTAAGAGGAAACAGTAGCGCTTACTGATCGGTAAGCAGTAACTACTACTGTTTTAATCAGTAGCGCTTACTGATCGGTAAGCAGTAACTACTACTGTTTTAATCAGTAGCGCTTACTGATCGGTAAGCAGTAACTACTACTGTTTTATGAATACTTACTACTGCTTTTTAACAGTACTGGGCACTGCGTGGAGATGTGATTACTACTGTTGAAAACAGTGCCAGCTACTGTTGTTTAAGTAGGTAATACTGTTTGTCAACAGTAGTGGGTGCTGGATAGAAACGTTATTACTACTGTTGAAAACAGTGCCAGCTACTGTTGTTTAAGTAGGTACTACTGTTTGTCAACAGTATTGGGTGCTGGATGGAGACGTTATTACTACTGTTGAAAACAGTGCCAGCAACTGATGTTTAAGTAGATAATACTGTTGGTCAACAGTAGCGGGTACTGCGTGAAAACGTTATAACTACTGTTGAAAACAGTGCCAGCTACTGTTGTTTAAGTAGGTACTACTGTTGACGAACAGTAGCTGGCACTGTTTTAACGTTATTACTACTGTTGAAAACAGTGCCAGCTACTGTGCCGTAAGTAGGTACTACTGTTGACGAACAGTAGCTGGCACTGTTTTAACGTTATTACTACTGTTGAAAACAGTGCCAGCTACTGTGCCGTAAGTAGGTACTACTGTTGACGAACAGTAGCTGGCACTGTTTTAACGTTATTACTACTGTTGAAAACAGTGCCAGCTACTGTGCCGTAAGTAGGTACTACTGTTGACGAACAGTAGCTGGCACTGTTTTAACGTTATTACTACTGTTGAAAACAGTGCCAGCTACTGTGCCGTAAGTAGGTACTACTGTTGACGAACAGTAGCTGGCACTGTTTTAACGTTATTACTACTGTTGAAAACAGTGCCAGCTACTGTGGCGTAAGTAGGTACTACTGTTGACGAACAGTAGCTGGCACTGTTTTAACGTTATTACTACTGTTGAAAACAGTGCCAGCTACTGTGCCGTAAGTAGGTACTACTGTTGACGAACAGTAGCTGGCACTGTTTTAACGTTATTACTACTGTTGAAAACAGTGCCAGCTACTGTGCCGTAAGTAGGTACTACTGTTGACGAACAGTAGCTGGCACTGTTTTAACGTTATTACTACTGTTGAAAACAGTGCCAGCTACTGTGCCGTAAGTAGGTACTACTGTTGACGAACAGTAGCTGGCACTGTTTTAACGTTATTACTACTGTTGAAAACAGTGCCAGCTACTGTGCCGTAAGTAGGTACTACTGTTGACGAACAGTAGCTGGCACTGTTTTAACGTTATTACTACTGTTGAAAACAGTGCCAGCTACTGTGCCGTAAGTAGGTACTACTGTTGACGAACAGTAGCTGGCACTGTTTTAACGTTATTACTACTGTTGAAAACAGTGCCAGCTACTGTGCCGTAAGTAGGTACTACTGTTGACAAACAGTAGCTGGCACTGTTTTACCGTTATTACTACTGTTGAAAACAGTGCTAGCTACTGTTGCTTACGTAGGTACTACTGTTTGTCAACAGTAGTACCTACGTAAGCAACAGTAGCTGGCACTGTTTTCAACAGTAGTAATACTGTTTGTCAACAGTAGTGGATACTGCGTGGAAATGTAATTTCTACTGTTGAGGAACAGTACCACCTACTTACTACTCTTGGATAAGTAGAAGTTATTGTTTCTCAACTGTAGAAATGACATCCATGCAGTACCCACTATTTATGAGAAACAGTAATACTACTGTTCCCCATGAGTAGCATAAACTGCTTTTTAAGAGGCTGCACAGTGAGCTCTAGCGAAACTTCTAAAAAATAACTATTTGCTACTATCACAATTTATTTTAAATCTAATTACACGATTATTGCTTTATAGTTTATTGGTAAATCTCAATAAACTATACCACAAACTCAAAAACTGTATACAATTAAATAGGTTTTTGATAAATTGTGTTTATAGCGAATAAAATTTTATAAATTTTATTTTTACGTGGCGCTGGGGTCACAATGGAGCCTCTTAACAGTATCAGCTGAAAGTTAAATAACACGAAGCATGAAAAATGTGAAGGCCTTGTAAATAAAACCTTCATTTCGGTACTGCATTATATTTTTATTAGAAAAATACAAAAAAGACAGTGTCCCATATTGACTTCAAAGACTTATTTGTAGATAATAGGTGAAATAAAAATTAATGCTATCAACATTATAATAATAGGTACTTATCCTTAAAGTTACTTTTAAAATAATTTTATTTTACATGTAAATACTTACATGACAAGTAGGTACTATTGAAATTTTATTTACAAAATCGTTTCTATTCTATTTAAAAAAAAAATTAATTATTATTTCTTGAAAATGGATGGGGCCGATTCTAATGAAACTGTATACACATAAGCAAGTGACTAAATTCTAGTTTATGGATAGATTACATTATCAAAAATATAATGTCACTAAATAATAGCAATTTCAGGTTTTTACTAATCTTAAAATTCGCTAAAAAATCTTTTAATAATAAAGTATTATGTAAATGTGACCTATCCACAAAATAGAATTTCGTGACTTGCTTATGTGTAAGTATAGTTCCATTAGAAACGGCTCATCCATTTTCAAAAATTGAAATTTAAAGTTTGTAAGGGATTTTGTGAATTCGCTCTTAACTAGAACTTAACATTAAAGTAAATGCTAAAGAGGACTAACCGACAAAAAGTACACAGTAAATAACATATTCAGAGTTATTTCAAACTAGCTAACACTACACAACCCTAACCTACACTACATTACCCAACCCTACCCTACACTACACTACCCTACCTTACCCTACCCTAACTACACTACACCTACACTACATTAGCCTACCCTACACTACCCTACCTTATACTACACTATCCTACCCTACACTACACTACGCTACCCTACACTACCCTAACCTACACTACATTGCCCAACCCTACCCTACACCACCCTACCCTACACTACACTACCCTACCCTACACTACACTACACTACCCTACACTACACTACCCTACACTACACTACCCTACACTACACTACCCTACCCTAACTACACTACACTATCCTACCCTACCCTAACTACACTACACCTACACTACATTACCCTACCCTACACTACACTACCCTACCCTACCCTACACAACACTACCCAACCCTACACTACCCTACCCCACCCTATACTACACTGCCCTACCCTAACTACACTACACCTAAACTACACTACCCTACCCTAAAACCAATTAATATTTGACTGATATTTTTTTTTATTTAATTCCAAGCATTTTCATATTTATTCACCTTTTAAACCTTCTCTAGACTTCAACAAATAATTCAATACCAAAATAAGCCAAATCGGTCCAGCCGTTATCGAGTTTTAACGAGACTAACGAACAGCAATTCAACTTAACAAAATTGACAAAATACAAAAAAGATAGTTATTAAAAAAATACAAAGAGGCATTTTCTTGTAAATTTTTGACAGTTAAAGTAGTTGCGTAAAACTTGCAGCATAAAGGCAATAGGAGAACCGTAAGCTATCACCAAACATGAATAGATGCTATTTATTTATTAGAATCGTCGATAAAAAAACCGCAATAATTTTACTATGGCTTCTACTTATGAAACTGAATAAATTTCGTCAAGAAACCTATACCTAGTCAATTAAATTTATTAGTTGTTTTTTAAAGGAACCGCTTGTTGGAGTGGGATGATTCCGATTTGCAAATGGCGTGCATTGCATCAAGCGGGCGTGCATCGCATTTATGTTTGTGAGTCCGCCAACCGCTCAACTCTCAAGTCGCGCGTGATCAATTTCATTATTTTTTTCAGAGATTTAAAAACCGTTTTAAAAAATTTTTACAATCCACAAGGTGCTCACTTGCAGGAAAGCTAGTGTACAATAAGTAGTGCGTGCAGGTAGTTTTTCTTTTAAATCTGCTGCCTTGGAAATATACACAGCTCTTTGCAAAAATTGCCAAACTGGCAAGCATTCACCTGCGTATTTCAGGTTTAATGCCCATATAATTTTAAAGCAAGTATCCACCGCATTACATATGTTTGGCAGTTCGTATATCAAGTTATCAACGATAACGTACCTTCCGGTATTTTTTTCCAGTGGACCGATGACAATGACGTACGGTTGAACTGTAATACCGAAAGTCTTGTATGTGTCGTGTCGTTTACGACATTCTTCGTTTATCAAGGTTTCCGTTTCAATGCGTGTAATGAAGCTTTCTCGGACTTCTGCCACAGAACATTTCTTCTTCCTGATTTGCACTGCTCCCAGAAGATGTGGAATAGTGAGAAGTGTAGCAATATTGCTCGTCTCTGGATCAGAGTCTGTTAAAAAAAAGATTATTAAGTCTAAACATTGTAACTGGTTATTGGACAACAATGAATGTTCTTTCATATACCTATCCTAAAGTTTAGAGTTTTTTCTTTGGGGATTTTGTAACCCTGGCTATGAACTGCTTACACAAACAAATACAATAAACTTTATTTAATCTTTACTTTAATAAAAATTAATAAATTTTGGATTTTACGAAAGTACTCAAATCAAAGGTAGGTATTTTTTAAGGTTCCCCTCGATTTATATGGGATGCCATCATCAGATCCTCGTTTCCTTATCATGGTACCACCCTTGGGATATCTCCTTTCCAACAAAAAAAGAATCATCAAAATCGGTTCATAAACGAGGAAGTTATCCACGAACAAACAAATTATATATATATATATATATATATATATATATATATACGGTCGAATTGATAAACCTCCTCCTTAATTGAAATCGTTTAATAACTCATACTCGGTGAGTATGTTTATATATAAAAAACAATTACGGTCAATTATTTGTTACCTACTACTTACGAAAAGGTTTTAGCAAACAAATAATTATTTATAAAAAATATAAAAATCAGTTTCAGTACACCCCTTTCTGAATCAGGGGTTAAGTAGGTAAAATAAAAGAAAGCAAAATAAAACTTACTTTTCACGAGATTCTTTAGTTCCTGAACAAATAGACTTCTGTTTGAGACATTTCCTAACAGTTGAATCAACTTCTTCTTCAAAAGTGGAAACTTATTTTCGAAGCTATTTTCATTTCCAGGGTACCACTGGTCAAAATCTGCTGTAAGCTGAAAGAATTTTTACTTTTAAAAATAAAATGTATTAATTGATGTTTAAAGAATCGCTTAGCCATTAGCTGAACCCACTAAAATCAGAAAAGACAACATAATCTTATGGCACCAATCAATAGGGTCCATCATCATCTCAGCAGCATGAATATTAAGAAGTCAAACCTTCCTTCGTTAGCTCACCTGAATAACCTGAAAAAAATCGACTAACGGTCAATACCTACCTAAGTATCTACGTATAATATTTAAAGAATTATCCTCCAACTCATAACCGTTGAGGAGTTGCACCTTCCATCATCAGCTCATAAACATAAAATTATTATCAGATGTAAAAAATTGAACACTTTTAGAAAATACATGAAACACGTTATACATGCCTATAAAATTTAAGGGTGCCCTCGATTTCCCCAGGATCCCATCATCAGATCCTGACTTGGTGAAAATGGGACCACCTTGGAAGTATACTTTTTGAAAATCGGTCCACAATTGACGGAGTAATCGGTGAACATACATTAAAAAAAACATACAGTGGAACGGAACCTACTCCTTTTTTGAAGTCGGATCCTAGGGAAATCGAGGGTAACTCTCAAAATTTACAGGCACGTATTGAGTGTGTGTTTCCTAAAGCTAATTGAGTTTCTGCGTCTGGTAGCCATCAATTCGTGTTGATGAGCTGATGATGGAAGGTACAACTCCTCAACAGTTAGGAGTTTGAGGATAATTCTTTAAATATTATATGTAGATACGTAGGTAGTTATAGACCGATTATTACTTTCGGCGTGACTAATATGTATACCCTTGGCAAATTACAACTTTCTAGTATTAATAGTCTCTGAGCTAAACCGCGGACAGACAGACATAGCAAAACTATAAGGGTTCCTTGTTGACTGACTATGGAACCTTAAAAATAACCCAATTCGGGTCTCCTTCTCGACCCTGTCACGTTAAAAATAAATTGCACAGCCAACCTGTGCATACTTTCTTGTCTTAACATAAAGCGAAGTCAGGCTTACACAAATCAACAATAAATTAAACATTACGCTTACTTAATGGCAAAGAATAAAGGCGTATCAGACTTGATGAAATATTTACAAATAATTTGGGTTTGTGTGGGAGGTACCATATTTATGTCATATATTAACTTACCAAAGAGTGCCCCCATGAACGCTTTAAACATGAAAACTCCAGGAGATAAGTGTGAGTTTCTTCCGATACGACACGCTGTAGTCGTCGTTTTCTTGTTTTAGACCACTTCTCAGTGCAAAGAGCTAAATTATCTGCAGAACAATGTAGCCACTCCAAACATTCCTCTACTTCAGCTGAATCGAGATCTTCTTCACTGGTTAAGGCAGAAACTTCTTCCGACAGCGAGGTTATCCTTTTGTTAGCATGTTCTTTGTTATGTGGTTCTGGAGTTAGAGTTTTTTCAAGAAGTGAACCGCGCGGCCTTGGCTGGTACACTTTGTTTCGGCGAAACTTTGCCTTTAGATTCGTTACTGCGTCATATAGCCGACCATGGGCTCGCCCTGGCCCTTCAGATGCTTTAGTGTAATAAATTGAGCAGTTTTCAGCAGGGAATACTTGTTCTGTTAAAATTACAGTTCTTTAAAATTTCCATAACATAGATTAACATAAAAGTAATTACAATTTGATTTTATTGTATATGGAAGCGGTTGTAGCTCAGTGCCACTTGCAGGTTAACTGACCCTAAGCATGGACACAGCTTGGATGGGTTTGAATGTTAGTGGCATATTTCTCTAACATAGGCAGCTTCAAAAGTTCTGCCAGAGGGGTCCGCCACTACCCCTACAACCGCCACCAACCTGGACTTGGCCCCCGTGTTTGAAGTATGGCCTAGCCTTCTTGGGAAAAGACCCGTGCCCCAGCTGTGGGGACGTAATGGGGTAACGAAAATTTTTATTGTATAGATACCTTTAAACTAGCCAAATGTGAATCAGGCCTTATACTTGTATTAATATTTAATACTTACAATTTGTTTAATCCAATGTAAATATATGTCACTAGCTGTCTCGGCGAACTACGTACCGCCTTACACTACATTACACTGCCCTACCCTACACTACACTACCCTACCCTACACTACTCTACCCTACACTACACTACCCTACCCTACACTACCCTACCCTACCCTATACTTTCCTACCCTAAACTACACTACTCTACCCTACACTACACTATCCTACCCTACACTACTCTACCCTACCCTACATTACCCTACCCTACCCTACATACACTACACTACACTACCCTACATACACTACACTACACTACCCAACCCTACCCTACACTACCCTACCCTACACTACCCTACCCTATACTTTCCTACCCTAAACTACACTACTCTACCCTACACTACACTACCCTACCCTAAACTACACTACTCTACCCTACACTACCCTACCGTACCCTAACTACCCTACCCTACCCTACCCTACACTACCCTACCCTGCATACACTACACTACCCTACACTACACTACTCTACACTACCCTACCCTACCCTACACTACACTACCCTACCCTACACTACACTACCCTACACTACCCTACATACACTACCCTACACTACCCTACCCTATACTTTCCTACCCTAAACTACACTACTCTACCCTACACTACACTACCCTAAACTACACTACTCTACCCTACACTACCCTACAGTACCCTACCCTACACTACCCTACCCTACCCTACATACACTACACTACCCTACACTACACTACTCTACACTACCCTACCCTACCCTACACTACCCTACCCTACATACACTACCCTACACTACACTACCCTACCCTACCCTAAACTACCCTACCCTACCCTACACTACACTACCCTACCCTACATAAGAACCTTCTCCTGACAATATCGAACTCGACAAAAAAAGAATTAGCCAAATCGGTCCAGCCGTTCTGGAGTTATAGCGTCAGGAAGGAAAACCTGACTTATTTTTATATAGTAGATTTGTTACAGGTGCTTTGGGGTCATGTTTAACTATTTCTGAAGAAGTTTCCTTTGTCAAAGTTTTTCTCAGAGTTTCTCCTAAGGGTTCCGTACGCCGTTTAAGGAGCAGTCTACCTTCTTGAGTAGTTTTGAGAAGTTTTGTTTAGTCCTGAATTGTGTTCTGAAAAATACAAATGAATATATTATTTTATTTTTATAAATAACGTATGTTCTCAGCAAATAAACATATTGTATTGTATTGTATTGTAAGCAAAAACTTAAAATTTAAAAACCCCCAACGGAAACCTCTAAAAAGGAAAAAATAAAACGTACTGGTCCTTTAATTTTAATATAAGTATAGTTTCTTCGCAGGCGTGTGCAGGTTTCTTCACAATGTTTTCCTTCACCGTTAAAGCAATCGGTAAGTATATGTATGTATGTTTTTGAAAAACTCATTGGTACATTGGCCGTCCAGATTTGAACCCGGTACCTCTGGTTAGATGGACCGAGTCGTTACCGGTTGAGCCACCGACGCTTTTTAAATAGAATAGAATAGAATAAACATTTATTTAGCAGACCATAAGTGAGAATGTGTAAACCTGGGACAAACAGTCCAGCTAAGTAGGTAAAACTTCAAGAAAGAGATCAATCGACGAATAAAACTCGGCCTGGCAGTGTTCAGAAAGCTTCGAAATATCTTCACATCCCAAATACTGCAGTGTCTTAAGACCAAGGTTTTTGACCAGTGTGTGTTGCCAGTGATGACATACGGAACTGAGACATGGTCGCTTACTATGGGCCTCATAAGAAGGCTCAAGGTCACCCAAAGGGCAATGGAGCGTGCTATGCTCGGAGTTTCCCTGCATGATCGAATCATAAACGAGGAGATCCGTAGGAGAACCAAAGTAACCGACGTAGCTCACAGAATGGCTAAACTTAAATGGCAGTGGGCACATAGCTCGTAGAACAGATGGCCGTTGGGGCACTAAAGTTCTCGAGTGGCGACCTCGCATCGGAAGACGTAGAGTAGGCAGCCCTCCCACACAGTGGACTGACGACCTGGTGAAGGTAGCGTGAAGCAACGGATGCGAGCAGCGCAGGACAGGTTGTCGTGGAAATCCTTGGGGAGGCCTTTGTCCAGCAGTAGATGTGTTTCGGCTGATATGATGATGAAATGACAACATAGCTAAGTATACTCACCAATTTTTCTGTTGAGAAGTCAAGCGAGCAAGAAGAATCACATGATTTGCTCGATGTAGGTGTGGACACTGGAGAAATGATGGGTGAACTTTCACTTGGAGTGAGACCTCCTACGTCTTTACCATAAATTTCTACTAGGTTATTAATATCTTCATTTTCTTCTCCCTCTTTTATCTTAAGGCTTTTCCAGTCTGCAAGAGCCTTTTTAAACTTTGCTTGTGGGCCAATGGCAGGAATTAACTCTTTTATGTGTCCATCGTCTAATAGTGGCAACGCAACTAAGTCAACTTCGTTTTCTGGAAAAACGAAGATTATGTAAGTTATAGGTACGTATGTAAAACAGTTTAGTTAAATGTTAAATCAGTAACATTTTTGTACAAGTAATAATAAATGTTAAAATATAAATTACACTAGGTTAGTTTTGTGTTAACTCGAAGCGCTAACCGAAGATTAGTTCTACGACACAGTGACCCGCACCATAATCATCATGGGGCCTACACACGCTTGCCACAAGCCACAAGCGTCTACAAAAGCTCGGCAAACTGAGGCAAGCCTGTTTAGCCAAGTGCCTCGCTCTACATGCTTGTGCTTGTGGGCGCTAGCTGTGGCTTGGCAAGCATGTGGAGGGCACCTGTACAGCACAACACAAACATGCGCAAACACAAAATTACCGTCAGAATTCTGCTACAAATAGAAGAAGTAGACAGGTAGTCAGGTCAGGTCATGTAGCTTTACTCTCTAAAATTGTGTAGATAGGTAGTTTCTGAAATATACAAAGAACAAAGTAGGTTACCTAATTAGTAACATGTAAGTACTATGAGGTAATTCAGGATGCGGTACCTAGTACCTTAGATATGACCTAGTCCCCTCCCAAGCTTTGGGCTTTGAGGTTATGGAGCTTGTATGATACATAAATGTGCCAACTAGGTACTTACTTACCAATAAATTTTTCGATGTATTTATCGAGTTCCCATTTATGGAGAAGTTGCTCAATGTCTTCAGATGACATTGTTTTCGATTGTACCAGCACCACACCACACCAATATATAAGTACACGCACTATTTATTTTACACTAGCTTTCCTGCGAGTGAGCACCTTGTGGATTGTAAAAATATTTTAAAACGGTTTTTAAATCTCTGAAATAAGAAATGAAATTGATCACGCGCGATTGTGAGCCGCCACAAACATAAATGCGATGCACGGCACGCACGCATGATGCAATGCACGCCATTTGCAAATCGGAACAGTGTGACCATCTCGAAAATGATGAATCTGCCCGACACTGGCAAAAAATCCGCCAAAACCTGCCAGAATAAATATTCGCTTGTGTTTTCTACTTTGTTTTCTTGAAACCTTAACTTTTTTGTCACGGTTAGTTTTTTGTTCTGGACCCAGAAGCTGATCAAGAGAGTGGTCCAACTTCAGACTTTGGAACCTACCTGCATCAAAGGACTCGTCAAGAAAAATAAAACAGGCCTAAATTCTAAGAAGATACTTATTGATTTGGCCCAGCCACATACTTCGTAGAACAGATATTATGGTCGTTAAGGTAGTAAAGTTCTTGAGTGGTGATCGCGTACTAAAACGCACCGCATTGAAAATGACCTGTCCTGCTCATTCGCATCTAGCGGCTTTGCGCAACCTTCACCAGGTCATCGGTCAACCGAGTGTGAAGCCTGTCTACGCTACGTTTTCCGGTGTGCGGTCGCCACTAGAGAACTTTACTGCCCTAACGCCCCAATGGTAGCTATTTGCCCCGGCCGTGAAGCTCGTAGAACAGATGGCCTTTGGGGTATTAAAGTTCTCGAGTGGCGACTACGCTCTAAAAGACTTATCGCAAAGAATGACCGGTCCTGCTCGTCCGCATCCAGCGGCTTTCCGCTTCCTACACCAGGTCATCGGTCCACCGAGTGGGGGCCTGCCTATGCTACGTCATCCAGTACGCGGTTACAACTTAAAAACTTTACTACCCAACAGTCACTTGTTCTACGAGCTATGAGGCCAGGGCACATATAGCTACCGTTGGGATAGTAAAGTTCTCTAGTGGGGACCGCGCACCCGAAGACGTGGCGTAGGAAGGCCTCACATTTGGTGGACCGATGACCTGGTGAAGGTCGCGGGAAGCCGCTGGATGTAGATGTGCAGGACCGTTAATTTCCAATGCGGTGTGCTGTGGGTCTTTTGGTGCGCGTTCACCACTCGGGAACTTTACTAACTTACTACGTGATATATGCGGGCCATATAGTTTGTAGAACAGATGATCGTTAGGGCAGTAAATTTCTCAGGTGTTGACCATGTACCGGCTGACGTAGCGTAGGCAGGCCTCCCATTTGGTGAAGGTCGCGGGAAGTCGCTGAATGTGGACAAGCAGGACCGGTTTTCAAAAGTAAATGAACTGAGAAGTTAAATTACGTAAATTTATCTTACTGGTAATAAATAAGTAACACAGCATCAGATCTTGGAAACTACCTGAGACCAAAGTTCTCACCAAGAAAAATCAAACGAGCTCAAATTCGAAGTGGATCGTTTTTAGAATTAAATAAATCTTTAAGATAAAACTAAAAACATATTTTAACTCTACCAATATTTTTATTACTGATATGATAACCGTTTTGCGGGCAGCTGGGAGTGGAGTCGCATATTGCGTATGAGTGTGTGAGCGCACACTTGCAAAAATGAAACCTACGCGCTGGCATAGAGCTTCATACGTGTTAAAATAATATCGAACGTAAGTCTATTCATTCTAAGTTCAAATCAATGCGGGCTTCAACGCGGCTATTACTTACTTTGAAGCCGAAGAACGTCCCATTCTCGTTTTTTTTTTAATTTTTCTTCATTTTCAAATAAGTTTAAAAAAAAAGAGTTCAATTAAAATGGAAGGTCGAGAAATTTTGCAATCAATGCCAAACACAGGGTCTACATTATATTTTTTTACTTAAGTACATCCAAAGTGGTATTTTTTTTTATAATTGTATTCAATTAAATCGATTTTTTATTACTTTCAGTATATTATAATTTTTTTCCATGGTGATAGCTTTACACAATCTTTCAATAATTTGAATTCAATATTGTCATTTGACCCGTGTCACCGCGCGAGTGCGCGGCGCGAGCATGCGCTCTCTGCCCGCACCGCATGCATCCGGCCCGGCTCCATTACTGGCTTGCGCGTATTTTTAAATTAAATTTTCAATTTCATAAACGTCACATTAAGATGTTTAATTTTGATGAAAACAAGATTGTAGTGTACAAAAACATAATATTAAACGAAAATTTTACAGTTTTTTTTTTTTTTTTATTAAAAATTTGAGTGCGTTTGACTGCAACTCACCTGATGGTAAGTGATGATGCAGTCGAGGATGGTACACGCAAACTCAAATAATGTTACGATTTTTAACTACTGAGAAATACATTATTATTAAAACATAAAAATTAAATGTTTAATTTTTGTCATAAATGACTAAAAAGACGCAATATAACTTAAAAAGATACAAACATTATAGTTACCATTTTTGCTTATCAAGATATTGCGATCAGATGAATACCGTGAAAAAAAACATACATGCGAAAGTGGTTTTAGTTTAATTTTGCTATTAGGTGACATCATTTGAATTCACCTCAAAATTATACTAACAAGGTATTTGGTTATCTATTTTGCTTTTAGGAAAAATTTAGGTAGTGTTCGAAATCTCATGTTTTTTATAAGAAACGGTTACCACCGCGAATTTTTTACATCATATATCTAATCAATATTTGATACTAATTATCAATATCCGATAAAATAATCAAAACAACTAGTTATCGAATTATGTCCAGGTTAAGCTAATTTGATGCGCCTATAGCACTAAAATTCTGTTCTGCTGTTTTCACTCTCTTTGAACTGAAATATCAAAAAACTGTTGCACCTGAAATAGTTGAATGAAATTAGTTTTTCAAAACTTACAATCTCCAGTAAAAAATGAATTAGAATAAAAAAACAAATAAGAACTAGGGAGGTAGGGAGCGCGCGGGTTACGCGGAGGGCTGGTAGTGTAGCGTAGATAGTAATTTTTATTTTCTTTGATACTGCACGCACGCATACACACAATTTGAGTTAAAATGACACGACAAATGTAGCCAGCTCAGTAAGTAAAATATTTTCCTAAATTTTCTTACCTAATATAATAACTAATAAGTCATGAAAATAAAGTAAGACATAGAAAATTATAAGTTTTCTCAATATCTATAAGGATTTCCTTGAAATCTGCCAAATTCTGCCCCTTTCTTTCTTGATATTTGCCAAATCGTGCCACTTTTTCTAAATCGTCCGCTTGTTCTGCCAGAGGTAAAATTTACAAGCCAAATCTGCCCAAATGGCAGAAATCTGCCATAAATGGTCACTCTGAATCGGAATCACCCCACTCCAACAAGCGGTTCCTATTGGTTGCCGGGCTCGCGCCGTGTCGGAGTCGCGGAAGATTCTAGAAATAACAGGTGTCCGGGGGGGTGAAGCCGGGGGGGTGTAGGAACTGATCGGTAGATATAACTGTTGGAACATGTCTGAACATGTATATCTACCGATCAGTTTATATTATGTTTTATAGGGTACCGTACCCAAAGGGTAAAATGGGACCCTATTACTAAAGCTCCGCTGTCCGTCCGTCTATCTGTCTGTCCATCTGTCACCAGGCTGTATCTAATGAACTGTGATAGTAGTTGAAATTTTCACAGATGATGTATTTCTGTTGCCGCTATAACAACAAATACAAAAAAATTGCTAAAAACAATAAAATAAATATGTAATTAATTAGCCGTTCTAGTTACTACCAATCTTACTACCAGTTGTAATACCGTTACACCTATTATAATTAATCATGTGTGACGCATGCATCCACCGCCAAATTTTGGCGGTGGATGCATGCGTCACACATGATTAATTCATTTATTTATTATAATTAACTTGTAAGGAATTAACTTGTAATTAACTTGTAAGGAATATACTCTGTCTACATTACGTAAAAAGTGCAATATGAAATAGACAAAAATAGGCAGCTTCTTCAGTCCTTTACAAATATAAGTACTAAGAGCTCGAAAATGCGTTGAATTGCTTCGAAAATTTGTTGAATTCGTGTGCAGCTGTGCTTGTCTGCTCGACTTGAAAAAGAGCACTGCCGTGCCCCCTGATACATAATATATTTTTTATGTTTAAAAGAGAACTATGGTGCAATTTGCTGAATATTCATAAAAAAAAAATACTGCCAGACTTGGCTCACCTTAGATCTCTCATATATTTTTAGGGGAGACTCACGAGTCTTGGCGAATTGGTACATAAAAATGATGTTTTTGATGGGACCTCATTTTTTGGTAGGATATCTCTTTTTTCCTTGTCATTTTTTTGTCTCACCATAATAGAAACCTATAAATATACATTAGGTATATTACAATGGTGGTGGTACGGAACCCCCAATGCGCGAGTCCGACTCGCACTTTGCTGTGTTTTTAATTATTTTTTTAACTGACTGGTTTTGGGTGCGGCAAAACGTTCGAATAACTACGAGTTTCAGTGAGTGCTACTGTTTCTTTTATTGTTCTAAAATTACAAAGAATTGTTACTAATCATTGAAACTAACTTTTTGGTATTGGGTGCGGCAAAACGTTCGAGTAACTGTGAGTTTCAGTGAGAGCTACTGTTTCGTTTAATGTTCTAACATTACAAAGAACTGTTTCTAATCATTAAAACTAACTTTTTGGTATTGGGTGCGGCAAAACGTTCGAGTAACTGTGAGTTTCAGTGAGAGCTACTGTTTCGTTTAATGTTCCAACATTACAAAAAACTGTTTCTAATCATTAAAACTAACTTTTTGGTATTGGGTGCGGCAAAACGTTCGAGTAACTGTGAGTTTCAGTGAGAGCTACTGTTTCGTTTAATGTTCTAACATTACAAAGAACTGTTTCTAATCATTAGAACAACTTTTTGGTATTAGGTGCGGCAAAACGTTCGAGTAACTGTGAGTTTCAGTGAGAGCTACTGTTTCGTTTAATGTTCTAACATTACAAAAAACTGTTTCTAATCATTAAAACTAACTTTTTGGTATTGGATGCGGCAAAACGTTCGAATAACTGAGAGTTTCAGTGAATGCTACTGTTTCGTTTAATGTTTCATTAGTAGAAATAATTGTTTCATCATTAAAACGTACTGTCGAGAAATCCGTGTAGGTAAAACGTTGTAGTTACTGAGCTTTTCAGTTACGACTAATGATTGGTCAGTTAAAATAACGTTTCAGCTTTTTACTGTTTTGGAACATTAATGGGCACTGTCTAAAACCGATAATTCTTACTGTAATTTACGTTAGACCAACTGTTTAAATTTTAACTGTGCTAAACATGCACACAGTAAGAAATTATTTTTTTCAGTGTAAGAGTAAACAGATTATTGTTAGCTTGAAAAGCCTTACACCGATTGCAACGTCTACAATGTCTATCCAAAAATACACAAAACTTTTCAATAAATAAAAACGCTGACGCCAAAATGCACTCAGATACATACGCTTGCCCTAGTTGGCTCCCCGATCAACAGTGAACTTTTAATGCAAATCTCAAGTGTTTGTTGAGGATAGATCACCGAATCGCTGCGTTCGAGAAAATAGATTTAGCGCGAAAAGCGCGCATGTGTGCGTTCGAGGGACATAGACTTTAATTTCAGAGGGATGGATTTGAGTAGATATGTAGTGTAGATGTTTTTAAATCCAAAAAGGTTGGTAAATTTTTGTATGGAGACTGGCATAGTACCAGGTCCGCGATTCTCAAAACAGCGTCCCACAACTAAATCTATGTATTGCGCGCGAAGGACTTTAATTTCAGAGGGATGGATTTGAGTAGATAGGTAGTGTGGATGTTTTTAAATCCAAAGAGGTTGGTAAATTTTTGTATGGAGACTGGCATAGTACCAGGTCCGCGATTTTCAAAACAGTGTCCCACAACTAAACTTATGTATTTTAATTAGAGGACATTTAAAGAAACAGAAAATTTCATTTAGCGTAAATATTACGAAAATAATTGGAGTTAGAGAAAAAAATATAAATATATCGATTCATTCTGAAATTTCATGTCACGTTTTAAGGACCTTAAGCCTGTTACGTTATTTTTCAACCGACTTCCAAAAATTAGATTTTCAATTCGATTGTATGCTTTTTTTGTATGTTCGTTATGCGATATCTTCGCAGGTTGTGAACCGATTCTCATGTTTTTTTTTATTCGATAGGGTATGCTCCCAAATTGATCTTATATAAATTTTATCAAAATCGGTGTATTACTTTATTAGAAAATTAACAAGAATTGTTTGTCTTCATATCCAAATGCATAGAACTAATTGTGCGACACTTTAAAAGAAAAATTAAATGGACTTTGCCAATAATTTGCAAACCCCTTTGGATTTATTACGAATATATTTTAACATAATGTTAGTTCAGTATTTTTACGAGTACATAATAAATAATATAAAGCTATTGCTTTTTAAAAATTCTGAGGGCTTTTGTCATCTTTAACCAAACATTTTATTATGTATACTGTATACTCCGAACAATTTTATATTAATTTTAAAATCAATTTACCTTGAGACAGCGAGACCGGAGTAAACTCAATACAGGCACAGGAGCCATCAGGTACTTTGAAGGTAGGTAATTGAATTAGGTCACATGTATTACACGTTAATTACCCTCATGTTAGTTAGGAGTTAAAGCCTTGCAGCAGCCAGTGCATTATCTACTTAAGGATCCCCAGGAGCATAGTAAAAAGAAATAATAGTAGGTTATCTTCGTACAATGGTACATCGCGCGGTTTGTATGTGTGCGCGTCAGATAGGCACGCACGCACACTACAATAATAAGAACGACTTCTTTCCTTTTACTACAGAAGTCGTTCTTATTATTGTGGTGTGCGTGCGTGCCTACTGACGCCGTGCTACTCGCCGCCATTTTGTTTGTTCCGTAATTCCTTTTTAACCCCCGACGCAAAAAAGAGGGGTGTTATAAGTTTGACCGCTATGTGTGTGTGTGTGTCTGTGTATCTGTGTGTCTGTCTGTGGCACCGTAGCTCTCAAACGGGTGAACCGATTTGGATGCGTTTTTTTTATTTACAAGCAGGTTTTTTGGCGATGGTTCTTAGATACGTTTTATCAAAATCGGTTCAGCCGTTTCAAGGTCATCAGCTCTTTTGTTAGCTGCGGTGGGGTTCTTAGACTCTTAATGTGTATTTACTTTACTTTCAAACATACATGTGACCTAAAACTTGAAACACTCATGTATGCTTAATAACTATGCAGGATTATGGAACTCTTGGTCTGATGCTGCAGCCAGGATATCCAGAACACT